>VZTI01002861.1:548865-622649 GCA_013397865.1 Struthidea cinerea | reverse complement strand
CTGCTCTGCTCTGCACTGGGGCGGCCTCACCTCGAGTGCTGGGGGCAGTTCTGGGTGCCACAGTATAAGAAGGACAGTACTAGAGAGTGTCCAATGGGGGGGCATGAAGATGGTGAAGGGCCTTGAGGGGAAGCCTTATGAGGAGCAGCTGAGGTCACTTGGTCTGTTCAGCCTGGAGGAGACTGAGGGGAGACCTCATTGCAGTTACAACTTCCTTGTGAGGGGAAGAGGAGGGGCAAACACTGATCTCTGCTCTCTGGTGAGCAGTGACAGGACTGAGGGAATGGCCTGAACTTGGGTCAGGGGAGGTTTAGGTTGAGTATCAGGAAAAGTTTCTTCACCCAAGGGTGGCTGGGCACTCGAAGAAGCTCCTCAGGGAAGTGGTCACAGCACCAAGTCTGCCAGGGTTCAAGAAGTGTTTGGAGTGTGCTCCGGGGCACACATTGTGGTTATTGGGAATGGCTTGTGCAGGGCTAGGAGTTGGACTCAGTGGTCCTTGTGGGTCCCTTCCAACTCAAGATTATGCTGTGATTCTGTGTTTTATAGGATACTTGCTGGTTATAAATTTTGTTTCAGTAGATTAAAAGTTAGCATGTCAGCTTTGCTTGTTTTTTATCTGTGACCAAGATGGACATGTTACACAATTGCTAGTGCTTGTATGAGCAAGTGTCATGATAGATAATAGAAAGAATGTAAGAAAAATGTAACTTTGTTTCTCATGACAGCATAGAGTTATGAACCAGAAAAGAAATTCAGAATAGCTACAGACTTTTGTGATCTTGTTGCTTACAATTCAGCAAATTAGTTCTGTTTTGACTTTCCCTTCACTGCTAGACATGGAACAGAGCTGACGTGATTAAAATCAGATACAAGGTTGCAAAATGAGAAGAATAGTTCTTGGTGTCTAAGGCTTTTTAAATAAATATTAAAACATGTGAAAGACTTCTATAAGAAACTCTGTAGTGATTGAATAGCTTCTTCCTCTCTCAGCCTTACCCAGTGTTTGCCTAAAGGCTAAGACAATGTTTGCTTAAAGACTAGGGACTGTAATCTGTTCCTTAAGTAGGTTTACCCTTTTGGTGCATGTGCATCCATTTATACTGGGCTATTAATGGCTATCTGGATTAGTGCATAATCTGAAAAGAGGAAGTCCGTATTAGTATCAGCAGTCATTACATTGGTGTGTTGTTAATGTATTTTGTATGCTGTAGAAGCTGAAGGTTGTGCGTAGTCAGATTGCTGTGGGAAAGTGCTAAACACCCTAGAAGGGAACCACACAGCAAATTTTCAGTGCTTTGTTTTCTGAGAGTTAGTCTGTCTAGATACATATTTAGCAAATCCAGACTGTTTACCAAATGTTTTGATGTAAATTATATTCTAAAAGTGGATATAGTGCTCTGTATTTCTTCAGCTTGTAATAAGAGGTGACTCTTCTTTGCCCTGTGTTAAAGAAACAGTGATCTTGCTAGGAGTGCTCAAGCTAAAAAACTACTAAGCTCTGAAGTCAGAATATATCAAGGCAGGTGACTTTGCTGGTGCTTAGTGTAACTGTGGAGGGACAGAATATACCTTCTGTAAACTCCTTCAAGATCTCTGGTAAATAAAAGTTAAAATATTTTGTTTGCTTGTTTGTTTGCAACTTATTTTGTGAAGTGCACTGATCTTAGATTGGGTGTTGGCAATGCAATGCTTCTCCGTAGCAGAGAAGGCTTTCACCACGGAACTGGTAACCGCAGAGGTCACTGACTTTAAAAAGTGCTGACTCCTTGCTTTGTACCCAACTTCAGAGTTACTAACCAGTGCTTTCATAGGCCCATTTCCGGAAGCAGCACAGGCATGGTCTTTACTGGTAAGCACATTTTTTAAAACAGGTTATCAGTGTTGTTTTATACCCATTGAGGGTGTTGGAAGATAATTAAAAAATGCTCCCATTTATTGCTAGAGGAAAACAGTAGCATCCATTTATTGCCTGTAATCTTTGAGGCATTTAACTTCTCAGTGGCCAAATTCAAAATAGAGTATTATGGTCTATAATTTAAACTGTGAGGAAGATGGACTATGGAAGAAAGTTTAATGAGGTTAAACTGGAAGCTACATAAAGCAGTGAGGTATCCAGTGTGGTTACTAACTGGATATTTCTTATAACTGTATAGTTGTTGTCTGTCTGTTCATTTAGAATAGCGATTTCACTCTAACGATAAATCAGAATCTATGGAGTGTTTGATAAATCTCCATATTGAAGACAGAAGACTTACTGTCTGTAAAGGATCAGTGAGATGACACTGAATTCCAGAAGGATGAAGGGTACATACTCCTACCAGACTGCCACAGGGCAGCGTAATTTAGGAGTTAGGAAACAACATGGGACAGCTCTACAATTCAAGTAGCCTGGGCTCTCGGGGAAAACACGTGGGAATACTGTTTTCATTAGTTCCGGTAGATAGCTGGTGTGTAGTGTGCACAAACTGAAGCACAGATGTTTTGTCTTCTTATAAGGAAACAATTTTGACTATAAGAGTAACCAAGCTGTGCCACAGGTTGCCCAGAGAGGTGATTGCAGCTCCCTCCTTAGAGATCTTCAAAAGATGCCTGGGAGTGGTCCTGGGCAACCAGCTCTAGGTGACTTTGGCAAAGTGATGTCAAGAGGACCCTCCTAACCGCAACAATTTTGTGATTTTGTTATGGCTAAAAAGTAATGATTCTGTGCTCAGAGATGATGCTTGATCTCTTGAGCCACCTTTTCCTTGCAACAGAGAAAATGTCGTTAAATTTATTACAACTATGCTGAAAAAAGGTCAAGGGATGATAATTCCTTGAAGAAGCAACCACTAAGATTCTCTCTCATATGACCATGTGGCCTATACAGATACCATTTAGCAGCAGTTATTGGGATGCAGTTCTGATTTTGCTTCTCATGTCATTGCTTCATGTTAACTTCTACAAAATCAGGATCATACAGGAGTAGACATGGATTTCTGCTTTGCTCTATGGAGTATGAGTGATCTTCCTTTTTATTGAATAATGTAGTACCTTGGGTTTTCTTTATGAATATTGTTTTACTTAGGTTTTGCTGGAATGCTTCAATAGGTGTTGCATCTTTTGATTCAGGGAATAAGGTTTGTCAGTAGGGAATTCTTCATGGCTTCCATTAGTACAGTAGAAGTGTTCACTGTACCTCTGAAAAGAATAATTATTATGGTACACAGTGTTTGTGTGTTCCTTGTATTCTTTAGTTGTTAGCTATTGGAAATTATTTTACAACTATTTTTACTGAGTTTCTCTAAATTTTTAATAATCTTGGCATCTTTTAAGTAGGGAAAATGTGCATAAATATTAAATAGCTCAATGATCAAATGAAGGAAGAGGATGGAGTGAGCTTGCAGAAGAAAATGTTAGTTGTATCTCACTTTGTTAATATTAATGTAGTTGATGTGCTCTTAATGTTTGTCAGAATCTCAACTGTAGTTTGTGGAATTTCACAAAATTATATGTTGAGATTTGTCTTCTTCTTCTCCCCTTTGTTTAACTCTGTCAAAAATAGGAGATTCTGGTGTCTGGGGATTGAAAAAGAACTTTGCTTTGTTGGAACTCTTGGAACGGTTGCAGAATGGACCTGCTGGGCAGTATGGGACAGCTGAAGAAGGCATTGGTCTGTCTGGAGAGGTACTGAGTTTTAAACAAAAGACAAAAAAAATTGTTATGTTTGCTAGAAGGTATCTCTAAAAAGGAAAAAAATTGAAAATCAGTTCTTTGCCAAATGTAATTTCACCAATAATACTATTCTTCTAGTATTAAGGCTTCAATTAATTGCTTCATAATTAAATGCTAATTTGTACTTGACCAAAGCAGAAAATAAACAGATATTAGTAAGTGTGCAGACTATTTCCCCCTTTTTTTATGCCTTTAGGATTTTTAGAAAAGGTTACTCATTTTGATGTTTTAGTTACAGTGGTATAAGCACAGCTTTATAAAACTCCTTAGGAATTCATCCTGAAGACTTCAGCTCTTCTTGTCAGTAGTTGCCTTTTATAGTAATTTTATTACATCATGTGGTATTTCATTACCAAAACTAGCTACTTTTATCATCTCAGTATTAACAGCTGGTGTGCAAAATATCTTGCAGTACCATTCTAGATGTAGATAACTTTCTTGAGTGTTTATTTGACCATTGGTATTTTGTTTTTCTGTAACCACTTTTCTGTTCTGTAATGACTTCTTTGGAGGAAATTCCTGGAGCCAGATTTATTTTCTCCTCCAAAACTTTGTAACTTGCACTGAAGCTTGGATTTATAAAATCACTGAACACTATAAACTTTTGTTTTTTAAAAGTTTATTGAAAACTTAAAATGAAGTTTCAAAGTAGTCCAAATATTTATTAGTGTATAAGTTTTAAAGAAAGCTTATATTGTTGACAAGTCTTCTGATTTTTCCTCCGTTATTGGGATTATGTGTTAACTACTTCAGTTTTGCCTGTTTTTTGTTGTTAGAGTATCATTCGTTGCGATGAAGATGAAGCCCATGTTGCATCCATGTATTGCACTGTTTGTGCTACTCACCTGTGTGCAGACTGTTCCCAGCTTACTCATTCTACTAAGACTCTAGCGAAGCACAGGCGTGTGCCTCTTGCTGATAAGCCTCATGAGAAGACGATGTGCTCCCAACACCAAGTGCATGCCATTGAGTTTGTTTGTTTAGAAGAGGGCTGTCAAGCGAGTCCTCTCATGTGTTGTGTCTGCAAAGAGTATGGGAAGCATCAAGGTCATAAGGTACTGCTAGTAATTAATTTCTAGTCATGCTGTGGGGTGGCTTGCATAATTATTTATCCAATTAAAGTACAGAAGGTTGTCAAGAAAGGAGGGTAGACTCTTGATGTGTCTTCCTCTCATTTTTTAATTTTCCCTTCATGCCGGATAGTTGCCATGGTAACATGAAGAAAATAAACTTCTAAGAACTCAGTGAGTTAGTAATGTGTGTATATATATATATGAAGGACAGTCCCTTTATCTGCTGCTTTTCTGAACTTCTCATAATATTGAGCCATCAGTTTTAAAAGCTGTTTTCATAATGCAGGCACTATATACACATCACATCACTGGTGCAATCTAACCATCCTTCTTTTTTTATAATAAATTATGATAAACAGGAAAGTTTTTGTTTACTTGTGTAATTGCTAGATGTCTGAGTTAGTTTCAGCATAGTCTGTGAGTCCCGATTGTATTTTTAAATTGCAAGATAAGATTTTAAGTTCTTATTGGCTTTCCTATATATATATGTGAATATATGCCCATATACTTGCACATGTGTATTAAATATGTAGTAAAATAGAAAAGATTATTAAGGAAGATAGTTATGATTGATATTTAATAAGTTGCTTTTAATTAATAGCACTCCATCTTGGAACCAGAAGCGAACCAGATTCGTGCATCCATTTTAGACATGGCTCACTGTATAAGAACTTTCACAGAAGAAATCTCAGATTATTCCAGAAAACTAGTTGGAATTGTTCAGCATATAGAAGGAGGAGAACAAATAGTTGAAGATGGAGTTGGAATGGCCCATACTGAACATGTATGCTTTTTAAAAATTTTTATTTCCCCCACATGCATAGATTATTTGCTTTTTTGTAATAATTAGGATAAGGAATTTCTTTGAAAATTATGCATAGGTTTTGTAGGACAAGACTTTTAAGTTCTTTTATAATGTTTTTAGGCTACATGAAAATATGGAGGCAGTGGGAAAAGTTGTGTAACTGCTAGTGTACGGATTGTGTATGTTCTCAGGTGGTATGGTACCACTGAGGCTTTTTTCCCTGGTCTTTTTTAGTAAGTATACATGCAAATGAGCTACTTGATTATAGGAGTAACTTGTTGAACGGTCTTGGCATTATACAGAAAGTCTTATCAGCCCTAGTTGCGACTTGAACTGTGATGTAGCCAAGCAGATGCGAAAATAAATTAGAATCTGGAATAAAATTTAAAATGTGATTCTGGAATCAACTGGTGTCCTTCATCTCTTGGATCTCCTTGCTGCAACACTCTAGGTACCAGGAACTGCAGAGAATGCTCGCTCATGTGTCCGAGCCTATTTTTCTGATCTTCATGAAACCCTTTGTCGTCAGGAGGAAATGGCTCTTAGTGTTGTTGATGCTCACGTGAGAGAGAAGTTGATTTGGCTAAGGCAACAGCAAGAAGACATGACCATTCTCCTGTCACAGGTTTCAACGGCTTGCCTTCACTGTGAAAAGACTTTACAACAGGTAGGTTGGCAAGTGAGCTGCAGCATGTGGCAAAATACATGGAACTACAAATTAAGATTAGACTACAAAAAAAGAGGTTAGATGGTACTCTGCATTATTTTCTTACAAGATTAAAACAATCATGATACAACATGAGATTTAAGTATACATTACAAGGGAGTGTTAGACAAAGATAATCAGTACAAAAGTGTAGAGTCCTCCAGTTGCTGGAAACCCTGTGGCATGACTTTTCTGGAGTAGTTTCTGGTATTTGTGAGTTTAGTGGGAAGACAAGACAAGACTGAAGCAAAAAAAGCCCTACAGAATTTATCGGAAGGATTTTGCAGTTGCAATTACAAGTAGATATTTTAAGCTGGTAGTCATACATGACTGGTAGGAGAAAATGTTTTGGGATTAAATCTCTTTCAGTTGCACTCGTAACATGGGTAATTCAACATCTTAAATGTATGAAGAAAGTGGCTGTATGAGAGTATCTGACTGATCCCTTATTCATTCAGTTTAATGATAGGAAAAAGTAAATAGTATGTGTAGCAAATAGTAAACCAAGTGTGAGAAGCTACTTCATGAATGTGTTATTTGTACTTCTTTTTTTCCAGATTTGTTTAGAGCTTGTGCTTTGTTGCTTAGTCAGATTTAGCTATACAAATGTTCCGATCATGAATGGGTGGATACTAATATTTTCCTCTTAAGGGTGTTGCTATATACTGCTAAGTATGTGCTGTATTCCGTCTGTTAGAATGATATAGGAAAAAGATAAATATTCTTTGTATGTTACATTGCTATTGTTTCGCATAATTTATATTACTTTATAATTTATATGGCTTGTAAAGAAAGTTTGTTGGTTTGTTGGTTTTTATCTTTAACCTGCAGAACTGTTTAGTTTCTATTAGTATTAAGGAAAAATGTTAAGATATTCATATTTGTATTGCAATTTTAAATAAATCTATTTTGTAAATGTTAGTTTATTGAAGTAGAGTATTTCTATTTAAAATGCCTTCTTTCTAGCAATCATAATCTATATTTTATTGGGGGTTTTTTAAAGTAAATTACTAAAGGAAAGGCATACTTTTGTTTTCTTTGTCTGTTTAGGATGACTGCAGAGTAGTGTTGGCCAAACAGGAAATTACAAGATTGCTAGAGACATTACAGAAACAGCAGCAGCAGTTTACAGAACTTGCAGATCATGTACAGCTGGATGCTAGCATACCTGTCACTTTTACAAAGGTATTCTTAATCTCATGGAAGTACAGCTATCCACTTCATGATGTCACAAATCTAATTTAAAATAAAGCAGGAATAATATATGTACATTATGATGCTGTATTTGTTGCAATAAGTTGAAGCAATTCAGTATCAGTTAGAGCCACAGTGTCTTATCACGTGATGAGTGCAATGTGGTATTAGAGCAACAAACCGCTGTGCTGTTATAATTAGGGTGAGAAATGTTCATTTGACATTGACCACTTTGTTTGAACATGAGCTGTTCTCTTTTTATGTTGGATAGCATTTGTGAGTTCTAGAAACACCTTTCTTTGGAAACTTATCTGATTATTTCCTGACAATTGCTCACCTATTTCAAATGTAATAATACTATTATAACTTTCAGTTTATAATGTTAAAAAAAAAATATTTCTTTCAGTTCATTAAACAGTCAGTTGTTTTGTAATTGCTTTGTATTCACTGATAGCTTAGCTTAGATGTGGTTCGTCTTCTAAGTAGGTTTGAGTTTTATTGCTTCAATACAATTTCAGTACCACTTTCTTTGAAAGGGATGAAATTATTCAAAGTTTGATAACGGTACTTCTATTTGTTGTGTATATATATAGTATTTATTATTTAAGATAGTTTCTTCATAGGCAAGTAAATAAGTTTGAAACTCAAGGACCAAGAAGTACTTTGATGTATGGGTTTTTTTGGTTGTGAATGGGTGAAAGAGGAAGAGGATCTATTGCTGCTGAGACAAAAATGAGGATTTAACTGTAGCTGTTGAAGCATTTACTGTAAGGAAATGAATGCTTCCATGGGGATTCCATGTCAGTTCTTGCTGACTTAAGAAATTAAATTTCTTCAAAATAATTTATTTTGTAACTTCAGTATAGTTGCATTAAATTGGAAATTCAAAATTTTCACTTCTGCCTGTCTCTTTGTCATTCAGCAGAGACCAGAGCTGGTAGGGCCAGGGAAACCTCTTTTGCAAACCCTCACTATTCCGTGAATGAAGCAGTAATTACAGAGAATTCAAATTAATTGCTACAAACAATTCCTCACATGGTTTCAGCCAAGAATGATGAAAGAATTGAAATTTTATCAATTACAGACATACTATAATGAAACTGGCTGACTTTCTAAAAGACATGTAGAAGACTCATGTAGAAGTTACAGATTCACTACAGAGATTGTTGGACATTTTTGTTTCTTTTATTGCTGGAAGTGATTAATGACTGTGCCTTGTACTTTTGGAGATCATCCATTTAATCATTTTAGAAATGGTGATAAAATATGTGTTGAAACGTAAGGGTTTTCTAGATTGAATTTCCAAGATTTGCTGTTGTTTTATGTATGCTGTTTCTTCCAGGACAATAGGGTACATATTGGACCAAAAATGGAAATTCGGGTTGTTACTTTAGGATTAGATGGAGCTGGCAAAACAACTATTTTGTTTAAGTTAAAGCAAGATGAATTCATGCAGCCAATTCCAACAATAGGTTAGTAGCTACGATTTAAATGTAATGACTTTTCCGAATGTATGATTTATTTACTGATTTTGGTTATTTTATGTTCATACAGAGCAGGACTGTAAAACCTAAATATTTTTATTCCAGGTTTTAACGTTGAAACAGTAGAATACAAGAATTTAAAATTTACTATTTGGGATGTAGGAGGAAAACACAAATTGAGGCCTTTGTGGAAACATTATTATCTCAATACGCAAGGTAATACTAATACAACTCCTAAACTGCGTTTTGTCTTCTAGCTTGTGTTTCAGAGCCAGAAAGATTATTAATAGAAATAATTTATGACAGTACAAAGTTGTTCATCTAATGCAAAGTACAGCTGCTAGATTCATGAGCTAATAAATTTTAATGCAGTTGGTCATAGTGTCTACTGCATGATAAAGGTGCATTCTCTGTAAATCCATCAGACAGTTCATGGAGCCAAACAAAATTAGAACCTCTGTTAAATTGGTTCTAGCTGACAACAGACCAGGTACAGCGTTCCAAAGTCTGCATAGTGAGAAGCAGTACTTGCCAGGTATGAAATATAAATAGCACTTGAAAATACTCAGCTTTTAGGAGCCTTTAGGTAGCAACTTAAAAAATTCTACAAAGTTCTGTAACTTTTGACTTGCTATTGCAGTGTAGTTCTGATTATTGACTAGATTACTGATTCTGAAAACATTGATATATATAGTGCCAACTTAAAAATTCATGTTGTCCTTTTTAAAATCCTCCGTAGGTTTTTCCAGTTCAGAAAGAAGTTCCTCTTGATTGATTCACAATTATCTGAAATACTTAGGAATTACAAACACCAGCTCGTGTGCTCTGCTTTATGCATTATCTCAGCCTTAAATGCAAACTTTAATGTTTTAAATTATTCATCTTTTCAAGCTCCTAAAAATTGTATTTTGGGATTTCTGTTATCCTCTTAAAACATACTGTGTAAAGTAGTGCGGAATCATGCCTGCCTTGAGGAATTTTATGTTGCACAGAAAGCTAAGCAGTTACTCTGGTACGTAACTGCAGTAGGTTTTATTTAGTTTTGGTGTTGGGGTTTTTTCATTGCAAAACCCTTGATTTTAAATTCTGTCCTCTAGCTCTGCCCCCTTGACTTTCCAGTCTTTCTGGCGTCTTAGTTACTCTCTCTAGTGGATAGTAAAATCTAATGCTGCTATGTTGGGTCCATGGCCATCTTCTCTGGACTGTGTAGCCTGTAGTTGAAGCAAGCTGTGCTGATTTGGCTAAACCTGTGAATATTACAGCCCGTTAAGGGAAACTGAAACGGTCATGTGGGAGTTAATGGAGTATAAATGGATCAAGAAATGGTTTAAACTGAGATACTTAATCCACACATAGTAAATCTGCTTTTAGACCTAAGTAGTTCAAATATCACGGCCTTTATATTAGACTAGGAAAAAAAATTAGAGTTTTTTTTTCCTATTTTAGGATGAATTCTAGATTTCTATTTAAAATATAAAAGTATGTAAGGAATTTCTCAGTCATCCTGGATTTAAAATTGAAGTTGCGTACTGCTGAGAAACTTCACATAAGAAGCTTCTAGAAAAAAGGAACTGTGTAAGTTGAAAGGTAGTTTTTCAGAGTTTATATTTGAATGTGTGTAAAACATTTCTCTTCTTCTTTCATAGCGGTGGTGTTTGTTGTTGATAGCAGTCACAGAGACAGGGTCAGTGAAGCATACAGTGAACTTGCAAAATTGTTAACAGAGAAGGAATTGCGGGATGCCTTGCTCTTGATCTTTGCTAATAAACAGGTACTTGTGATTTGGTTTTACTCTTTTCCTCAGCTTGTCTATCAAATTCCAACCTTCTGAACCCTCTGTTGTAGGTAGGGAGTGCTGATGTGGAAAGCATGAAATGTAGATCTTTTCCTTATGTGGAATGCTGGTCAAATAAATGTTGGTGCTAAGAGTGCCTAGTAGACTGAACAACCAGGGTTTTTTTATGGTAACAAGTGCTTAGCTGTTTGATTTGTCTTTTGTGTTTGAAGAGCTTTTATGTGATCTGTAGCTTCAGTCTAAGCCAATAAAATGGCTTCAAAGGTAGTACAGGAGAATAATGGAGTCTTTGTATCTGATTCTCTTGCAGGATGTAGCAGGTGCTCTCGCAGTGGAAGAAATCACAGAGCTCTTGAGTCTCCACAAACTCTGCTGTGGCCGTAGCTGGTATATTCAAGGTTGTGATGCCCGAAGTGGTACAGGACTTTATGAAGGATTGGACTGGCTTTCAAGGCAGTTAGTGGCTGCTGGTGTCCTGGATGTGGCTTAACTTTGCGTCAGCTGCAATTTAATGTTGTAGTTCATGGTTTTGTTTTGTTTGCACGAATTAGGGTGTTGTCACCAGGTCTGCCCTCTGAAAAGGGGACTTTATTTAAGTTGGTGGTTATAGAAAAATATAAATCTCTGTCCTAGATTGGATAATTGGTTCAGTGTACTTGTGTCATTATAGTGTTTTTGAAACTTGATGTATTTACATGTAGTGGGAATGGAAGAGTGTTACAAGGATGCCTTGAAATTCCTTTTTGGTGATATTGTTACAATTTAAAATTTTTCCCTGATAAAATATGCATTGGATTTCCTATTATAATTATAATGAGGTTACAGTAGCTAATTGGTGTTACAAAAATTCTGAGTAGTTTAGAAATACTTTCCCATTAAGATATTTCAAAATTCATCTCAAGTTTATTAGAATAGTCAGCTCTATTAGTTAGAAATAAATGGTGCTACTCTTTAATATCTAAAGAATCCATAAATCTAAAGGTGGCATTGAAACTTAAATGCAGCTACACCATGTAAAGAAAATGTTCCCTTATTATTTATTACCCTCCTTGTTCGTTACAGGAACGCAGCATAACTGCACAAAGAAAACTCAGAGTGGAGAAAAGTGCTGCAGAGTGAAGGGGCTGTGTCATTGTTCAGCAACTTGTTTTATATTTTGGGGGTAGGGGTTAGTTGGGTTTTTCATGCTGAATTATTTATGGACATACTATAGTGACACTAAGGTGAAAGTGTTTTGTGCATACTTGGGGACAAAATCTGCCTTTAGAGATTGTTTACTCCTCAAGAAGTCAAATCAAATTAAAAAAAAAAAAACTTCTTAAAGAAGTAGTGTGGTATAATGTCCAGCTATGTGCTTTTATGTAGAAGTCATGCTTCCAGATTAAGGTAGTGGCCTTAAAATACTCAATAACGCAATGTAAAACCAGTGTACACTAGTTATAAGTCTTACTTTAGAAGGGTAGATGGTAAAATGTGATATAAACCTTCCATAATTAGATTTTCAATTTTTACTTCTTCATGAAACTGTCAACAATGCCTCTATTTTTGAAGATTACTCATTCACAAACCCATGAAATATGGGTGTAGTGCTGTTTAAATTTAGAGAAGGTTGCAATGACTTAGTGATCTCTTTCTACTGGACATGCAACTCTGCGAACAATTTTATGTGTCTGGTATGCACACCAGAATCTTCTGCCCTTCTCTTTAAGTCCATGGCCACTGCCAATTGAAGAAGCCATGCCATGGACCCTCTTCATATTGGTAGATGACCTACAACGAGCGTGAGCAGTAGATCAAAACTCTGTATCATCACTTTTCTTACTGGAGTAGAGGTGAATCAGAACTAGATAGTGCAAGTGAACAATGTTGTTTCACAGATGTGGAGATATATTTGTCACGCTGAGAAGTGTTTACCTGTGAGAGCTCTGAACCTCACCTAGCAAAGAAAGTGTATCCCCTTATCTGTGGCTTTGCTTTCATTGTATTATTAGGAATTTTATGCTGTTTTCCTACTACGTACCTTAGGTAAAGCCAAGAATGTATAAACAAATAATTTAGTACATTTGCACTTTTCTTCTAGAGGAAGCAGTTAATGTAACTACTTCCTCATAATGACATTTGTAATATTCTTGTAACTTAAATTTTGTGTAAATTATGTTAAATGCAGCTTCAGATTCAGCAAGTCTGAAGACTTGAATAATACCTGAAGGAACACTAAGCTTTAAAGTCATTCAATGTTTGTGAAGTGGTCTTCAATGCCTACACATGTATATAGGTACTGAGACACAGGGTATTTACTCTTTGTTTCGACAACCTGATAAATTTGGAAATGGTTTATAATGGAGTGAAAGGGGGGGTTTTTGCACGTACCAAACTTTAAATTGTTCATCCTTCCCAGCCTGTAACTTCTTGCACAATACACAGTTGGTGGCTGTGACTTGCATCTGCCTAGCCTGTTCTGCAGAGCAACCCCTGACCTAGTTAGGGCTGACTGTCCCTTCACAGCTCTTTTTGAAATATGAACAAGTTCTGCTAAGTATGGTAGATACCTTTTCCTGTGATATTTTTAACAGATGACATGCATTCTTTAGAAAAATCCCAATTTGGTTTTATTTTAGCTGGCTTAGGCTTCAGTGACATATACTGCTCAGTATAGTTCTACTTCAAAATCTTCAAGGTGACTAGTTTGTATTTTGTGTAACATTAAATTTGAGGGCAGAGGAACAATTCTCATGCATATTTTTGAGTGCAAGTGATTGCTTGTGACACATGGAATGCTACCATGGAAGTGTTTTGAAATTGAATTTATTTAAGATGACTTGAAGTAAATGTGAAAGTGTTGCATTTGTCTGTGAACTTTTCAGTGTAAAGAGTACACTAAGAGGTTTATTCATGTTATATGTTAATACAACATAAAACTGCTTCAGTTATAAATTTGAGCTGGTTTCATTGGTTTTACTGAACTTTAGTTTTTAGTGTACTGACTTATGCAATATGTAATTGGAATATTTCCTCAACTAGAAGTCACTAAAGCATTGCTAACTGTTTGGAAAGACTGAATAACTTTTCAAAGGATTTTGACATAATTTTGAAATTGAGTAAATGCAACATCCAGTGACTGTGTTGTGGCTTTCTTTAAAGAACTTAATCTCAAAAACAGTATGTCTAGGCTAACTGAAAAGTCATGTTTTATCACCGATTCTGTATTCTACCTTCAAAATTATTGTGGACTATGAGGGTCTAGTTCCGAGAGTGTTGAGTAGATGTGGATGTTACGTAAAGATTCCTTTAAAAGAAAGGACTCTTTCAGTAGAAACAATTTGTGAGCTGCTGCAATTTGCATTGCCCAGAAAATAATTTTTCAATAAAAGTGTGTAAAACCTTGAGAACTAATTTTAATTATCTTGTCTTTTTATTTTCATTTTTTTTAAGGTCATCTCAGAATAGAGGTGTGCTACATTTAACATCTTACAGAATTTTTCTTACTGATCCTTTATCTCACTAAAGATAAACTTCCTTGTCGTAGCAGCAACTTTGAGGGAATGAGTTTGATTATCCTGCATCATATCTCAATTCATAAATGAAGTTACCAGAATTGTAAACTCCCAAGTCTTTTATGAGAGCAGTGGTGTTATGTGAACATAAAACAGCTGTGATCAGTGTTACTGTTTCTAGAGTAAACATAGTTTAGCATAGTAACAGGACCCTTTCAAGCCAGATTCACAACAGCTTGAGGAGTTGTCAGAGCTTTCAGTGAGAACCTGCGGTTTGTAAACAGAAGGATGGGTAAGTGATGTGGTGTTTGGAGGCTGTCTTGGGCGAAGTGATCACAAAAGGAGGTTTTGCTTCTTGGAGGAGTAAGGACAGGGGTCAGCAGCTCTGCCACCTTGGACTTTCAGAGGGCAGACTAGGGCCTGTTTAGGAAGCTAGTTGAGAGAATCCTTTAGGAGGTTGTCCTTAAGGGCAATGGAGTCCAGGAAGGCAGAAGGAAATCCCAGAGGTGCAGGAGCAGTGTCTTCCCACGTGCTGAAAAATGAGGGCAAGGAGGTCAGCCTGGCTCAACAGAGAGCTTTAGTTGGAACATGTGGAGAGAGATGTTATAACCTCTGGAAGGAGGGGCAGGCAACTCAGCAGGACTACAAGGATGCTGTGAGGTTGTGCAGGGAGAAAATCAGAAGGGCCAAAGCCCAGCTAGAACTTGGTCTGACTACTGGTGAAAAAGACAATAAAAAATGTTTTTGCAAATACATCAGCAACAAACCTAGGGCCAATGAGAATCTCCATCCTTTATTGCATGCAGGGGGAAACAGTGACAAAGGTTAAAGAAAAGGCTGAATACTGAATGCCTTCAGTTTAAGGCACCAAGACACTAAATCATTTACCAGCAGTCCTGGCTGACAGGGGAGGTGACTACAAGTTGGCAACTGTAACGCCTATCTACAAGACTGGTCAGAAGATGGATCTAGGAAACTACATGTCAGCCTAACCTTGGTGCCAGGGAAGGTCATGGAGCAGTTCATCCTAAGTGCCATCATGTGCAAAACAATCAGGGTTTTGGGGCCCAAGCCAGCATGGTTTTGTGAAATGCAGGTCATGCTTGACCAACCTGATCTCTTTCTATGGCAGTGTGCCACACTTAGTGGATGAGAAAAGCCTGTGGATGCTGTCTGCTTGGACTTTACTAAAGCCTTTGNAATGGCCTTACCTCTGGTTGGTGGCCAGTCACTAGCAGGGTTTCCCAAGCTTCAGCACTGGGATGAGTCCTGTTTACTATTTGGATGAGAGGATCAAGTGCACCCTCAGAAAGTTTGCAGGCCACACAGAGCTTGGTGGGAGTGTTGATCTGCTGGAGGGCAGGAAGATTCTGCAGAAAGATCTGGACAGGCTGGATCACGGGCTGAGGCCGATGGTGTGAGGTTCAACAAGGCCCAGTGCCTGGTCCTGCCCTTGGGTCACAACAACCCCAGGCAGCACCACAGGCTGGGGCAGAGTGGCTGGAAAGTGCCCAGTGGAAAAGGACCTGGGGGTGCTGGTGACAGCAGCTGAACATGAGCCAGGGTGTGCCCAGGTGGCCAAGAGGGCCAATGGCATCCTGGCCTGGATCAGCAATGGTGTGGCCAGCAGGGCAGGGATTGTCCCCCTGTACTGGGCAGTGGTGAGGCCACACCTCGAGTGCTGTGCCCAGTTCTGGGCCTCTCAATTCAAGGACATTGAGGTGCTGGAGTGAGTCCAGAGAAGGGCAATGGAGCTGGGGAAGGGTCAGGAGCACAAGTCCTGAGAGGAGCAGCTGAGGAGAAAAGGAGGCTCAGGGGAGACCTTAGCACTCTACAACTGCCTGAAAGGAGGCTGTAGCCAGGTGGGGGTTGGTCTCTTCTCCCAGGTAACTAATGACAGGACAAGAGGAAATGGCCTCAGATTACTACTGGACATTAGGAAAACTTTCTTCACTGAAATGGGGTCAGGTATTGGAATAGAGTGCCCAGAGAAGTGGTGGAGCCACCATCCCTGGAAGTGTTCAAAAAACATATGGATGTGGTACCCGGGGCCATGGTTTAATGGTGAAGATGGTGGTGGTACTGGGTTAATGGCTGGCCTTACTGACCTGATCAGATTTTTTCAGCCTTAATGATGTTATGATTCTGTTCTGTAACTCTTGTCAGGAATAGCTGACACAAAGCTTAGTTCAGGCGATTATCACAGTTTAAAATAAATTAAGTATTTCAGTAGAAGCAGTAATGCTTTGGCTAAAACATGAAGCCAGAAAAAAAGACTCACTAGGCTAAAACAAAAAGAAAGCAAACACTGAAAGAAAAAAATCACTGGAAATACCAAACAAATTGCAGAGGACTTTATACACTGGCATTTTAAGACTTGATCATTGCTCTTGGACAGAGAAAACATCTACACAATTTTTAATGAACAGAGGTAGATTACGTTGTTTGCTTTTCATAGCAAACAGTATCACAATTTAATCTAATTTTTGATATATGTACAAAGGACTGAGAAGTTTACTCAGCTTAGTATTTCTGACCTTTTCCTTTGTCAAAGATCTCAGTACTGTGAAACAGATTAATCAAATATGAAAGATGCAAGTAAATGAGACAAAGTTAAAAAAACTATCATGGGACATGGTGGGGGTTTTTATCTTTAATTTTGCATAGAAGAGATGAAAGAAAGACAGTAGACTTTCTAAGAAACATGCAGATGTTTTTACTTTAAAATACAAAGTTACCAGAAATACAGAATTAGGGCACTTTAGGTACATTTAAAATAGTAGAACTCATGATTGCTCTGTCCTGGTACTTACTAGGAACTATCTATCTAGGATAGTTACTCATACCTTATATATATAGATACTTATATCTAGGAACTATCAAAAATGTTTCCTAGGTCCCTTTCTGGGTCCAACATGCTCAGTTTTTTTCTGCTTCAGCTGGAACCTTCAACGCCTGCCTTACTTCACTGTTATATTAATGATGCTGATATCCTCATAGGGTTTGTCGGTTTTGGGATTGACTTTGACATTTGAGATTCTCTGAACAACTTCCATTCCTTTTGTCACCCGTCCAAACACACTGTGCTTGTTGTCCAGCCATGGCTGTTTGAGAGCACAGAAGGAGAAAAAAGCATATTAAAATAGAAAGCAGCATGTAGATCAGGTATCATAACAGAGTAAGTGTACATGGATATATTTTGTGTGTCCAGACTATGGAAGGTAACACCATGTAAATATTAGCATGCAAGTAAATATTAGTATGCAGCTAACACATATTCATATGCATTTGAACTTACCTTTTCAACTGCTTTCTTAAAGTACTACAGAGGTCACATTCTACCAGTGCAGTAGCATTGTATAGTTTATTTTAAAGTGTACTCTCAGTTCACAGAAATGTCATTTTCAGTCTTTCTTCATGGTATTTTCACAGAGGAATTTTAAGTGCCAGCACAGACCACTACCTAATTCAATATTCAATACTATGCCCAATTTGAATATAGGCCCTGATACAACTTAATAAACCGCAGAACTGTGGTTGATGAGTGTTTTTTAAAAAAAAAGGACACATGGCTTTGAAGTGCTATAAGAATTCAGTTTTCTTAAGTGTTACCTTTAAGGATTCGGTTTTTATCTCTTAGATTCACATACCAAAATTTCCATTGTTGGCTCTGAACTTATAGATCAAATGAAATTTTCAAACCTGAACACTGGCTTTGTGTAGCTACAATTAGGCAATACTAGGGAGACATCCTGGCACCATATCCAAACCCCCAACAATCAAAGCAATACCTAGGTTTCCATCATGTTTAAACCACTATTATTAATATAAGATACTCTAGTAATACGTAACTCCAAACATGCCTAGGAATTTTATACCACCCTCACTCCATTTAAAGGCAAAAGGCCTCTTGATCACAAGTGATAAAGAAGTACTTCTGTCTCTTAAGAGACAGGTTCAGTGAAGCCTACACAGTACACATTTTGTGCATCATTTATTTGCAAAATAAGTACTAGTGTGTTCCTTTTTCCATGAGAAAAAACTTGACTTTTTATGATCTAGGTAGCCTCTCAGGCCTAAAATTGAGCTTTTAATATTACTTACGGTTGGCACTACTGTTATAAAAAACTGGGATCCATTGGTATTTGGTCCTGCGTTAGCCATGCTGAGTGTATATGGTCTGTCATGTCGTAAAGTTGAATGAAACTCATCTTCAAATTCTCCTCCCCAAATACTTTCACCTCCCATTCCTGTACCAGTTGGGTCACCAGTCTGAATCATGAAACCCTGCACAGAAATTATATGTTATCACATTATTGCACAGAATAAATAACCAGAAGTATTATATGCTAGGTGCCATTTTTTCAAACTTACTGCAAACCTTTCAACAAAAGGTGTTCAAATGTTGTAAGAGAGAAAGCATTTAATGCCTTTTTAAGTGTTTGTCAAGTACTTGTGAAAAAGCAAGGTTACTACTCCTGCTAGTGAAGGACAGAAACCTGACTAACTCTACCTTTTGCAAATTCTTAGGCTCTATCACTCGATTCTGGTATGACAGAAATAAGAAGCCTTGTAGAAAAGGCCTTCTGACATGAAGTAAAGTTTTGAGTCAAGCAGAATAGCTGAACTGATCTTTCAGTTTTCTGCCACTTTATCAACTGCAGAACAGCTACTACCACTTCAGAAAGTACTAAAGCTGCTTAGAACATCAGAGTTGTTCAGACTTTACAGGGAACTCTAAAGCCACTCCAACAATCCTGTGTGCAAAAGGGAAATGGAAGTGTTAACAGAGGACTGACCATCAGAGTACATTACCTAAATTAACACAAAATTAACATGTTACAAGTTACCTTGATGATACGGTGAATTATGTGTCCATTGTAGTAACCATTCCTGCTGTGCACACAGAAGTTTTCCACTGTTTTGGGGCACCTAAAATCATGTAACAGAAAACATAGGCTATGATACTTGTCTGGTGAAAAGGTCATAAGGATTTCAGCTGGGACTAAGACCCTGTTGTGCTGTGCAGTGTTTCAGCACTCTGTAGGAAGGGATTTCACCAAATAAGGAAAAAACAAATCTCCACGTCCTTAAACCCAGAGCTGAAAGCAAAAAGCCTGAGCAGTACAAAGCTGCGTGATTAAACAGAGAGGCAGCAGCAGTGTTGATTATACAGGGACGTTTTAGCTGTTGCTGAGCAGAGCTTACACATTGTTGAGGCCTTTTCTGTACTTCACCCCACCCCAGCAGTGAGAAGGCTGGGGCTGTAGAAGGAGTTGAGAGGGGACGTAGCTGAGACAGCTGAACCCAGCTGACCACAGGGATGCTCCATTCCACATATGGCATCATGTTCAGCACATAAAAGCCAAGGGAAAAAGCAGGGGACCTGCACAGTAATGGTGATTTGCCTTCCCAAGTACCCACTACATGCGATGGAGCCCTGTTTTCCTGGAGATAGTAGAACATCTGCCTGTCCATGTTCCTTCTTTTGCTTTGCTTGGGTGCATGGCTTTTGCTTTCCCTCTTAAACTGTCTGTACCTCAACTCACAAGTATTCTCACTCTTACTCTTCCAGTGCTCTCACATTCCACCAAGGGGGATGTGAGCGAGTGGTACTAGGGGGCTTAGTTGCTGGCTGGGGTTAAACCATGAGAGCCAGAAACCATATCTGTCTGCCCAAGGCCCAGTTCAAGGCACCACTGACTACAGGTTCCCCAGGTTTCAACCTGCATTACTCATTTTGTAGGTAAACTATATTTGCTCCACAAGCAGAAAGTTGTTCATTCTTTTGCCTCTACACTTCTTTTAGGATATACATGCAAAGGTGTCAAGTGTTGCATGCAAGAAGTAAAAATGTAAAAATAAAATGTTTTATTACTATAGAACTTGCAGTCAGCAGGGTCAGTAATCCTTCTCTGAAACTACTCACCAACATTGTTTGGTGAAGAGATGGAATCTTACTGTTGATGAATAAAAAGGGCCAACCACTTCACCTTTGTGATTTGATTTTTTACTTCTGCGAGTTACTACCAAAGTGAAATTTTTTTTACAATGGCTCTTCTGCTATTATAAAAACAATTAGCAGCCAGAGAATTTCTACACTAAGAGGGTCACACACATATTTTCCCAATAAAGAGAAAATGGCCTAGCTGAGTCCACAGCTCTTGAATTACTCTACTCTAACTGTGAAAAGGAACATTAGATTGGGTTTTAGTAACACTCTAAGCTACCTTATGAAAAAGAGCACCAGTGGCATAACTAATGGAATAAACAAGATTATAGTCCCAGTTCTTGCTGAGCAGGACGTAGTCATTCACAACTTTCACAATAAAATGACCAAAGAATTCAAGGGTGTACAGAGCCATATCCTATATGCTCTTCTTTAAAGTTTCAATCACATTAAAAGAGATTTTCAGTTAAAGCTCAGCTGACAGAAAATACTACAACAAGAAAGGACAAGCCTAACAATAACCGACCCTGGTAATACTGTATTTCATTTAAAATTGCATACAAAACATTGCAGGGAAGCACCTTGCAATACCGTGCATGCAGGTATGACACACTAGCATGATAATTAAAAAAAAAAAGAAAATAAATAATGTAGCTTGGCCTGTCACTCACTGGCAAGAGCTGTACCATTACTGCACCTTATATGTTATAATTATGAATTCCAGAAACTAGAGCCTGATGCCAGGAGACACTGGTGAAGACTGCGGTAATAGTCTGGTAGCCCTACAGGGTAGAATTGAGGTTGCCTTACCTATGCTTAGGACCAAACATGAATTTGTTTTTGGAAAAGCATGGAGTACATCTGTATGATTTAGGTTTCTATGTATAGCAATATATTATATAAATTTGCTGTTAAATGACAGAATATTTGCAATTTTTGCATAACAAAGAGACGATGACACACTGATTCTAGCAACTGTCACATATAAAATTTTTAAAGTCTATGACTGGTTTTGGACATACACAACACCAGTATTATATGCTGGTATAAATGTTATGTTGCTTTAAAGGAGCTGCAATAACAAAGTGTGGTACACTGGCCACGTTTGGAAGTTGCAACTACTATTCTTCTGGCTTGCACAGATCTGCTGTCAAATCTACTGCAGCTGCCAGCATCATCATTCTTTTTCAAGATTGATGCAAATAGCATTGCCTCAAAATACAGAGCTCATACAGAAGATTATCATGACCTGTCCAAGAACAAAAGTTAAGGAAGGAATAGCCTCCCTGAACCAATAACTAAATAAACCCAAATACTATTTCAAAAATTCCTGTGCCACAGACTGTTATTTAGTCCTATTTTTACCCTACTTTATTTGCATTTGTCAAGAGTCACACTCCTTCCTACCTTGGTGCATTAAGACACTCTAAGGAAATAAAGACAGTAGAAAAAGGGGAAGAAAATAATTATTTCTAGCCTAAGATAAGTCTTGGATACTGCAACCACAAGGGACAGAAGAAAGCAACAAAACCAAAACAACAGAAAAAAAAAAAACAAGTACATACTCAACAGGAAAAAGCTTGATATGAATATCTCCCATGCTTGTGTGGATGATGGCACTGTCTGACACTCTTTTGGGACCTTCTGCCTGAGTGGCTGCCATGACCTCTTCTTTAGAAGGTTTCTCATTAAATACATCTCTGTCAGAATCTGCACTCTTCGTGTCTTCTGGTTCACGTTTAGTAAACTGAAGCACAAAAGAACAGAAGGTTAACTGCTTTTTTCTTCTTTCCTCTTAAAATATACACCCGACACATAAATGTCACTATTCAACCTGCTGAACACCCAATTCAATTTGAAATGTACAAGGACAATCCATAGACAGTCTATCCTTGCATTTCCGTGTTGTGTTACCAGCATTTCCACAGCCACAAATTCCAGTAAAACTACATGCAAATCCAAGTAATTTTTTATTATCTGTTATCTTTAAACTTGCCCCTTTACAACAGGAGTTCGCACTAGTTCAGCATCTTTTCTTTAAAAAGAGGTGGAGAATACCAGGTTATTCTGCTACACTCAGACAAAATTGACAGGTTTTATGCCAAAAGGTTTAGTTGTGCTACATAGTTAAAATAAATCCTCTCATTCCAATACTGCATTAATATAAAACTACAGAAACCTAGCAAATTTAAGGCCTAACAGACAGGCCAATCGTCTAACCTCTATGGCTATGACCTCTCAAATCAGCTACTGATCACTCTGATATGGCTTGTCTGTTTGGTTCCATCTCACCTAAAAACCAAACTGTGAACAGGAAGATGAATCCTGTTGTTCTTGGTTGCCTACAATGTCCTTAGTGCTTTCAAGTCCTGATGCTGGTCTGAAATTTTTTTCTATTACATTTTTTATGCATACAGTTCATTATTGTTTCTTTATAAGATCTGGTTAGTTTTTGTAAATGTTCGTACCTAAATTTTTTTAAACTAGAACAAAAGGATATAATCTTCTTAGGGGAATAAAAATTTATGAAAAAATTACAACTGTTTCTTGCTAATGTATAGATAGTTCAAGACAAAAATTCTAGAATATACTTGCAATATAAAGGAACTCCTTCATATAAGCTGTGTTTGCAACCGCTCAAGACAAAAGCACTAGAAAGGTGCAAGGAGAGAAACAAAAACTAATGTAGAGAAAACATCAATACAAGAATGGAGTTATTTAAATACAAACGACACACACCATGTAAAACCTATTTTTTTTAAAAGCTGTGCAGATTACTGTTGGATCTGCCTGAATATTCTGGAGAACAGGATTTTCAGATGCCTTCATCTCTATAGTGATCGCAGCACGATGTTTCTTTGCTACTCCTTGGAACAAAGCCAGTTGCATCATTCTGATGTTCTCTTGTTTTCCCAAGATACGAATACACCTGAAGTACAAGATGTAAAGAGATGTAACTGTCAGCTGCTCAGAGAATGTCTCATTTCTGACTGTTAAAGACTCAGAGCAAAATTCCAAAATCCTCTCCAAATCATTGCTTATGATTACTTAGAATCATTATTTATGATGTTTCTCTATTCAAACTTGTTACCTTAACATACCAGTCAGCCTCTTTACGTAATAAAACCCCAACTAAATTATCCACTTTTACTTAACATTATCCCATCCAGTTAGCCAGAGACTAATTAATTAATTACACATTTTTAATACATATGTGCTTGCCATGTTTTCTCCTCATTTGACTATGCTTTAATCTGCAATGACTCTTTACAAAGAATGGGAGTACCTTCTCTACAGTCTAATGTAAGGCTTTCAAATAACAACACAAAAAGATTGGACACCGCCACAGGCATATCAAGTTTTAAATAAGCTATAAATATGACCGAATAAAGACTTTAAAACAGAAACTTATCTCAGTATGTGTCACTGAAACTTACCTGTTAGTCTCTACATTTATGACCTTAATGCCCAACATTGTTCCATAGAGAACGAAGTGTCCAGTTTCATCAAAAATTATATTAATTAATCTTACTGCATCCACTTTCTCCAGCTCACGTTCAACTGCCATACGTCGGCCAAACTCCATGTCAGGCAGTTGTTGTCTCATCTGCTGAAGTTCAGTAAACATCTACAAAAAAAAACCCCAGCACAACTATATTAACATATTTTAAACTTTTTATCCAATAAAACACTGATTCACATGATTAGAAAATACCAAATTCATGACTACTCCACTCAAACTTAACTGAAGGATTTAAATAAATACAAGTAATACTCTCTTTATTTTAACGACACAATAGGCATGCTGTAAGGCTATGCTTAGGCACATGAAAGTGCATAGTTGTCTAACAAATTCCTTAGAAGAGGACAAATTTAATTAATTAGTATTATGTTACTTGAAATGGGCATTTTCCATAATTGCTTTCAGGTAATCTAGCAGCATGAAAATATAGATGAAAATCAACAACTCTGTTTCACTATGTAGGTAACATAGATCAGTAAGTATTCATTTTGGGGCAAAGCAATCTAAGAGACAAGCAAGAGAACACAGGTGGCCTCTTTTGCAAGAAAAATATAGGAAGGAAGCTTGCCTTTAGAAATAAATGATAGCTTAGGTGAATGTGCTGGCAAGCAAATTCAAGTAAGTAGAGAAAACATTTCAAAGAAAGAGAAACAAGACAAAACTCACACTCAGAGATTCATCAAAGACTCTCATGAGCTTTCCCGTCAGAAAACGAAAAATTCTGACTTTTCTGTCAGATCCAAGAGTGGCCATTTTCTTGCCATCAGGTGAAAAACTTATACTGGATGGGTAAGCCTTGCATTTAGCAAATTCATATAGATCAGTATCTGTTTTATACTCCCAGTTCACATTCTTGGGAAATTTATATTCATGAGGAGTACCAGTCCAGTATTCAATCATTCCAGACTTGTCAGAAGACACAACTACTTTGTAGACAGGGTTCAAGCGTATCTGAGTAAGCGGGGACATATGGAGTTTATCAAAAACATGAAGTGGCTGGTTATTTCCTCGTCCATCATATATGAATATTTTTCCTGTGCTTTTCTCAGATGTTGCAACAGAAGATATGGCATCTCCAGGGCAATATACCCATTCACATTGGCCAGGGTGATAGCTGCAACAAAGAGTAGAAAGAAAAAAAAAATTAAAATAAGGACTGGTTTTAATTAGGTAACAGTCAAGTTATGCGGTAAACTTCAAATCAAACATCAGAAGCAAATTTTAAACTTTATTTACTAGTTTTGCTAATACATATCTTGCTAATATTCAGCATATTATAGACAAGCTTTACCAAGCAATACCACTCAATGGATAACTACCAATTTCTGTTGCTTCCATATTGTTTTATAAAGAGGCTGTGACAGTCAAAGTAGAAAGCACGTAAAAAGGAGGAATAAGGATGGAAATCCAGATAAAAAGCCCAAGTGGCATTAATGAATAGTACTCAACTTATATGACTCAATACTATTTCTCTTCCATCTGTTAAGTGAGTAATGACTCAGTAGAAATGAAGACAACTGCACCTCTGCCATATATTTATGGAAATGTTCAACCAGATTTTGCCAAAAAACAACCACAAAACAACAAAAACCCCAAGAAGTGATATAATGAAAATTAGGACAATCCCCCTGTATTCAATAAGGGTTGTGAATGCATTTAAGAAGGAACTAATTTGCTACTTGCAAAAGCATACTATACGAAAAAGCCAGAGATACAGTCAATAATGTAAGTTATGTCTGTTTTAAAGTCTGTAAGCAAAGATTCTGAAAACCAGAACTGAAATGAAACAGCAAACATCAAAAAAATTATACAGTCTCCATAGGAAACCCATGTTTAGTTCTTTTCGCAAGTCAAACTAACATGCTGAAGGACTGATGATATTCTGACATTATGACAGACACAAATAATTTGATTTTCAACGTCTGTTGGTAAACAGAAACAAACACTTCATCTCTGGTTCATTATGTTATAAATAAAAGCGGGAAATTCGTGCCCAAATATGTAATATATCAAAATATGTTAAAGTTAAGTTAAGTTATGACCAGTTTAAAAAAAAGAGACAACCAGACCCATGCCCAGAGGAAATAGTAACCTCAGCAGGGAACAGATCTGCATCCCAAAAACAGAGCTACAGAGAACTGATGGCCCATCAAGACTGGCTCCTGAAATCTGCATTTTCAGGGAGAACTTCCCAGCAGAGCTGATCTCCCATCTCCGAAAATCTCCTCCCTGCTCAGGCGTTAACGACCGGATCAAGAACCGAGATATGGAACATCACCAACCATCAGATAACATCCTCTGGTGATGGGAGATTATTCAAGAGCAGGATGCGCTTTGTCCACCTCAGTTTCATGAATGGCAAGCTCCATGAATATGCTGAGTGGCAAAAATAATACCTAAGATCCGGACTCTCTCGGGGAAAAACTGTATAAAAGCTAGCCACTGGAAGCAGCTAGTGTGAACAGAGGGAGGTCTGATGCGATGGAGGTCAGACCTAGGTTCACCCAGTTCCAATCCCGGGCTTGGCACTGTCTCTCTTTTCGATCGTGGCATTGCGTGTACGAACTGTTGGACATGAAATAAATTTATACTTGTTAATTCTCGAATTGGGCAGAGTTATTTATTACAATTAGAAAGAACAGGATCAAATAAATAAATATGAAATCTCTGCAGGAATAGCCAACCTTCTCCAGATCACTGCTGGAAGCATAAAGCATGGGGATTTGCAAAGAGATGCACTATACAGATTAGTTAGAACTGGAAAGCTCTGCAGATCAGGGGTGTAATAGATAGATGCTATAATATTGGCTTTCTGCAAATGTTGAGTGATGTTAAAGTAGCTTTTGTAATAGATATTATAATAGTGGCTTTCTACAAATAAATGCTATATGTGTAAAAGTAGCTTTATTACAGATAGATGCTGTGGCTTTGTTGTAAGGATGTGGTGTCTTTTTTTGGCGGTGGCTGGTGCCTTTATTTCTGTCATTTTAACCTAAAATAGTGAAATAGCTATGCTTGTGAGCTGTCTGCTTGGTTGGATAACGTCCAACCAACATGTGTTGAGGACCCCTGCTACTGACATGCCAACTATCAGCGATCACCATCTGCAGAGACCATGGACCAAAGCCCACTCTGGAGGTGATAATGGAAGCAGGCTAAAACCACAGCCAAGAAATGCGCATGCTCTAAAAAGGCGGACCCAAGGAGGAGCCATGCTAAACAGTTCCTGGAACATGTAAACTAGTTTGAAGAAAAGATTGAATATGTATAAAAATTTTTGAATATGCATAATTGTTTATGAATATGTAATAAACTGATGTGTATGTAAAGGGGGTTTCCGAAGTAGCAGGTGTGCTCTTGGCCGAGTGCCAAAAGCACCCAGCGCTGTAACCTTTGCTTTATTTCCTTTGTCCTTTATTGTCCTTTATTAAACTGCTCAATTTTAACAGGAGAGTGAACTTCGTTTTTCACAGGGGTGTTTCTTTGAATATTATTTTCTTTTTTCTACGATTTTACCAATTATGTAGTAAAAGTACAGGGCTGCTAAGTCAAAAATAACAGCAAAACCGAAAGATTAAGCCTCAATGGAATTTTTCCAGAACAGACAGCCAAGCGGGAAAAAATTCCTATAGGTTGTCAGAGACTAAAATGACTTAAACATTTTCTTGAAGGACTTTTAAAACTGTATCACAAGAGCTGCAGACAAAACTACCGCACCCTGAATGGGGCCCTGACTGAGGCCTTACACAACCGCTCGCTGATGAAGATGAGTTAACAACTCAGGGCTGGGGACATTCACAAAGCACAGGCTTAACACCTCCAAGGTGGAGACCACAGCCCCAGGGCTATCAGCTGCCAGGCTCACACAGACCCTGCACCAAGGGGTGGAGGGAGGAGAGGCTTTGGGTATCTTGAAAAAGCCTCTGGTCAAAGGCAAAGTGACTGCCCATCCTTCACTGTGCAGAAGAGCCCAGCTGAGAGGTTCTCACTGGGGGGGGTAAAAACTTATCCACAGCACAAGGGGGTGACAAGACCCATCAAAGGGGCCCCCTCTCAAAGGGGTCCCCAGACCCTGCACCAGAGCACCAGAGATGATGCAACAGACCCTCAGTGTTGCAAGGGACAGTGTGTCAAGCTAGCCCCTGCAAAGGAGACATGTGGCTGTTCCCACCTGGCTCAAAGCGTATATTAATCCACGGGATTCTGTACTCTTTGGCGTGTGGCAGCGTGGCCACGGCAGCGACGGGGGACCCTCACCACCAGAAGACCAGATGGAGGAGAGCAACAAGACGTCGTCGGAACCACTGGATGGGTGATATGCTTCCACCTAACCCCTGTCACCTCTCCCTGTCCCCCAGCCCCCCACGCACACTTCTTCTTCTCTTTCTTTCTTTTCTCTTTCCTTCTCTTTGCCTCTCTATTATCAAATAAAATACATCAATTTTTTGGCATCAACACCTAACCTCGTTTGGTTTTAATCTCGTTTCTGGGAATATTTAGAACCTTCTAAGTTCTTTCTGGTTTATGCACAGAGACATAGCTTTCTTTGCTTTTCTGGGTTTAAACCAGATCGCAACATAGGTGAAAATACATTATCTGGAGGATGATACTAAAACTATAACTAGCAGAGCAGATAGCATGAGCTTTTATGAGATGTTCCTATGTAAAAGCTATTTTCCCTGACTTTTTACTTCTATTCAGTTTCAAAATTAACCAGTACATAGTAGATTATGAAGAACATGTTTTCCAATTCTAAAAGGCTTATGGAGAAATCAGTATTTCTACTGTTCATGATGCAGCATTCATTGACCCTCCAGCCTTTCAAATCCACTCTTTTAACAGTGTGGGTCTTGTTTTCCTCTGGTATTGTTATAATTCCAGTAACATCCATTCCTATTTCTCCCAGATCCTTTAGCTACATACTGCGTAAGGACAGAAATGCTACAAGAGTAAAGAAAACAAGAACATTGCTTCTAGCAGAAGAAGGAAATTGTGTCCCTATGAAAACAAATAAGACAATTAGATAGGGCAAATCCCTTCTCTAATGGAACTATTAGTGGACTATAATTTTTAAATTCAGTGCCAAACAACAGAAAGAAATGATGCCTAAGTATTTGAAGAAACACCACATCTTTGTGCATAATATTTAACACCAAGGAAGTGCCTTTCCTACTCATCTCTTATACTATTGCAGTCATAATTTTTCCTATTAGTCAGATGGTCTCTAGCCATTGCATTCATTTCAGACAATGCGATCTACTCATCTTCATCTGACTGGGGCATGGGGGAAGGGGAATAACTCAAGAACCTCATATTACTGAGTTACCTCTTAGCAAAACAACCCCCACTTGTAATCTCAAATGAACACTTCCAAGATGCAAGTAACTTACCCAAGTTTCAGCATGTTGATCATGTCAAAGTTGACTACATCAAACACCTTCATTGCTTTGTCATCTCCAACTGAACAGAATAATG
Source organism: Struthidea cinerea (assembly GCA_013397865.1). Taxonomy (NCBI): domain Eukaryota; kingdom Metazoa; phylum Chordata; class Aves; order Passeriformes; family Corcoracidae; genus Struthidea; species Struthidea cinerea. The sequence goes on along the minus strand of VZTI01002861.1, from coordinate 593,439 downwards.
CCCCCTCTGAACTAACAGCAATACTCTCAATAACACCTGTGAATTAAGTTGAGATACTATTAAGAAACAGGAAAGGACATCCTTAATTTCAGTATTACACAGGGAAAACCTACAGAGGTTTAAACTTGTTTCCCAATTGTTTTGTCACCTTTTTCAGTTAAAACTCTACCTGACTTCAATAAAATATTATTAAAAAAAAAAAAAAACAAACAAAAAAAACCAAACACAAAACAACACTTCATACCCTGTAAGTGTTGAGACTCAGGTTTGTGATAATGAACAATTTGCCATAAACATAAGTAAAAGATTACAGCGGCAATTAGTTCAGTTTAAAATGTTGATTTTAGAAAATTGAGAACGCTGTGATGGGGTAAACACCATGTGCTCCTCAGATTGCATCTCTCGATAGGGTAAAAGCAGCAGAACTCTATAGACTATTACACCCATGATACTCAAAATTACTCTGTAATTGAGCCTTCCATATCTCACAATGCTGATTTTCGCACGGTAGGTTTTGTTCTCACATTTTGCTTCTGTATATAATAAGAACCTGATAGCTAAGATCAACAACCTACTTTAGTATGTCTTGTAACTCTAAAAGGAAACAGTACTTTCACTACCTGTTATTAAATATCTTCCTTACTCTAACATTGCAGCACATCAAACTGGATTTTTTTTCTTTTAGGCATATCATAATATCTAATACCATTGAGAACCTCATTTTCTGTCCAGGCTGTTTAATCCTTAGTAGTGTTGAAGAGCTTTGTCTACTTAATAGTTCAGAAAATTGGGTTAAAAAAAAAAAATTTCTTTTTTCTTTTATCAGCTGCAATTCAGCTGATAATTACAACAATAATGCAGAATTTACTCTACAGTTACAATAACTCTAGATGAAAATAGTAACTTTTTTTCCATACTGCAAGGGGAAAAAAAAGATAAGGGATTGAGGTGCCCTTATATAAAGCAACATATTTTTAAACTTCTCCAGATTTTATGAACCATGTTATGCACTTTGTTCACTTATGTCCCAGATATTCTCCCCACAGGCAGGGCACAAGGGTGTAGGAAATCTGCGCAAGCAGAGTCCCACATGTTTCATTCTCATCCTATCCGTGCTGGAGCTTGGGTGCAAAACGTAATAGGACAGAGGAATAAATGGAAGATAGGTAAACATTATTTAATCTTTGACTGCACTAAAGGAATCCCAGAATCTCTCTATTTGCAGTCTTTTCAAACAACAAAGAGCAAGGGGGAGGAAAAAGTGAGGTCTTTTAGAGAAGAAAGAGCAATTTCTCACCCAAGTGACTTCGGAAGTGTTTAACAAACTCAATCCCTTCTTCTATTTTCTTCCAGAATTTTACATGTCCATCGTGACTGGCTGTTATGATAAAATCTGTCCTACAATTATAACAGAAAAATAAAAACAAGTAAACAGATGCACTCATTATGCGCTTTCCTACTGGTCAGTAATTTGCACTATAATCAACACTGTGCAGAGAATGAAATCTCAAGAAATTACTGTGACAGTTTGTCTGAACGGGTACTATAACTCCTGGAAAAAAACAGGTATTTTAGTGCATTTGCATTAATTTATGAAAAGTCACCGCCTAAACTGAAGAAACATATAACACTATCCTTTTTGAATATGTGTATGTAACTCCTATTTTAATTGTGTGTGTATGATCTCTGCAGTTCTGGTGAATGGTATTATTTCAGAGGTGATCTGTTCTTAAAATGCATATTTTAACAAGGATTTTAAGACCCTCCTTTAGTCTATACAAACAATTTTTATCTTGCTTCTAGGTAAGCCACGTAGCTTTAAAAAAAAACCCCACCACCCTTAAAATACCACCTCAGGACACTAACTTTCCACTATAAAACTTCTACAATGAAAACTTGTTAGCACGTACAAAAATACATCCCTGACGAAGAAATACAATGGAAAACAAAAATACTTACTTACTTAGTACATGCTACGTGTGTAATAACATCTCTGTGCATGTAACTGCGTTCATACATCGAAGCCGATGGTAGATTTTCAAGATAAACGTGTTCAAATTCAAGAACTACACAGAAAAAAAAGAAAAATTGACTTTTTTAAAAATAAAGTTATTTCTGTTCTCTTTTACTTATCCTTGTATTGCTTACTCATATTTTGGCCAAAAATATGCAGATATTGTGCAAACATAATTAAAGGGCTTTTAACTCTGGCTTTACACTTAGACTTATACATTTTCCGTGGACTACAGCCACTCAAATGCTGCTCTAACTCGTATTCCTCTCCCCTTTTAAAGCAACTGTCACCTTAATTGTCTTAATGTAAAAAAAAAAAAACCAAAGTCAACTAACAGTTTTTAAGTTACTTCCAGAAAACAGAAGGCCACCTGAACCTCATTTCATTCTAAAACCACAAGTACTCCTGTTGTTTTTACGAGATTTGTGGTCCCACACAGATCTTGGAGTCTAAATTCTAAGTGCTGGTACCCACCTACTTCATGGTTTAATTGGCTAACCCAAAATAATCTGATTTTGAGTTTTGTCTCTGATTTTTAGATCCTACTCATTAACAGCTGCGCAATGGCATTTTTTACTGAACCTGCAGGTTTACATCTGCTGAACGTTGTCGAAGTCATATTTACTTTACAGTGATACCCAGAGAGCTGGGAGTTGCTGCACACAGCAATATCACATGCCAAAATACAACCTAGAGGCTTCTTCTGCTCTTCCAACTTAGGGCAGTGACCTGAAAGACTGATTAACTCCACAGCCGTAAACAGCACAGCTTCAGCCTGCACAGCAGGGGTCTTAGCCTGAAAGTGTCCTCCAGAGGAAGCAAAAGTCATAGAATCATAGTTAGCATAGAATGTTAAGGGGCTAGAATAAGCTTTAAATACCATCTAGTCCCAAGCCGCCTCCTACTAGACCAAGTTGCTCAAAGCCTTATTCAGCGTGGCTTTGAACACTGCCAGGGTTGGAGCACCCAAAAATCGCTGGGACACCTGTGCCAGTACCTCACCACTCTCGCAGTAAAGAATTTTTTCCCTATAGCTAACCTCAATTTCCCCTCTCTGTATGCACCCATTAATCCTTGTGCTATCACTACAGTGCCTGTCGAAGAGTCCCTCTCCGGCTTCCTTGTAAGCTCCTTTAGATACAGGAAGGTTGCTATAAGGTCGCCATATAACCTTCTCTTCTCCAGGCTGAACGCCCGCAACTTTCTCAGCACCTGACACCCTCGCCTTGTAATTTCGCATCCGAGGGGTTCCCTCACAGCGCGGTCATTTTACATACGAAACACCGATTCAGGATACGGGCTTCCGCCAGCTGACCTCACCCCGTGGCCGCTCCTGGCCGGCGGGGCCTGGAGGCGATCTCACCGCCCCGGACTCCACTCGGAGCAGCGTTCCGCTTACTCCCCTTACCTCTCCTCTTCTTCGCCTGCGCGGCCTCCCCCGGGAGCGGGCCGACCCAGCGCTCCTCCTCATCCTCCTCGTACGCTACCGCCGGGTCCTCGCCGCCCGCCACCACCTCCTGCTGCTTCCGCTTGCGCTCCAGCCCGGGCTCGGGCTCGGCGGCCGCCATGCTGTCGACGTTACTATCCCGCGCCGCGCCGGGCGCTGTGCGAGTGACGTAGACGCCGAGGAGAAGACGGCGGGAAGCAGCCATGGTAGTAATGGGCGGGAAAGGGCGGCGGGAGAGTCCCGGGCGGGTCCTGGCGCTCGGGGGGATCCTGGCGTTCCGAAACCGCGGGGCCGGGAGGGGCTCTTGGCCGCTGGGCTGCTTTGTAGGGAGGGCGCTGGCTTCCCGGCTGGGAAGGGGCGATGTTCCTCCCTCGCCTGTGAGCGGGGATGTCCCGGCTCACGTCCTCCCGCCGCTGTTGTGGTGCAGGGGTTCGTGTCGGGAGCTCCCCGTTGTTATAGATTGCTCGGACAGAATCAGTGAGCCAATTAAGTAAAATAATATATCAATTTATTATATAAGATTGGGCAAGCGATAAGAGGCAAAACAGCGCTGGACGAGCCGAGGGAGTCTCTGCTCCGCCATGGCTCGTGACTCCCCCTCCCCAGAGCCACAACTTTATAGTCCCGTATTTCCGGTGTACGTGTCTTCTTTGGTGTACTCTGCGTCCGCGCGATCTGTTGCTAGGGGGTCTTTTCCTGCCTCCTGCTGGTCGCTGGGATGAAGGCCCCGAGTCTTCCTCTTGTGGCTGTCCTGTGTGTATTTTACTACATCCTGCAAGCATTGTTTACATTACCGGATGTCTGCATTCAATGCAAGACTCACTCTTTCCTGGTTCAAGGCTGACATCCCGTTTCTCTACTAGCGTAGGCAAGATTAAGCAGGATTTGATTAACAAACATTTTTCTTTCTATCACACCGTCTTACCGCTTTTGCGATGTTATTTGTACCCTGCCTATGTTTTGCTTCCCACGGTGCCTTCGTGTCTGCTTCACCGACCCGCTGTTAGTTTCCTCTCGTCTTTCCGCAACTGGTCGTTTTGTGCTTGGTCGCATGACGCGTTTCGCCTTCTTAATGTCTATGTGAAGGGACAGTGCCAAGACAATGGATTCAGGCTCTTTTCGGTGATTCTGACCAATAGGATGAGAAGCTATGGGCAGAAACTGATACACGAGAAGTTCCACCTGAACAGGAGGAAGAACTTCTTTAATGTGTTAAGTGACTGAGTACTGGAACAATTGCCCAGAGAGGGTGTGGAGTCTCCCTCCCTGGAGATATTTAAGCACCAGCTGGACACAATCCTGTGCCATGTGCTGTGGGATGACCCTGCTTGAGCAGGGAGGTTGGACAAGATGACCTTCTGTCGTCCCTTCCAACCTGAGTGATTCTGTGATTTTTTCACAAAGCCTTGGCTAGCGTAGAGCCTACACTTGGGACTGTGGGTATTTTTAATTATGTAGTCTTAAAACAAGGTAAAAAGGAATAACACGTTAAAACTGGAAGACATTAGTACTAATGCCAAAAAAGCCTTCAGTTTTCATGTATGGCATGAAAATAGAAATGTAATTTAACCATACTGAAATAGGGAAAACTGCAAGCTACAAGAAAATAACATCTGAAGGTGACACTTGAGTGTTTATAAGTTAAGAGCACAGCATTAAGGACTGCAGACTGTCAGTTTGGCTTGTGAGAGCCCTGTCATGTCTCACAATACGTACATTTCAAAATGTATGAAATCGATCTGGAAATTTAAAGTCAACAACAATAGTTGTTGTTGTAATCAGTTTTATGTGATGGAGTTTTTTCTGGCTTTCTCTTCAGAATTTTATTTCGTACAATGCTTTCATGGTGATGAACTGTATTATTGCAAGGGGCATAGGGGGAATAGTTTTTTATCCCACTCTAAGACCCGTTTTAAATTTCCATAGCATGGGATTCTTTTTCTCCCCCTCCTTTTTTTCTTCTGCCTCCCCACTATCCCCCCAGACCCTCTTTGTTTGCCTCCTTTTAACAGTTTTTTGTCTGAGGAAAAACTAAGAATGCTTGGTTTCTTTCTTAGTTTCTTCTAGGCAGTGTTTGCTGGAGGCATTTCAGAAGTCTTAATAAATTATGTGAACTAGTTCTGTTTTATATTATGGAAACATTCCAAGACTCTTAAGAAGATAATGATTTTCCATTGCAAAAACTATGCTCATTAGTTCTTAAAATATTATGGTAACCTACATTTTGTAGTGTTCCGTTTTTAATTATGGATGCAACAAATTTTCCAGGAAGACTTAGTAGAAGTATTGGCTACCTATGAGTTCTCTAGTGTAATTCCAGCATTCAATGAGATAATCTGATTTTCTTTCCTCATCCACTTTACTATGAGGTACTTTAACTTGGGAAGTACAGGTTGAATGTTTTACTCCTTTTCAATGGGGTTTTGACATAATTTTCTCTGATGCTGTGTTTTTGTTCTGAAAAAGAACAAAAGATTGAGTTAGTAATTTGTGCATCATTAAGAAGGGGCAGAGGTGTAATTCTTACTTAGATCTTTATTTATTTTTAATGTTTCTATTTAATCTCTATCTGTTTGGTGGGCTTAGCGATCCACTAAGGTATTTTTAAAGGCTTCCTGCATCTGGTACATCTAGCTTGTTGGTTGTTTTCCCTTGAAAAAAAAATTTTGGCCCTTCTTATTTTTCCCCTGTTAAATGCTGATGTCATTCAGGTATCTCTTAATTGAGATAACTAGGATTAAATTTCTGTATATTAAAAAAATGTGTTTTTTCTGACCCAACAGTTTCTCAAAGTTTTTAATTTAACTTGGGTTGATTTTTCTGTTGGCTGTCCAGATGCCCTCTTTCCTTTGTTGTCTGTATATCTTTCAGGTTCTTTTGCTGGTTTTTCTAGTAACTTTGAGGATGCTTAATTTGTTAATCATAAATATTCTGAATTCAAATGAAGAAGAAATAGATTAGTACAGTTATTGACAGAGCAGAAGTAACTGCTTAAAAAGTTTGCAGATACATGGATGTAAAGTGTGGCTTTGTAGATGTGAGATTCTCTTATTGTTTCTGTATTAAAGTTGTTGGAAAATAAAAAAGCCATTGCAGATAATCAAAGCAGTTACGAAAATTTAGGACTTGTCATTCAGTTTTAAAAGTAAATTACTAGTGTCTTCTAATTTTACTTCGTCATATAGTTTAACAGCTGATTTTACTTAATGATTGGGTGCTTTCTAGAACTACAGGGGAGTTAGCTAAAAGCTTTGGATTAAGGGAGTTTATTCTGTTATGTAGTGGATCTGAAGTGGCAGGTATGATTTTGTAACTGATACCAGTTTTTGTAGATCTACATGATAACTGTTCTATTTGCTTGTTAACAGGCTGAATGTTTATCAGAAATCGATAACACAGGGGGTCCTGTAGATGGCAAGGAAGGGCTCTTGGAAGAATGTGAGAGTATTTGGAAGCAGCTGGAGGAGGTATGCAAATATAAGTGATAGACCAGACTTATTATAAACCTTTTTCAGAATTATTTTATTCACCAGATGCTTGCCCCACTCCCTCCAAAGAAACCACTTCAATAAAACCAAACCAACAACCAACCAACCAAAAATAAACAAACAAACAACAAAACCACAAACAAACAAAAATAAAAACAAACAACAAAAAACCAAACAAAAAAACCCCCCAAGCAAACAAAAGAAAAACAACAACAAAAAAGGAAAAAAGATCTTCAGAAAGGTCAAAGGTAGAAGTGCTGGTCGGGGTGAAGAATGCCTTGTAGTGTCAATGTGCTGATGTTATGATTTAGTTAGCATACGTTAAAATTATGGAAAATTAAACAATTTACTTCTGTTGTGGTAGTGCCAGCATACTGAGACCCTTCTCTCTTTAGTCTCACAAAAGATGGGTTTCCAGTTCACATGTACTTTGGATCTTAAAGGAGAGAAAGAATAGGAACAGAGAGAGCAGAGGAGGACAATGATGTTTGCATAGGTTTATGTAAACTGAAAATTACATTGTCATGGTTAATATTTCTCTCTTGATACATGGTGCAGTATGCTAACAATAACACTTTCGGGCTGGTTATTTTTATTTACAGGATTCCCAGAAAAGATAAACTTCCATCAGTTCTGAGGGAATACTGTTATCCCTTTAAGATTCTGCTGAGTCTGATGAAAAGTCATGGTCTAAATTGTAATTTCAGGGTCTTAATAGCTTCACTCAATTTTGTATGGTACTTACATGCTATTTGCTTGGGTTCTGAGTTGTAGGTTCAAAAGTATTAAAGTATCAGAAACTGAAGTAAAAGTACTTCCAAACTTAAAGTAGAACAAAGTACAGACAACTCACAGTGCAATGATTTTACAGAATTTGATTCCAAAAGACTAATGTGACTTCCTTTCTTGTTGAGTGTTTGGGTAAGTTCGCATGTAACAAGTGGCAGGCAATTCTGTGTCTAAGTTTCTGAACTTTTGTTTGGCACCATTTCGGAGGACCTGAACCTTCTTTGAAATTTTCAAATTAGAAGGTAAATTTGAATGTTTACTATTTTGAATTTAATTGAAATATTTGATATCTTGTATCTCATTCCCAGCATGCCCAAAATAATACAGGAAGTTATGTGTTATTTTTGGAAGTTGATAAAAACAGTAGGATTTTTGTTACTTTGATTTTGCATCCTGGATGCACTGATGTTTCAGCAAAAGGTTTAAACTAATAGTCTTTTAAAATTAACTGTTAGGTTACATGGTTACATGTAATGTTCCAGTGATTGTATGTCATCATGAGCAGTTTTTGTGGGAGAAATCCTATATAGTGTTCTGGTATCCAAATGTTAACAGCAAGGTTTCCAAAGTACTGCTTAGTAGTTCTACTGTTTAGTAGAATACATCCTGCTTTGTCATGGGGCAGGTTAGATTGTGATGGGGAAAAAAAGAGAGTTTAGTAAAAGTGTCTCCTGTTTATGCTTTGGGTATTTGTGGTGGCCTGAATTTCAGACTCTATATACACCCCATTGCAGTCATGGGAGCTGATGTAGTGTACTCCCAAAAATCAGACTACTTCTGAATTATACAGTATACTGCCCTAAATTACTTAAATCTAAAAATGTGTATTATAATGTGATTGCTCTTCTTGGAGATCCAGAGGAGTAGCGGAAAGTGTGTTAACTTCTCAGTAGCTTCCCTGTTCAGCCTTGTACATCACTCTTCCCAGTTTCTCATTTTCTTTCTTCATCTCTTCAATGCCTTTCCCCATATGAACTTTTCCCTCATAACTTGCCTTTTTACTCAAATTATACATTTTTTCTTTAGCTGCTACTTTTCTACTTCCTGGTTAATTCTACTTTACTGTGCTATGATTTCAAAATATTTCTTAATTTGCTCTTCTGGGTTAGGGTAAAAGGGATGTGGGAGGATCCAAGTTAAAATTCTTTTATTCCTATATTTAAAAAATTATGTTTAAATTTCTAAGAATTGTGTTTTGCTCTTAGAAAAGAGAAGAGTAAACAAACTTTCTTTGTGTTTTATTTGTTTTCTACCAAGTCTCAGAGTAAGCTAATGCTTCTAGGAGCAGACACACTGCTACAATCAGATGCCAAGGTAAGACGGTGTTTTTTTTTTTTTAAATACTTCATTTTCTGTTAAGACCATAGAATCACAGAATGGCTTGGGTTAAAAAGGATCTTAAAGATCATCTAGTTCTAACCTCTCTGGCATAGGCAGGGACACCTTCATCTAGATCAGGTTGCTCAAAGCCCCATCCAACCTGGCTTTGAACCCCTCTAGGGATGGGGCATCTGCAGGCTTCTCTGGGCAGCCTGTTCCGGTGTCTCTGTGCTTACACAATAAAGAGTTTCTCCATAATATCTAATCTAAACCTGCCCTCTGTCAGTTTAAGGCCATTTTCCCTTGTCCTATCACTACATGGGCTTGTAAACAGTCCCTCTCCTTTCTTTTAGGCCCCATTCAGATATTGGAAGGTGCTATAAGGTCTCCCTGGAGCCTTCTCCAGGCTGAACAATCTCAACTCTCCTCCCCTGTCTTTATAGGAGAGGTGTTCCAGCCCTGCAGTCATCCTTGTGGTTCTCCTCCAGACTTACTTGAGGAAGTTCACATCCTTCTTGTGTTGGGGACCCCAGAACTGGATGCAGCACTCCAGGCAGGGTCTCACCAGAGCAGAATAGAGGGGCAGAATCACCTCCCTTGACCTGCTGGCCATGCTGCTTTTGATGCAGAGATTATGATTGGCTTTGTGGGCTGCAAGTGCACGTGTCCAACTTCTCATCCCCCAGGATCCCCAAGTCTTTCTTGTCAGGGCTGCTCTCAGTCAGCCTGTATTGATACTGGGGGTTGCCCTGGCCCAGGTACAGAACTTTGTGCTTGGTCTTGTTGAACTTCATGAGTTTCATCCTGGCCCAGCTCTCAAGCCTGTCCAGGTCCCTCTGGATGCCATCCCTTCCCTGCAGCGTGTCACTGCCCCACACAGCCTGGTGCTCTCAGTGAACTTGCTGAGGGTGCCCTTGATCCCTCTGTCCATGTCCCTGACAAAGGTGTTACACAGTGCCTGTCTCAGAAACAAGGCCTAAGGAGTGGCAACTCATCACTGATCTCCACCTAGATGCTGAACTGTTGACTGCACCTCTGAGTGTGACCATCCAGCCAATTCCTTACCCCCTGAGTGGTCTGTCCGTCAAATCTGTGTCTCTCCAGTTTAGTGACAAGGATGTTGTTCCGGACAGTGTCAAATGCTTTGCACAACTCCCATATAGATGACATCAATAGCTCTTCCCTTATCCACCAATGCTGTAATCCTGTTATAGGAGGCCACCAAATTTGTCAAGGCATGATTTGCCCTTGAAGTCCTGTTGCTTAACACCAGTTGCCTCTTAATTTTCCACGTGTCATAGTGTAATTTGAGGAGCATCTGCTCCATGCTTTTGCTGGGCACAGAGGTGAGAATGACAACTCTGTAGTTTCCAGATCTTTCTTTATGTCTTTTTAATGATACGGGTTATATATCTCCTTTTCCAGTCAGTGGGATCTTCACTAGACTGCCATGACTTTTCAAATATGATGGATAGTGGCTTTGCCGCTTCACCTGCCAGTTCCCTCAGGTGCATCTGTGGTGGGTTTGATCCCATCTGGCCACCAGGTGCCCACCTTAGCTGTTCACCACTCCCCTCCTCATCTGAACAGGGGAGAGGAAATATAACTGAAGCCACATGGACCAAGATAAGGACAGATTTTCTCTTACTAACTTTGAAAAATGCAACTAATAAATGACTAACGTAGGCAGCAAAATGGGAGGAGAGGGGGTGTAACTTCAATACCTATTAGTACTATTTCCTAATCAGTGCGTGTCTAATTTCTTCTTGTTAAATGTTATTGTTATGCTGCCTCTCACAGCATCCTTCTGGACATCTGCCCAGCTGTGGGATGAGCAGGTTCACAGTGTGCTGGGTGAAGACCTGGCTGAAGGGCAGAGCTCAGAGGGGTGCAGTGACTGGGGCTGCATCTGGCTGGTGACCAGCCACTAGCAGTGTTCCTCATGGTGCAGTTCTAGGGCCAGTTCTGTTCCATGTGTTTATCAGTGATCTGGATGAAGGACTGGAATGCACGATGGGCAAGCTGGCTGATGACTCCAAACTGGACAGTGCTGTTGACGCTCTTGAGGGACAAGAGGCCTTGCAGAGGGATCTAGCTGGCTTAGAACACTGGGCAATCATCAGTGGCATGACATTTAATAACAACGAATGATGGATTCTGCATCTAGGACTTGAGAGCAATGCTGGGCACAAGGACAGAGCAGGAAAGGAAAGGAGTGGCTGTTGGGCAGCCCTGCAGGAAAGGATCTGAGGGTGCTGGTTGACATCAGGCTCAGTGTGAGCCCTCAGTATGCCCTGGCAGCCCGGAGGGCAAACAGCATCCCAGGAGCTTGAGCATGGCACTGCCAGTGACAAGAGAGGGATTGTCCCACTGGATTCAGTGCTGTGCAGCCTCACTTGGCATGCTCAGGGCAGTTCTGCACCCCACAATTTAAGAAGGTTGTGAAGGTCCTTGAGTGCATCCAGAGAAGGGCAACAAAGCTGTTGAGAGGGCTGGAAGGCCATGTCCTGTGAGGAACTGCGGAGGACTTTGGGCGTCTCTACTTTGTAGAGAAGGAGCTGAGGGGTGACCTGCTTCCTCTCTGCTGCTTCCTCAGGGATATCTTCTCTCTGATACCCAGTGATACTATGTGTGGGAGTGATTCAAAGATATGCGAGGGGAGGTTCAGAGATGACATTAGAAAGCAGTTCTTTACCTATATGAACCTTCCTCTGAAGGACCTTCACAACTCTGCTAACTCTGACTCCTTCTCATTTTCCCCTTTGAAAAAATAATAGAAACATTTCTTGATCCCTGCGAGTGACTGTAAAATATTTTTAAGGAATTAGTGTTCTGTTGTAATAGATGCTCTTTTGCTTTCTACTGTATCAACTTAATAACTCAATTTCTATCCCGTTCAACCTTATTTTATACCGATGCAACTCAACACACTTCAAGAGATGTTTCTTTTCTTGTTACACAGCTTTCCTTGTTAACTCTGCGTTTCAAAGCTTTAAGAGTAGATTATCGTCAGTGGCAAGCGAGAAATCCTGAAAGTAAGTAACTGTTTCCCTGTAAAGAGTGCTTATATAAACTTCTGCAGAGTTTCTTTCATCTAGGCCATGGGTATATTGAATGTCTGCTGGTTGTATTTTCATTCTACAACCACTTAAAAATTGAAATAAATTTAATTATACTAAAAAAAGCAGCATGTATGTTTAATTTCTTCATTGTTTTTGCACTTCAATTCTAAGTCAACTTGAAATTAAAAGTGAATTCCACTATAACTTAATTGTATGATTCTGCACAAATAAATGCATGATTAATACCACCATTCATCAGTCAGCTGAATGGAAAAACAACTATTAGCAGATCTCCTAACCAAATAAGAAAAGTTCATTGTACTGTTACCCACCTTCATATTCTTTTCTGTGTGATTGTTTTTTCTCCATCTTTCTTTTGTATTTCCTTTTTAGAACTACTTTGACAAATAATACTGTTTTCATTTTGTCTTTTAAGAAACTGATACATGTTTTATCTTTGCAGGTATTGCTAATAAGCTAACAATAATTTGCCTAGATGTATTTTTAACCATACATCCTCTGATTATTTTTTTCTTAATATTTTACAAAGGTATGTTGTTTTATGATGTGCTAGTTGAAACTTAGACTTTTAGTGCTAAGCCCATTACACTGTAGTAAAATACCTATTTTGAATTAACAGGGATTGGAGATTTCAGGTCAAGATAAAGTGGTAAGAGATACTAGAATTTTTAAACAACAGGAATCAGAACGCTTACTGATCCTGAGAAGCACAAACCACTGAGACTAGTGGTAGTGCTTACATTTGTTAGGCATTATCAGTCAAAAGGTATGAATTCCTCAGTTCTTCAAAATTCTCTTTGTACGTAAGCATCAGTGCTGAGTGATTTCACTCTCTTGCAAGGCTGATGTGGCCAGACACTGGAAATAAAAGTATTCAGGATCTAAGTGTGAGTAATCTTTGTTTTCAGATGTCCCATATGGAGATTCCTGAAACAGTTCACACTACACTAATCATTAATATTCTGGTAGTACTCCTGGTTATGTCTCCTGTCAAGGACCTGTTAGCACCTGTCAATCCAGTAAAACTTCTAGTTAATCTTTAAATTAATGTATCGACTCATTTGAGTATTTTTATGCCAGTAGAGGCTTGGTTTTATAGTATTTGCAAAATTATAGGAATGTGTTTTAGGCAGCACATGGTGATTTCCAATGTTTTGTCATTTAGCCAAATGGAAATACCTTTTCAGATCAACATTAGAGGCAATTCTCCAACTTCTTTCAAAGTCTACGTCCTTGCTGCATATCACCATCAAATAAGAGAAGCTGGGAAAAAATATTTTTTCTTTCTTATAAATAGATATTTTTGCTCTATAAATAGAACTATAAATTCATAGTTCAGTGTTGTAAGCCTCACTCCAAGAACTGTCAGCCTCCAATGCTGCTGAGGTATGTAGACCAAAGGCATGTCACTGAATGAATTTGGACGTACTGGTTCTTGGCTGCTGTTCATGAATAAGCTGCTGGTTTAAAGCAAATTAATTGAAAGCACTTAGTTTTTATCTGGGTAAAATACCTGAGGCCGTTAGATTTCCTTACTAAAATATGTATATTAAACTTCAAGCTATTGGCTTAAAAATATACTTGGCCTATTTTTTTGGCTTGATGACTTTTTTTGTTCAACCATTTTTGCTTATTCCCAGGTGATCATACTTCTTATTAGAATCTTAATTTTGTAATAGAGAAATTATCTCTTTATAATTAATACTTTGCAGCCGAATCATTGCCTTTTTTGGCTCCCTTTCCAGTGGAAGAAAAAAAAGTTGCTGCTAAGAATTTGAATAGAGTTATGGTCTTGCATGAAAACAAGGAGTCCACCTTGCTTATTTCTCTGTCTTGGCTTTTTTCTACCTACTGTTTGTTTTGAAGGAGGAATTACTTAATTGAAAACATTGTCTGATTTTATCTAACTAGAAATAGCAGAAACACTGATTTCATACAATTTACTAATGGAGCATGAATGTCAGGCTGTCTTGTTACTTTGGTTTCTGCTTTTAGTAGTGGCCAGTTCATTTCCTGTAAATGAGGGCCTGTCAGCATTTCAGTCTTATTTTCAGAGGTTATAACTTGGCAGTTCTACATTTTTTTGAGCACAATATTGGCAAACAGACTTGAATTCACAATGCAAATTTTATTTTTGCGACGCTTTTACTTTAGTCTCTTTTTCATGCTCACTTTCTGGTACTATTTATGTAGCTCTAGATCTGCTAAATTAAATGAATTAGCTGAATTAAAACTTTTTAAAAAGCATTTGGCTTATAAAAATAGAATTAAACTTTTAATTTTGCAAAATGAGGAAGTGAAAGCAACCATATTTTAAACCATTTAAAACAGTCGTGGTCTCTGCATAATTTCTGTTTTTCTTTGCAAAATAGCAGTATTCTGCCAAATACCTTTTTGTTTTATTTTAATATGAGTTTCTGTATAAACATGTGCATAGTAGTTGCTTTTACATTCCTAGCATCTGGTAGCATTTTGCTTAGTAATTGCACTGTGTATCACTAGGCAATTCTGTCTGACATTTGATTTTTGCAAGTGTAGTGATTGTGAAAACAACTGAAAAAGATTTAACTGATAGTGGATTGAGGAACTCGTGAATTTACAGCAGCAGCTGGCATAAGTGTGTTGTCCCAGTGTTTGAGATCTGCATTGTTCCTTCACTAAATTATGGTTAGTGATTTCTTCCCCAGGAAGACAGGGCCTTCTATTCTGATACTCACACAATGTGGACATTGAATGGGAAGTATGAACTCAGGATTAGGTATCTAGAAATAAAGAAGTGTTATAAGGCAATTGTAGAAATTTATAATAATTGGTAAGGGAGGTCTTATAAAGATCATGTCACCTGGAAGGGGCAGGGGGAAGAATTGTATGGGTTTTTTCAAATATGCCAATGAACGTGAATAGAAGTGCACCAATGAATTTTATCACATGTAGGTAGAATATTCATGTAAATAAACAAATCTTACTCTAAGGAAGCACAGACCACTCTCTCCCACAGCTCTTAAGCTTAATTTGGGAGCACAGTACTCAAATTTTGTGTCAAGATTTAGAAACAGTAATTCTCTAAGTAAAAGGAATTTTATTGAAACATTTAATATAATGCATTTTTAAATCAGTAGTTTTTCTGATTTTCATCTGAGAAAAAACAGTGCTATTAAAACTACTAATCTGAAGCTTCTTAAAATGTGTTGAGGTAAGTAATGTAACATTACCAAAGAAAGTACTTTTCTGAATTTATTAAATCAACTGTATGTATTTAGGAGATGTTTAATGCTGTCATGAGAGGGTTAAGGGTTTCCTTTTTGTTAAATGAATTCTGTTATTTAAATAATTATTTGTAAGATTAGAGTTTTTGAGCCCAAACTTGCACCAAAAAATCTGTCTTATAAAGATTTAAATCTGTTAGAATAGCTTTCATGTATCTCCTGTTAACGTATTGAAATAGTTAAATAAAGACATGTTTACACAGAAGCTGCAAGTTGACACGGATCTGAGAATTGACTGGAGTCTGTTGAATGCTGTAAAATACAAGAATTCAATTTTTATTCTGAAAATGCATGAGTCATAAATCACTGCATTTTGTAGAAGCATTCTGGGGAAACATTTCCATGTTCTTGAATTGTACTTTGCTTTTCCGTAGATACTGCTGTTGCTCAGGGTTGGAGTTAAGGATATTGGCCTTGCTGGGCCTTTCATCTCCCTGTATATAGCTGTTCTTGTGAACAGAAGGATGGTGACATGCTTCGGAAGTTATTAAAACTAGCTTCTGTAGTCCTAACCCAGCATTTGAGAGGCTGTTTAGCAAGGAATTGGAAGACTGGAAGAATTTGATTGCCCACATTGGTAATGTTGTGTGAATGCCTTCTGCTGAAAAATCAGGCTCAGTTGTCTTGAAGTATATAAAATTTGGTGTTCATTCATTATGCACCTACACCAATGTACTTGGAGCTAGTTTAGGTATTGAAAAATGACACACAAGCATTAACACTGCACTTTTTTCAGTCTAATTTAACTTGCTGAATAGTGTTAGTAGGTTAGCCCAGCAGGACACCGCAGCATGTGGTTAAACTGCTGCTGACAGACAAACTATTTTTCAGAAGGTATACAAATTTCTCTCTAGCCAGGTTGCTTTTCAGTATCAATAAATCTTTATCATCCAATGCAAAAAATAACCAATTCATTTTATTTTTCAGTAATTTCTGCCAATCCAGATGTACTGTTAGAATTAGGAAAAGAAGAGGTAAGTCTTTTTGTTTATAAGAGATAATAAAATTTTTTGGGGGAAAAAAACCGTATATACAATTACGGCATTTTCCTATGACTGTTCCTAGGGTGGACTACTACTAAAATACTGTGTATTTTCCTTCAGCCATTTTTGTTGTTCTAATGCTTTTTTTCCCCTGTAGTTTAACTAGTAAAATTTCCTAGTTGTGATGAATGAGGTGTTAAACTGACTTACTGCACAAGTGTCCTGGGTTGCAGTGTATTCTATTACCATCCTCATGAGCTGATGAAACCAGGTGGGGCAGTGTTTCCTGGCCTCCTCCCTCCGGACTATCTTTCTGTTAATGGCCCATCAACACCTGGCCTCATGACTCATCATCCCATTGTGAGATGCTCCACCCAGAAGGAGGAACCAAGCATTCCATCCTGGATGTAATCTGAGATTCTGAACACCACAGACAACCTTTCCACTGGATTTCCCAGAGGACAGGAGCTACACAGCCACCACTGGACCTTCTGAGGAAGAGCAGACCCTTCTAACTGACCACCGCTTCGACAGAGCCACATCCACCACTTCAGGAGGACGGCAGCCACCATCTTATTGGACTGCTACCACCACCCTGACTAACAGCGTGTCAGGTTGTATCCTGACTCTGTCAGTTTAACCTACTGTTTTCTGCCTTTATTTTTTTTAATTTCCCTATTAAATTGTTATTCTGGCTTGGTGCCTCCCACTGGTTTGTTTTCAAACTAGAACAACAAGTCAGCGGGTAATGCACAATAAACAGTATTTTGCCTCTGGATACACCATCTAATCACAGTAGCTCAACAAACTCATCTGCACGCAATGAAAATGGTGTGATAATCAACAGCCCTGCTACATGAATGCTCCAAGGCCTCACTCAGGATTGGGGTCCCATTGTGCTGAGTGCTGCCAGGAGACAGAAGTCTCGTGCCAAGGAGAGTGATGACCATGCCTTGCAAAGATTTAGCCATCATCTTTAACATCATGCAACAGGGCCCGTTTCTAGGGCTGAAGCCTACACACTGTACTTTTCAAGATTACCTTCATTTAACATTGCACAAGCGCTTGGGCAAGAAGATCCACTCAGAATTGAGTGTTTCAAGATGATCCATGGCTGAATTTTAATTGCTAAGTGGACTGTGTCACAGAATGTCTGTAGTTGGAACAGACCTCTGGAGACAGTCATAGAATAGTTTAGGTTGGAAAAGACCTCTGAGATCCTCGAGTCCAACCATCCAAATCCACCACTAAACCCTGCCCCTAAGTGCCTCACAGGATTGTGTTGAGATGGCTTTTGAATATCTTCTATGAAGGAGACTGCACAGCCTCTCTGGGCAGCTTGTTACAGTGCTCAGTCACCCTCCAGTAAAACAGTTTTTCCTAATTTTCAGATGGAACTTCCTGTATTTTAGTGTGTGCCTGTTGGCCCTTGTCCTATCATTTGGCACCACTGAAAAGAATGTGACCCTATCCTCTGATACCTGCCTTTTAGATATTTGTGTGTATTTTTTTAAACAAAAAGTTATAATATATTGCATTTCGTACTTAATAAAAAGTTATGTAATATTTTGTATTACAGGGAAGAGTCAGTTGTCTTAGACATTGAGTTCTGTGGCAATAATTTGCAAGTAGTTTGTTGAGTTCCTCCATTGGACAAAAGAGCAAATCAAGAATGTCTTGTGGGTAACATTACACTGTATTGATGGGACATAGGAATGCTATGTGACTTGAGAATATTCCTATGTCTAATGCCTTCTAGTATCACTCACAACAGCAAACTTAACTGCTGTTAAGAGTCACTATCAAAAAGTTGTTCGATTACACACTTTGATTTGACTGTATAGCTATGGCATGTTGGTTTGATATTTGAGGATTCCAGTTTTTTTCAGATGTTGTATATATGGAGCGTATTTGCTTCTGTAGCATATTTTCAGAATTTGTATTTCTCTGAGCTAAGTTCTCAAGTGCTTCTATTTTATATGGAAGCAGAAAAAATACACCCAAGTCATAGGCTTATATTAGAAAAAGCGGAAACTACTAGAAACTTTATTTTGTAGAAGAACATAATGCTCCAACAAGGGATCTCATCAATTTAAACAAGTATCTGAAGAGGATGGAGCCATGCTTTTCTTGGTGATGCCAAGCAATAGGACAAGAGGCAATGGGATGAACAAGAACATGAGGAAGAGCTTCTTCACTGTGCACTGGAACAGATTGCCCAGACAGGTTGTGGAGTCTCCCTCCCTGGAGTTTCTCAAGAACTGTCTGGATGCAACCTGTGCCATGTGCTCTTGGATGACCCTGCTTGAGTAGGGAGGTTGGACCAGATGACCCACTGTGGTCCCACACATTGGTTAAGGAAACTTCCCTGTCCAACAATCCAGGAGCCACTGTGTCAAGTCACTAAGCCCATTCGCAGATACACACCCCACAGTCACACAGTTGGATCAGGTTTCCTTCTTCCCTTAGGCTCACACATCCTGATCCTTAAAATAATTTAATCATGACATAATAAAATAACAGCTTGAGCTGGGTGCCTTTGAGGAGGGACCCAGAACAAAGGGATTTTATACCCTCAAAGCCAAAAGGCTTTTATACCCTCACAGTGTAAACATGGAAAAGCCCAGGCATCACCAACCGTGTCTCAATGTCCCCTCACCTGGCAGGGCCACAGGTCCCCAGGCCCCTTGTTCTGCAAAGAGTTGGCAGTTCATGGCCTCTTTTCAGGGGCTCTTGCCAGAGCTCCACCTGCAGCTCCAACTGCACCTGCACCCTGAGCTACCTGCACTGAATGTGTTCCTCAACACAGCCTTACCCATTCTGTGATTCTGTAATGAAAGACCCAGCCCACTGAGAGTGCACTGTTCCCTAGATTCAGCAATGCCTATAGCTTCTGACTGCAGTAGTTTTATTTCTAAGTGTTTCTTGTCCCAGATATGTCCCGTAGGACTGAGGATCATTTAATTCATGGATGCAGTTAGTCTTTCTTCGTAGCATCTTCGTTTTCTGTACATTTTATGTTGGTGCAACTAGTATGGATTCCTTCTTGCCAGCAGCAGCTGCAGTAATTTTGACAATAGAGCCCTGGTGCTGTAGACATTTTTCTCCTCAGTTGTTCATCAGCTGAGCAGTTCATGTGTGTGCTCCACAATCTGCTTCAGGTAAAATTAAGTATTTTGTTAAGCTCTGTAAGCTTCAAGAAGACGCTATTGAGCAACTGGTCACAGTGATATTTTGAATAGCTCCTGCATTTTAAACTGGATTTTAATGTTTATTAAGAAATTGCAGATGATTTTGTTCCTCTTTATCAGATTTACAGATGTAGCCTTACATAGAAGAAATATTACAGACTGGGCTACCTGCAAAAAGTAGTTTAATTTCTATTTTTTTATAGTTGCAGAAAGTAAAAAATGATCTTGAAATGGTGCTGTCAGCAGTTCGGTCAAAGAATAAACAGCTGGACGAAGATCTGAAAAGGTAATGCAATAATTTGGATTTAGGAGTGCTGTAAGCTTGTTTCTTTTTTTTTTTTTTTTTTTTTTTTNGTTTTTTTTTTTTTTTTTTTTTTTTTTTTTTTTTTTTTTTTTTTTTTTTGACTGCCCAGGGAAACTATTTATCTGTTTTGCCATTTCCTACTTTTCATATTTCAAAGAGAACAGCAGTGGTGTGAGGAACAGGAACAGATGGTAGATTCTAT
The DNA here is from genome assembly GCA_013397865.1 of Struthidea cinerea. Taxonomy (NCBI): domain Eukaryota; kingdom Metazoa; phylum Chordata; class Aves; order Passeriformes; family Corcoracidae; genus Struthidea; species Struthidea cinerea. The sequence continues at coordinate 573,352 of VZTI01002861.1, read as the reverse complement.
TATTAAAACTGAAGAAGAGACAAAACCCCAAGTTGAACAACCTTTCACAAAAAGGTATTTCTACATTTTTGAGTTATAAATTGAAGAATTTGAATATTGAGAGGAGCAAATGAGCAAGCAAACTCTTAAAATGTATTCCTTGTTTTGTTTAATAGATCAAATAATTGCTCAGTAATCCATATTTGAAACATGGAAGTAATGCTGCTATATCCTGTGATTAAAGATGTTGAATTTATAATAATAGATAATAAGGGGGGTTTTTTTACTTATGAAGGACTTTCTAATTACTTCATTTGATCCCATGTTCTATTGCTGTGTTTTTACTATTATTTTGAAAAGTAGATTTGATGAAGTGAAAAATAAAATAATGAAATTAGAGACGTATAAGAAAGAACTTTTGAGTGCTTTGGGTGAATTCCTGGATGAACATTTTCCCCTTCCAGAGAAAGGTGAAAATACTGAAAACAAGGTAAGGCTTTTCTTTACCTATTAAATTTGAAATGTTCAATTTATGTTTAATTAGATGCAATATCTGTTCAAAGTCACTACTGTTGAATCTGCAGTTGTATTTTGAAATAGGCATAGTTCTTACAGTTGATCCTCTAGGTTTCATTTCTATTTTTTAGGTTGTTTTATATTATTTAAGGCTGTTTCCAGCTGGATATTTTCTTTTCTTAATGCATATATCCTTTACCAATGAGATGCATAGTGATGTATTGTATTTCTTACTGAACTGCAAGCTATGCCAAATTTGGAAATGGTGTGGGGTTCAGTCCAAATTGACTCATTTTATTTTTTACTTGACTGGGCAAGTAGATTCCTATTTTCCTTGGCAAAGCAAATTTTAATTGTCTAACAATGTTTTTGGAACAATAAGGAAAAGTGTTTATAATTACAGAGTAGAACCATCAGATTTTGTTCAGGCAAACTGGGTCAAAAATTATCTTAAAACTTCAGGGAAAATAATCAGCCAGGGAGTATTTTGCATAATAAATTCAAAGTGTGCAGTAAAAACAAAACTATTACCGTTCCTATTTGATAGATACAAAAAAGCTATGAAAAAAGGCAGAGCTTGATTTTGATTTCAGGCACACTTAACATTACAGAAGTAGAAACGATTTCTTTAATCCAGTTACCTGTTATTTCAGATTACTACATAATATAATCTCTTCAGTATTATCATTGAGCTCCTTTTTAGAACAAATAATTTTTTCTACTACTGTTTCTACTGTGTTTTTATTTCTAGTACCTCAGTACTCTGGCTAGAAACTGTCTCATAGCTTCCAGTCTAAATTTATCCATGTCTAAAACAGATCCACTGATATTCTTACACCAGAATTTTCCTTAGAATAGCTCTGTTTCTTTCTTGTATTTATTGCCCCTGATATATTTATAGGCAGCAATCTCATACCCTCTCTTTCTTTGTTTTGCTAATTGAACTAGCAACGCCTTTATGTTCTCCTGTAAGCTAGTATTTTTCAATTCCCTAGCTTATCCTAGTAATACCCATTTTCTGTGTTTGTTTTCACTTGGGTTCATCTTTTTTGCAACCGGCTAAGAAACAGTATTATAAACAAAACTACTAGCTCATACCCATCACCAAAGCAATTAATCACACCCTTGTCTTTTTCTGTCTGTAATTTGCAGCTAACAAATCCTAAGCTTTTAATTAGAAAAAATCTTGGTTTTGCACATAAGTACATAATTTTGCACATAAAAATATCAAATGGAGATGTCAAGACATGATGTCCAAAGTATTATTTAAACATCTTATTTTGTTGAATCTTAGTTTTTTCTGCATACCCATGCATTTGTTTCCTACTGTTAGTAAATACGACATTTTGCTCTCAGTCTCCCCAGTTTAGAAACAAGGATCTCGTGTGGGACAGTGTCAAATGCTTTGCACAAGTCCAGGTAGATGGTATCACTTTCCCTTTTCCACAAACGCTGTAACTCTGTTGTAGAAGGCCACTAATATTGGGTGCAGTTGGTCTTTAATGAAGCCATGTTGGCTGTTGCCAATCACTTTTACTTAAACAAAAAAATGACTTTGATTAATTTCAACACAAGGTTTTATCTTCCCTTAGCCTAAATTTTATTGATGCATTACCTGAACTCTTAAATACAGTTTGTTTTCTAACAAGTTTTTTCTTTCTTTTCACACTTTCTGAATTCATAGCTTTTCTATATCTTTTGACTCACTTGGATCACTTGGTTTAACTACAGATCCCTCCCTAATCTGCATCTAAGTGAATAACTGAGAAGGCAGGACAGCTAGCCATTTCTGCCTGCATTGTTTTACTGAGTGTCAGAAATACACATTGTAATCACTGGCAATGAAATTTCCTGCTATGTTGATTCAGGAGAACCCATTATTCACTTCTATCATCAGCAGTCAGACTGGTTCAACAGTCTGGCAGCACCTAACTTAACTCTGCTCATCAGTAATTTTGCTTCACTTTGTGGAAGCATCTTGTGTTCACAGTGGTTCTGTGTGACGGCAGATGTGAGGGCAAATGTGCAGGGTTGATGTCTGTAGGACATGTCTGCAGCATAGTCTGAACTGCTCCAAGCCTCACTGGTGTGGTTCCGCCCTCCTTTCACCTGGCACATGCATGTCGGATTAGGAGTGGGAGTGAAGACTGGGTCACAACAGCAGCTCAGATTGTCTTCCATTGCCATGGCCCAACACCTTTAGTATAGGTAGTGACTGTAGTGACAATTATCTTGCTTTTTAAATCTAGGATAAAAAAATACTTTATTTTTCAAGATAATAATATGAAGAATCAGAGGTTGAGGAATATTGTTTATACAAATCTGTCTGATTGGAAGGGTGAAGAAGACGCCTTTCAGGCTAAATAAGGAAATGCTGAGCATCCTGCTAAAAATGACTTAATAAGCATTAATTGATTAGAGGTACTTATTGTATTAGTAGTAATTTTGACCAGGGAAATACATCAGCAGAGGCTGTGAAGTACCTTCATGTTTGCTCTGAGGAACTTTTTGCAGATAGTGTAGATTCTATTTCCTCAGCTGAGTATCAAGATAAAGGCACATAGATAGATGTTATTGGGCTGTAGCTCCAGGATTTGCAGAGTTCGCATGGAGCAGGCTCTCCATGGAAGCTGAAATTTCTGACGCTCTGCAGGTGAGAATATTACAAACTGTGACTGAAAAAAAGGATTCAGAACTTGCCTTTCACATATTCTTTCTTGCTTGTATTCTTCTTCTGTTCCAGAAGTAGAGTTTGTATAAGGTGCTGCACACCTGTTAATATCTTAGGACTTAAATTGACATATTCAACAGCAATGCTGAGAAAGCCAATGGTATATTATCTCGTTTATTTTGTTGAAATTGAAGTGCATGGGGAAAAAGAATAAAATGAAAAATTAAAGAATCAGGTTTACCATGCAACTGTACAAGCAGATCCAGATTGCTGCCAGAGGAATCTCTTATCACTTTAGGCAAATGGCTTGAATTGAGTGCTACAAAGGAAAATAAGTAATTTTCTAGTGATATTTTATCATTGCCTTTTTTTTCCACCCAAAGTCTTTAATTACTCTATTTCTTAACCTTGATAAGATACATTTTTTACTTGAATGCAAAGCAAATAAGTATTCATTGTCAAGTCATGAAAAAATATTAAGGCACTATGAAATGAAGTCTTGAGTTGTGTCAGATTTGTATTCTAAACATTTATTTAAAGCTCATGAAAAATATTTTTCCCCCTAATAAATCTTGTTCACAGAAGGTTCTGTACTACAGTATAGATGTGATGTACTTGGTTTTATTTAAATTGAAACAGATAGAAACATAGAAACATTATGATAACTTTAGATTAATCTCTTAATAATTCAAAAATTTTTACATTTGAAGCATAGGATTTTGAACTCGTAGATTTAAATGCTACCTTGTATTTCTGTCACGACTAAATTTAAGTAAAAGTTTTCATCTCTTGAGTACTATGCAATCAAATAATTGTGTAATTATTTTACTTTGTCAATTAACATTTTTCCTGACTGGTTTGGGGTTTTGTTAATTTGGTGGTTATCTTTCCAGAACTCTTCTGCAGAGCCAGCTGTGAAACTGGTAACAATACATGAAGTTTTAGAGGTAAGATGCTCTATGTAGAGGTTTGAGGAATTTCTAAATACTCAGATGTAATAATGACGATGATGATAATAATAAAGTGTTTATTTTTAAGATGAATAACAGTGTATGGCATTAATATAGTTAATCTAGAATGATTAAGAATGTTGTGTCTTCAAGAAGACTGCAGGGAGACCTCATTGCAGCCTTCTAATACTGAAAGGGGGCCTATAAAAAGACAGAGAGCAACTTTTTACATGGGAGAATAGTTTTAAATGAAAAGGAGAGAGATTTAGATTAGCTGTTGAGAAGAAATTCTTTACTGTGAGGGTGCGGAGGCGGAGGAACAGGTTGCCCAGAGAAGTTGTGAGAAGATGCTCCATCCCTGGCAGTGTTCAAAGCCAGGTTGGATGGGGCTTTGAGCAACCTGGACTAGTGGAAGGTGTCCCTGCCCATGGTAGGGGGTTGGAACCGGATGATCTTTAAGGTACATTCCAACCCAAACCATTCTATGAATATAAATCAGTTTCCTATTTTAATTCCCATCAAATTAAAGCCCAAATTTTTACAAGAGGTGTGGCAATAATGTTCAGTTTAGGCTGGAGAATGGTTGTCTCTTATTTCTTGATTTTATAATGTTTAGTTCAAAGAAGTTTTGTGCGCCTTAGTGGCTCATGTTAGGAGAGACAAGTACTATGTTTAACAAAAAAAAATTGGTCCATTTCATGCTCTATTTTATACTGTTTTGAGAAAAATATTTCTGAAATATACATTAACAGTTACAGAAGGACCAATTAATGTGTAGCCTCAGAACGACCAATAGTCTTGTGTATTTACTGGATTATTAACTCATATGAGGAAATCAATTAATCCAATTAATGTATTCCTAATTGATTTTATAAGTATGCAAGCCTTGCTTAATAGGCAATTAAGCATATTTTGCTTATTTTTATTTACAGTGCAATTTATAAATTTGAATTGCAAAGCATAATTTTCCTTCTTGTCTTAAATGTAGCATTTGAAGAGAAATTTTCTGTTCCTCCCCCTAAGACAGTTTTAAACATCTATATGTAAGATGGGCCTGGGGAAAAAAATCTTTTCTTGAGGCAAAATGTGATGGATAAAAACTTTCTAGTAATAAGATGCTATTATCTGATCACTATGACATTGTTGTACTTTAATTTAAAGCCCAGGCTTTGGGTTTACATGATCAAGTTAATTTTACATGCTTCATATATCTCAGCATACCTGTTAATGCCAAATGAGGCAGAGCTTGAAAACAGATCAGAATTTAGAATAGCCACAGCCCTCATGGAACAAGAATTTTAAAGTTCTTCTAATGCTTTAGAATTGCCCTTCATATTTTTCTGATATTGTTAATCTCCTGAAAATGTGAACATATTCAAGTAATATCTGACTTCCATTTGGAAGAACACACTATTTGAAAAATTCAGACTAATTTTGAATTTTTACTATCCTGACCTAAAGTGTCAATGTCCCTTATCTTTGTAATCTGGAAGGTTTTTTCTTTGTTGAATAGTGTGGTTCTAGCTTCAAGTCCCTGTTAAATTTGAAAAATGTTTTCTTAGATACACATAAGAGTTACAGCCATAAAGGCTATTTTGGAATATCAGGTGTCAGAAAAGTAAAATTTTCTCTAAAATAATGCATTTTAGTAAATTCTCATAATTGAAAGTACAAAAGACATTAACTGGAGCAGTTCTTCAGAATTTTCTGAAAAAGAAGAGCAGTTGTTTATTTGGGTCTTTTTTTTAGTAGCAGTGGGTGAAAAAAAGAGAAAAATCTCGTAGTAAAAGGTTTTTGAGTTTGTCTTTAGCAGACAATATTTTGTGCTTACTGAAATTGGGAAAGTATAACATTTAATAGCTCTGAGTAGAAAGATGAAATATCTAGGATGAGTAGAAAGAGCACCATGGAATGGGTAAGATTATTTAATCTGTAACATGTGCAGTATTCCCCATGAGCAATATCATGAGGGCATGAACATGGTCTCCATGAACTGAAAAAGAATGACAAAATTGATTTTGTTTTTAGCTCCATTAACTAATTCTGTATTGAGATAAGGAATTTAGTCTATATTTATTCTGGATAAAAGGAGGATTCTAGTTCTAATTTTTACATCAAAAAAGATATTATGAAGTTAGTGGGAAGTCCTTTACTTCTGCTTTGAACAGCTCTTATATTTCTTCTGTAGTCCTTTATTTCTTACATTACCTACATTACAATAATTTGTATAAATTTGGTTAAAGGAGATAAAAATCTAGCTGTTTTGTTAATCTCCTAAATCTTACCCTTTTGGTCTTCCAGATTCTGATAAACAAGTTAGTGACCACACCACATCAACCTTATGTAACAATGAATGAGTCATTTTGGCCCCCTTATATTGAGCTGCTGCTGCGATACGGAGTGGTCCTGAGACATCCAGAAGATCCACAGAGATTGCGCCTTGAAGCTTTTCACAAGTAGTGTGACCTACACATGCACTTGAAAACAAAACAACACCAGTACTCTTAATTCAGGGCTAGGACATATAAGCCATATATCTTGTAGAACATATAATTCCATAGTAAGCTTTCTTAGTATAAACCATCAGTTCTTGTTGGAGGATTTTTTAATTCTTTTTTTTTAAAGTGTGTTTTTAAGAGCATGCAATGTGGAAAAAGAAAAAAAAATACTATTTTAGCTGCTTGCAGTTGGCTTTCAGTTTTATATCAAGATTTGCATTGTGGAAGGTTTTAAGTGCTTTTGTAAGATGCCAATTCATGTAATAGACAAAGATATTTAACAGTCCTTTTTACTTTAAAAATAATTCTTTATGCATTACTTCTATGGTTTAGATTTTTTAGATTGCCTGAAGTCTTCTCAATTTCCTTTCGTATTTTCTTGTACTCTGTAGAGGCAAAATTCAGAATAACACCACTCCTCCTGTATGTGGCCTTGCAAACATTTGGAACTAACAGAGAGGTATCCTCTCAAGAATGTGTTACACTTCGTTTGTTTCTCGGAGCCTTTGCAAACAAATTTATTGGCTTCAAGATAAACACTTAGGAAAGCTGACCCATGTTTCTGTGCAAGGTGCAGCAGATGTTGAGTCTGCGCCTTTCACTGCATGCTTCCAAAATGGCCCATACTGTGTTATGCTATATTGCCTTTACAATATCTGTCTTCACTTTTTCAGACCTTGTTTATCAAGGTTTTTAATGGGTCTCTGTTCTGTTGATCTCTACAGCTTCTAAGTTACGTCAGTTGAGAGTTACCTTCTGACTCAATGCTGGCATTTTTTGTAATCTCAGTCTTTTCTGTAGCCATTGTTATTGTATTGTATTGAGTACAAAAATTCTACTCCTGCATATCTGTAGTGACTAAAACCTTGGAAAATAAACTTTGTCTTTTATTAATCAGATCGCAGTTTATTGAGGTAGGAACTTCACTGATTTTTCCGTTGATGGAAAAATACAGTGTTGTATACTATCATTGAATGTTTTCATGTGATGGTTTTTAGAATGGTATTTATGTGATTTGGTGTGATGACTTGTAAGGATGATGTAAGGACACATAGGAGAGGAAAGGGCGATCAATCTAATATAAGTTCCAGTATAATTGCCTTTTTTAGACCAATTAAATAGTAAGCAAAAAAATCATTCATCTTGTGTAGTTTCGAGTGATTAGGCGTAAGTATAGACTGCAATGTGTGTTGCTGTGCATGAACATGTTCGTTTTGCTTCACACTGCTTGTATAACTTGTATAATCCTGTTGTGGTTTAACCTCTCTTATTCAGACATGAGCTCTAGAGTCTGACTAATCTATACATTTATCTTACAGTATTTTTAATTAAAAATTCAAATAGCTACATTTTTTGGCTTTGATTTATAGCGTTGTCTCTTTAGGGTTTTTTTCTTCGTTTGTGTTTAAATGCTTTGTATTCTGCTATCCTTCCACCTTATTATTAATACTGCTCAGATACTTCATTGACCAAGGATGACTGCCTCTGTCATGACACTGATAGGAAGAAAAAATGTTACACACTCAGTAGCCTCTTGTGTTTAAAAAGAAGAAAAATACCAACCCATATGACCCGCCTCCCAAAACCAAACCCAAACCAAAGCACTGAGAAGGAGATAGGATAGTCTATAAACAAGTGCTCTAAAGAAGATGCAATATTAATTATTTTTCATACCAAAATCAAATCTCATCCAAGTAAAATACCAGAGTAGATTTAAATGAAAGTACCTCACATAAAGCTTTACATTAAATTATGAAACTCAGTGCCATAAAATATGTTGTAAGATTACATACAAACTTTCAAAAAAAGCTTGTTGAGTTCAGATTTGTGAGTGATTATTAAAGAAAATTGGCAGTCAGCTGTTTCAGAAATCTCCATCCTACTAATTGTTGGACCCTGAGGAGATACACATAGATATTCCCTGAGATCTTCCTGCTCCACAGTATCTTCCTGAGTTCTCTGAAGACTCTCTGCTTAGGCCCTGGATATGCTCAGAACCCAAATGTTCAATGTAGAGCTTTTTCCTTAGGGTTGATTGAATCACTACAGCAGAAGAAAAGCTGTAGAAAGAGATAATCCGTTTTCTCTCATGGCCTAAAATGCATTGCCAGTTTTTAAGAAGCTGGTTCAGACTGAAACAGAGCTAGCTAAAAGCTATAGCTCCTAAAAAAATCCCAACAAGTAAATTAAAGCAAATCAAGGCAGTGATGAACAACAGATCTTCCTTATGAAAAAAGCTGGGAGTAAGATCTTTCATCAGTACTTTCAGGAAGGTTGGGAAGTAAATCGAAAGAGTAGAGTAATTTCTCAATTTTTTCTCTCCGTGCATGTCTAAGTAACAGTTGTTTGTTTGGAATTAACACCTCCATTAAATGCTAATATTGGGGCTTCATATGCATTCTGTGAAATAAGGATTTGTTTAGCTTTAGCTTAGCTGTCAATTTTTAACTCTACAAAGGTAATATCAAAAAAAGCCAGGATGTTAAATGAACATTGAGAGCTACCAAGTGTGAGTAAGACGACAAACTGATCTATGAGCTGGCAGTGTGTCCTTGTGGCCAAGAAGGCCAGTGGTATCCCATTGGGTGCAATAGGAAGAGCAGTGCCAGCAGGTTGAAGGTCATCCTGCCATGCTGCCTGTGCCTTTGCTCTTTCCCTTTCGGTGACCAGCAGTTCCCTACTCAGCCATACCTGTCTAGAGACAATCAGGCTTCTTGGTAAACCTAAATCTTTGTGTTAAAACCCATGCGGATCAAGACAGGTGTCATGATAACAACCTGCAAAAGGACAGATTTCTTTGATTTCAGTCATTACTTAGTAAGGAAGTTTTGTACTTGGCTGGGTCTATTTGATTAGACTTGTATCTCTGGAATATTGGCGCTGCTTAAAACCTCTCACAGCTCTGCCTCCGCACCAGATAAGCAGGCAGCTTCTCCATCTAACACATATCATATTCTCCCAGTATGGAGCTGGTGGTTTTCATATGGTTAAGAATAAGATGTCAGTCACAACTGCGTCACCATCCAGGGCATAATTCATGGATGAGCAGTCGCCTGCTGAATCAGAGGCTAAACCTTGGACACTGGTGCTTTCCCCTGTGACTGTTTCAGTAGAAAATCTTACCCCGAGGGAGCATTACTTTCCGTTCAGATTTGATGTGATCTAGACATCAGACTGGCATTTACATGAAAGAGAAAAAAATTACTCATTCTGGAATGTGCATATTGTGCAGAGTCCCCGACTCTTCTTGCTTTTTGGAATACATCAGCACAGCAAACTTCATACTGAGTGGAAATTGATCTAGCAACATGAGCACCTTCTTGCATGCAGTATTACAAAGTTACAAGGAAGAGCAGACCATACCTGCCTTCACAAACTCAACTCTGATGTTTTATTTTGGTGTGGGATTTTTTTGTTTGTTTTTTTGTGGGTTTTCTTTTGTTTGTGTTTGTTTTGTTCTGGTTTTGTTTTGTTTTGTTTGCTGTCGCTGTTGGGGCGGTCACGACACACACAGACAGTGCCTTTTTCAAGGGCCAAAAAGCCATTTATTAAACAAATCAGCCTCTTTTATACACCTTTTGTATGTTATCATTCGTGTTACAAATTCATTGGCTGCTAATCTACTACAATAGACTCATTGGCTATTAATAACGACAATATACTACCACTGGCTACCTATAGCATAAGCATTCAAGCATTCAGAAAAATAACAGGTGCGGATATGTTGCTGTTTTTCTCCTTCTATTGTTTAACTTTCTTGCTTCTGTTGAGACTACATTCTCATGGGTAAAAACTAATTGTTTTTCTTCTCACGAATTTTTCTCCCAGTCCTTCTCTAGCTGCAGTAACAGGCCTGAGCCATAATTTTACAAAGGCAAAAAGGCCTTCATTTTTTAAGGTTTTTCTTAAATGCCACAGTTTGCTGTTTTGGGGTAGTTGGGTTTTTGTTTGGGGTTTTTTTGGTTGGTTTTTGGGGAGTTTGTTTTGTTCTCATTGCATTTGTACTTTATTTGCTTATTGATTTTGCTTCAAACTGTTTTAGCACAAAAAATTTTGATCACAATACTCCTACTTATTTCCAAGTATGACATTCTAGTGATTAAGACAATGAGACTCTTTATTTTGTGCATATTCTCAGGTAATACACTATGTTTTAGTAGATTGTTTCCAGGTTAAACAACAAGCATTCCAAGGTACTTCAGCAGTGCCGAACTACTCGTAATTATAATCAGTCGTGGTTACAAGAAGTTCTTTGTTCTGCAAACGTTTTAAATTCTGTACTTTAGAAAATTTATTGTGTCAAATGAAACATAATCTTGCCTTCTCTATTTGGCAACAGATGCTGCTTGCAGGTGCTTGCAAATGAGCTTTTGATTATAGCTAGCCAAGACAAATGTAATTTTGGTGGTATTCCTATCCTTGTTTTAATTTAGGTTGCATTAAATGAGTTGCTGGAGATAGTTTCAGGCAGAAAGACTTAACATAAAAACTAAACTAGATTACTGTTGCAGTTTACTTGATAAATAACTAGTCCATTCATTTTCTTGACAATTGTTTGCTCAATTTTCCTTAAGATTATGAAGTGGTTGTGTTTTATTTCCTTTAACAGAACACTAGGCAACTTTGATTGGGGATGAGGCAATCAATTATTGTTGGTGACATGATCTAGACACATCTTTACTAGAACACTAACTTACCCACAGAAACAAATTACAGTGTTCAAAGTTGGTATCTTTTATAAAAGTTCTTCTTTGCTATTTCTATTGCTTTTATTTAACAGACTGATTAATTTTATGACTATTGGCACTGACTGTAAAACTCTTATGGTTATTAATTTTTATTAAATGTTGCCAAAGAACAAGCTTGCAATGCTACTCTGTATGCATAACCTGTTGCTGTTGTGTATAAGTTTTTATTTGAATGGGCAGCGTGCTTTTATTTCAGTATAATTTCTTTCTATATTTGTGTCTATTTCACTCTTAAAAGGTTTTGTTTTGTCAATCTCATTGCCTTGAGAGTTGTATTTTTATAGATTCAGGAACATGTTACTTATAGTCCTACAAAAATGAACTGCAACACTAGAAAACAAGGTACTTAATTTGTTGTATTTAAAGGAAGAATCCAAAGACTGAGGTTAATGTGAACGAAGTTGCTTAATATAAGGGGGAGCAGTGTGTGTTTCATAATGGAAAGGTGAAACTGCTCAGCCTAGCTGAATTTAAAGTTAGTCGGTTCAGAATAGTTCTCCTACCTGTTTTGGAAATTAAAAATTCATCTAGACTTTATCGGGTAGTTGCCAGATGGCTCTAACTGCAGGACAAGCCCTGATTGCAAACAGGAGCTTAATTTTAATGCTCCTTGCTTATGAAGGCTAAGGTTGCGCAGTCAATACATTCTTTGACTGAGTGCAAGCTTGACAAAAATTCTGTAACTGGAACAAAGTTCCTTGTATATGACAGGATTCTGGAAACATTGCATGTAATCTATTATTTGGGAAGACAAAATATTGAAGAACTGGCGAAGGTATAAAAATAATACCATAATTGCGTATGTGAGGGTCCCACAGAATTCTGCTAAGACCCACACAAATTTGAATGTAAATTTCCCTTTACGGCTAGAACTAATGCAGGCAGTAACAACAAAGCTGAATTTAAAAAACATTTGCAAGTCTCTGGACTGCTAATTTAAGAGATTATTAACTCAGAAAGAAAGCTCTCATGTATGGGTTACAGTTCAAGAACACTGAAGCTGAGAATAACAACTGTGTCTTGACTTAGTCAAACAGTGTCTGCTCTTCATCAAGAAGAGTGTAGCTGCAGCAGCATTCAGATTTTATAATGTAACACCGATATTAATTTTATGAAATATTACATCACTACATCAACTCTGAGTTACTGCAAGAGAAGGAGCACTTCTCAGAAAGCCAAGTCACATAAACCAAAGTAAATCGGGGGACGACAGACAGAGTCCCAGAATGATGTACAATAGGAATAGTGCTTACAAGAAGGTCTCCTATACTGTGCCAGGAACGTCCTAAACCAAATCAGCTAACTCCATGTAGAACTACCAGGAGTTAGATGTAAGCCTTCACCTTAAGTCAAGAGAGAGTTATTTTACTCAGACAAATTAATTCCTGCTGAAGTTCTTTTCCACTGGAGATAAGACTGTCTGTGGGGCTGTACCAGGGATGAAATTGTCCCACTGGATTACTGCAGCATCAAAGAAGCATTATCATAACTGCTGAACAAAGTTATCTTTGCAACATTTTAGCAAGGCTGTTTTCAAGCTGCTTTTACTAAAAAATACAATCTGAATGGTAGTCAACATGCACATAATTCCTCGAGGGGACACAAACCCAGTGCCAATTCTAAAAAGCAAGAGTGCCTAGAAAAAAATAGATGCTGAAATAATTGAACTCAAGCTGATGTGTTACCTTTTCAAACAACTGACTTGTTGCAGTTCAGAACTCAAGAAGCAAAAATGAATAATACTAATGTGAAGCTTTCCAGTAGACATGCATGTGTATGGCAGGGATCAGGCTTATATGAAAAAGTATTTCCAGATATGGGTGTTTGGCAAATTATTAGTGAACTACACAGTTGTCTGTAAGACAAAACTCAGCTTAGTCAGACCAAAGAGAATATTTTTAATATATTAATTAGAGTGTTATATTTTCCCACAAAAATGTTTTGTTTGAAAGATCTATGCCTGCTTTTTGCATGGCTAAGGAAATCCTGTGATTTCCTGACAATAGTAAAAGAGTTCAAAATTTCTTTTTTTTTTGACAGGTTGTTTCAACTGTTTAAACTTAAGCAGTAAGTAATCACTGCAATGCTTTATTAATATTCTATATGAAAGCTAGATATCAAAGTAGATTATTTTTGTTTATAATCGCTATTCCTTTAATAAAAATTGATACTTAAAGGATAAGACAGGGTGTGATCATTTTTAAAAAGTTGTTTTCTCCTTTTGGCATGGTGATACATAATGAAGTACAAATAGCATGCTACTGTTTTTATATACTACTCAACACATAGAAGCACTTCCATATCTTTTAGTCGACTAAAAAATATTTTTTAAAAATTATGTTGCTTGCTATGATGTTAAAATCTCAGTCCATGTATTGCACATACAGTAATTATAGAGTAAGAATTCACTGTTCACAATATCAGAGAATTATGCTTCTGCTTCTGTAACAGTTCCATTTTAGTATTGATTTCTTAAGCCAAAGTTGTTGATACTTATTCTGCTGATGGAATACTATGGATGCTATCCAGTTTCCATCAGGCTTGCAACACACATGGCTAGTTTATAATCTGAGATAAAGATACTAATCCAGCAACTAAATTTTCTCTAGAGGATGGATATCAGAGAACTCCTAAATATATGGATTAAATAAATGTCTGCTGAATTACACAGATAATGTTTCTTCATTTTAGTGGCACTTTAAAGAATCACAAGAGAAGGGTACAATGATCTTCCATAAGATGTTCGATGGGTCTTATGTAGTTCCAGAAATAGCTGAGAACCCTAAATAAAATTGTTTCATTTCATAAAAGTGACTACTCAGACTACTTTCCTCTTCCAAACCTTTCTAGAAAATCAGCATTCAGTTCAGATTTGCTGGTTAAATATACACATTGCTACACACACCTGTAATTCATAAGAGAAATGAAGCAGTGCAGGAGTGGTGCAGGTAATAGCCAAAATTTTTGTTGATGGCATATTAGGTTGGCTGCTTCTGCCACTTTTTCTATTTCACTGAAACTTCCTTTTAGTACTATGAAGGAAAGAAAAGCAAAGAATAATTTTTAGTAAATTTATTGATGGCTAAGATCCCTTTCTGAATAGAAGCTGGCCAAATCTTAGGAGTTTAGTGTTGAATCAGATAGAAAGCTTAGTATATAGAGGCAGGAGGAATTTAAATTTAGCTGCTGCTCCGTGCCAAGTATATAGTCATTTTTCTTCAGGGAATTGGTTGAGTCCAGAAGCATTGGCAATGGGTAAGGGGAAACCTATTTTGCTTCCAGCTGGCCAGTCTATGACTGTATAGCTCAGGGGTTTAAAGTATTATGCTGCCTGATGTGGGATGATTGCCTGATGACCAAGTGTGAAGTTGGGAAATAAAAATTACCTATTCTGACAAAGTTGTAGTATTTGTATAGAGATTCTGATCGTGTTACCAGTATTATGAAAAAAAGTCAGGTATGTTTAATTTAGTAAAATAACAGGAATAAAGATGGATAAGAAGTATATCACACACACCCTTCCTGTATTTTCAAAGGGGAGTTCCTTTTAATTACTTTTATCTTTTCCCAAAGGGGTAAAAAGCAGTGTTCATTAATCATGCAAATTACGTTCCAACTATACAGTTAAGTAGTCCAAGTTAAATTTGACTGTGTTTAAAAAAATAATTTGGGTAATCTAGATCTTGAAGGCCTGTGCACCCATCAGAAAAGCTGAATCTTAATGCATAATCAGCAAAAGGAGAGCCCCTTCCCCATTCTCAGCTATAAGGACTTCTCAGTTGCAAATACGTGCTGCTTGTAAGTTCACTACTATCAAACCATCTGAATGTTTCAGAAAAAGCCTGTCCAAAAACAAAGATGAGATTAGCTAGGAAACTGAGTTGAAAGACAGTACTTTAGCCATAAGACAGGACCAGATTTAGTGTTTTGGGTTTTTTTTTTAATATAGCAAAGCATTATTTTATAGAAAATAAAATAATTAATTTAAAGAGTAGCTCTGCCCACCTGTCCAATACCAGCATATGTACAGTTTACATTTTTACTTATATACGTTTCATGAAACAAATCTATATTTAAATCTATGTAAGTAGATCTGATTAAAATACTACAATACCTTTAATATGAATTTATATTGAAGTCACTAAGCCCATGGGACCTTGCCAGCTCATCTACAGCAAACTCTTTCTTATATGGGCAAAGTTCTTTAATAAGTTAAGAGGTAATAACCACTGGATTGAATACACACAGCACTAACAATGCATATATTTACCATTAATATTCTTAATGTGTCTCAGAGGTCTCAGGGGAAGAATTCACTTTCTCCTCGACCAGGATCAGAGAGGGAGACAGAATTAGAATAGCCATGATATATTATCTATCCGATCCCACTGCTGATGGCAGTTTATTGTCAGTATTGCTGATCAGTGTCACTGGCTCGCCTGAAAACACTGTAAGATTTAATAAGTGTAATATTAAATACTTTATAGCCAAGAAAACACAAACAATGGTATCCTTTTCTACAGCTTTTTCATACTGAGTCAAACAAGGTTAATTCCTGTGTTTCATGTAAAATACATAGACAAAAAAACTGGAGGAACTTCTGAGAGGCTTAGAAGCCTAAATGTTAGCAAGGGGCAAAAGACACTTTGGTAGCAATGCATCCATCTAGGCACATTTACTTGGACATATGTCATGTTTATAGCACAAGCATAATGAGAATTTTTCTGAGAGAAACATTCATAGTATCTAATCATACTCAATAGAGAGTGTGTGCATTTTGTCACCCAGAGTCCTGTTCTCAAGATAAAAATATCCTTTTCTGCACGTCATATTTCAGTAAATTCCCCAAATTCTTAAATTAAAAAAAAAAAAAATTAAAATCACTTGGTCCTGTCCTTCTTAGAGAGCAGAGATCAAAGAAATAGAAAACTTTTAATCTTCAAAGCTACAGTTGTACTTCAGAAGAATTACACCAATGCATTTTACACTCCATCTTTAGTAAGAAACCATGTAGCTAGTAAGTAATTTTTGTGTGTAAGCGATTTCTGTGATTTACTGTAGAGTACAGCGTGATAAATACTGGGCTGCCCTGCTTGTTCTGGAAGTTTTTCACTGGGCATTTCAAGCTGCTGAATTTCTTTTTTTCATGGAGTCTCAGAGAAACCTTTGCAGAGACAGTGCACAAAGTGAAATCCCTGGTATTCTTTCGCAGTTAATTTGTTTCATCCCCCAAAAGAAAGACCCCAATAGAAAAGTATTCATTCATGTGCAAAGCCGAGATTCTGGGACGGAGCAAGAGCAAAGGTTACCCCTGCACCCTCCCCCAAGCCTATTCAGAGAGAATCCCAATTCTCACCTCAGAAAGTCAGATAGACTATCTGGGGACAGAGAAAGAGAATGGCCCAGGGACAGCTTTTGGAACATGAGAAATAGAAATGCCCTGTGTCTAGACTTTAAATAGAAAGGACAGGCTATATCCACAGGTGATGCTTAAAAATAATACTTCAGAAGAAGTATGAGCCAAGGCTAGGGGAATAAGCAGCCTTGCAGTAGAGGAAGTAGCTGTAAAATACATTTTTACAAAATATACTACAGTTTTGTAAATGTATCAAAAGATAAATTTGGCCTTAAAATTTGTACCAGCCATAGTGAAGGTGGGATCTTGCATGAATTTCAACTGAGTTATGCAGATCCTTGAATTATGAAAAAAAAATGTGTAATTATACCTGCCTTGCAGTCCCATTTGATCTGCTAGGAAACACCAATAATATCTGGTAAAGCACAAAACTAAACTTTCACTTCTGCACTACTCAGGATGAGCAGTAGCTGGCATGGGAAACAGGCAAACCTTTAAGACCTTCTTTTAAAGACAGCATAAAAAAATCATCATAGATACACAGTTGCAGGTGGGATATCTCTGCGTTTGCGCTCTTTATGTGTTCCACTGACTGTCCTCGTAAATACAATGTTAAGTTGGCTGTTAGCCACACTTTATACAGAATATCAGTATGGGAATAGTTGTGTTAAGTGTATAATTAAATCTATGAAGAAAACTGTTTATGCAATAACTAATATAGAAGTTTATTCTATTTATTGCCAGATAACCTTATCTGTGAGTGAAATTGTGTAGATGCAACCGTGGATGAAATGAGCTAAAAATAAATATCCAGAATTTTCTCCAAGCTTGTAGATTTCTTTAGCTGTTACTCCATTGTCTTTGAGTACTTTTATTTTGGCTGACAAATCTCCTGATATACTATTAGTTAAAAAGTTTACAAAAATAAACACGGAAGTTATTACTATTGATTGAGTTTCAGGCATGGAGGGAACACAGAGAGCGGGTGGTGGTGGATTTTGTTTGTTTGTTTGTTTGGTTGGTTTGTTTTGTTTTGAATAAAAGAAAAACTGAAGTCAGGAGAAGTTACCTTCCAAGAACTCAGAAGGTTGATGCAAGAATCAGTGTGAATCCATATCAGAGTTTGCAGCGATGACCACATAGAAGATGAGGCTTCTTTTGCTCTGGGCTCATCATTTAAGTACGTGTATGTACAAACATAGGCTAAAGTTGCTCTTTCTTTGCCCTCAAGCATCTGTGAACAGTCCCACACCATCATGTTCATATCTCTGGATGGTTTTATGGTTATTTCATGTTAGAATGCAAAAGTGATAGCATAGACTGTACAAGTCTTTTTAATCATATTAGGCATCTTGAAAGTTTTTTGAGAAAAACTGAATCTTATCCTTTTGCAGTATAACTTGTGTATTGATGTTAATAATCCCCTAATGGCTACAGCAGGAACAGAAGTATGCCAAACCCAGTTCATATTTCAATTCATAGATTGTGCCCAGAATACAGAGGCCCATAGCTAAGAAAGGTAATCTTTTGACTCCTTAGAAACAAAATTTTGTTTGTGTTTTTAATGCACAGCTGAGTTTTCAGTAGATGTGAAAAAGATACTTTTGATGCTGGAAAACTTAAATTGGGACCTTTGATCTTTTTTTTCAAGTCCTTTACTTTAGTTTTGTCTTTACACTGTAGCTGAATCCTTTTACCAAATAGCAAACAGAAATATATTCAAGACTGAGTGTATTTCAAGAATATTTAGAAGAATAACAGAAGATTCATAGCACTGATTACTAATATGAAGGTGTTATATAAATCTCAAGCATCATGGCATTTGCTCTTTCTCCCAAGCTTTGTATAAGTGTCAGAGGGCTTTGAGAGGTTCATTTGACAAATAGCTGTGGTCATTGCTAGAGGACCAGTAACTGTTCTTTTCTAGGACTTCTTTATATAACTGTTCTCTCATGGGGGATCACTGGTCTCACAGAAGAGCAGCTAAATACAATAAATGCATGTTCCTGAGCTGCCCCAGCGTGAACGTCAGCAGTGAAGTGGATTCTTTTGGATGTGTGTGAATGGCAGTGGATTGCAGTGCGAACTAGTGGGAAGTGGCAGGTGGTTTTAAACTATTCCTCCTACATTTGTACTGAAAGAGTTGAGGATTGCTTTTAACATAAAACCAACTGCTGGGTCGTACCAAAAGATTCATCTGGCCTGGATTTTGACCCCAAGAGCACCTACAAGGAGATAACTTGAGTTAACTGGGCAAAGAATGGGACAAGCATATGTGGCAGCTCTCCTTTCTACTCTCCAATCTGCAGTGTCTAATCACTTCCAGGTTAGAAACATAGAAGAGGGCCAGAGCACTTAGTGCTGCATAGACTAGCTTCATGCAAAACAAGCCAATCCTAAATAAGTTGGAAAAGGGAAATGCTGGACTTTTTGAAGAGGCTTTAATAAACTCCTTCAAAGCAGAACACTGTTTTCCATAAACACAAGATGTTAATACTGTGATAATCCTGCAAAAAAAAAAAAAAAGAAAAATGAAGTTACTTGTGAGATAAGAGGAAAGAAACACATTTACTAACTATATTAACATAACACCTTACAGGATTCAGTAAGTTTTTGCATTTTGGAGGGACACAGAAAAGTTACAAGTGGAGAGGTGAGTACTGGGACTTTTTTCAATTCTTCCTCAAACCATTGTCTTAACAGCATGTATGAAAGATATTTCCATTTATAAACTATTGCAAGACAGTGTGGTAGAAAGAATGCCAGAAAACCACCTAAACTGGACAAAGCTGTAATCTGTGTCCAAAGCAGTATGCACAGTATGCTCCAGAATCTTTAATAAATCTTTTCCACCTATACAGTCCAGGAATATGGAAAGTCCAATTTTTTCCATTCAAAATCTGTGCTCATTCCACGATCCAATTTTACAATCTCTGACACTGGTGTTTGTGTCCACATTTTTATACAAAGCATATCAAGAAAAGGGCAATCACCACATGGTTCAGAAGATACTAAATGCACAGTCTGTGATGCTCATCACTACACTCCTTCAATTCAGAAACTGAACCAGTCACTCAGGCACTTGAGACCAAGATGCCTAATTCTGCACTAGGAGTGTCATTCCTGGAGCTGAGTGCCAGACTGCAAAATGCTGCAGTGTTCTGCATGGTAATAGCCAGGTCTTCCTGTGAGTTAATTCCAGATTTTTCATTCTAAAACCAAAATAACTGAATTCTTATGTATTTGCTAAGATTTTCTGCACAGCTTTTATATATTTCTGTGTACACTAATCTTTGAGGAATACCATTTGCCAAATTTTTTCATAGAGATTTTCCACATACACATTTTCCACATATCGTATAATTTGTCTCAGCTTTGTTCTCTCTAAGTTTTACAGATTGTTCAGATCTTATGAACAACTTTCTCTGGAAATAGGAAAATAACAAAATGAGAATACACAGAAAAACTATAATACATATAGCTGGGAAATGCTCCCTTTAAACATGCCTACTGACCTAATCTTTCTGGTATCTCTCTCTTGACTTGGAAAGCTGGAAATAGACAAAGCAAGAAAAACTCTTAAATAAAACAACTGCCTCATCTGATTTATCTAATTTTTTTCTGTTTACTATTGTTCCTGTTCTTGTGTGGAACTTTACTGGATTTTTTTCTTGACTTTCTACTTTAATCTTAATGAGGATAGGATCAATTTCATCTTATTTGCCTGCAAAATTTGAGGCAAACATCCATTCTGCTATAGGATTTCCCTAATCAGTTTGATGAGTCTAAGATTCCTCATCTCAGGTTTAATAGATACTTAATCTTACCCTTCTCACTGTTCATCACTCCCACATTTTGAGCAAGTTTTAAATGTTACTCTCGTTGCATTCATATTCTCTGATCCCACATTTTGAGCAAGTTTTAAATGTTACTCTCGTTGCATTCATATTCTCTGATCTCTCTGCCCTGTCTCATCTGTGTTCACCGGGGAGGAAGCTGGCCTGGACATTATGGAGGATGCCAAGCTTACATTAAGTTTTCCAGTTTTATTTCTAAATCTAAAACGAAAATAATCGGGTAGTCCAGGTTCACAGGGTCTTGCAGACACAAGGGGACTTGGGTGAGGATAAGCCCCGCATCAGCATAACACACAGAGATGCCTGTGGGGGTGCTGGAAAAGGCAGGCCTACCATCCTGCCTTTGGCAAGGCTCTTCTTATTTAAATGAAGACATTCTTGGCAATATTGCATTGCTGGGTAGAAGTAGCCTCAAAGCCATACTTGAAGCCAAATGTATTCACAGTGAATTTTGTTTTAGAGGGCCATCAAGAACAGCTCAACTCAAAAGGGATGCATTTTCCAACTCAAAGTACACTTTGATATGCATTCTCCCTCTGAAAGGCAATGTAGCAGGCACAATTGAACATACATAGCCTGAGGCCATTTCTAGAGATGCTGTTAGATCTCTTCCTGCAAGGGAAGGTGAGATTTGTAAGCAGTCTGAGTTCAGACCATTTACAAGGAAAAGTCACTGAAAGATACTGGATTTCAATAACACCATTACCTTTAAGTACCCCTAGAAACTTATCTCAGGGAATTAAAAGTGAACCCTTAAGCACATCAAAAACTTTTCTCCTTACAAGCACAGAAAGTATAACACACATAAATGCAAGTTTATCATTACTACTTTTTCAACTCTATGGTCAATTGAAGTATTTTAATTATTTACAGTATTTAGATTTTACAGTATTCATGTAATTTGTAACATCAGTTTACATCTAATTCCTAAAAAGGGGTATTCTCTCCACAAACACTGCTGGGATATTTCTAAATAAAATAGGTTACAGTCTTCAAATCTTCACTAACCAGGTAAAACTACTACCTGGAAAAAAAACCCAAACCAAAACAAACATACTTTCAAGCATATACGTCTAAATGTACAGGAAACAAGAACCTCATTTTACAGAAACACTCTTACCTTCTTGCTTTCTGTTCTATATTTATTTCAGTAAAAAGTAAGATTCCTGGAATTAACCCCAAATAACTCCAAATACATCTAACAATTCTAAATTTAAGTTCAATATGAATATTTATTTAAACAAAAGAGTGTGCTTCCCAATCTTAAAAGCTCTTGACTAACATACTAAAGGATTCAAAGGTCTGAAGTCAAGACTGCTTTAGCTATTTACTTCCACGGTGAGCAAACACTAAGAAACTGGTTAAGACATAGAGTAATATGCTCTGTGCTCAATGTTTGTAACCCTGCCCAGAGCTTCTGAGACACGGTTGCCCAAATGGTTTATACCTAGTACTAGAATTCAGAGTAAAATTACCATTCCTCCTAGAAAGACTTCTAACTGCAGCAAAGAAACATTTATACTAAGAATCTGTGTACGACCTCCTGTGCAAGTTTCTTCTCTAAGAACTTGCAGTTCATAAATATGTATATAGATAATATTTGGGCTGAGGAAACGAAAATAAAAGTCACCAAATGAGCTCACTATTTTTATCTGAATGAGGTTCATTCTGAAATATAGTTTTATACAATAAAGCAAAACAGGTAAGTCAAACTGTAATGGTAATTCTGTCAGAAATTCTAATTACGGACAGTCAGCAATTTCTAAAGATGAGCCAAAGCTTTTCCTGGTAATAGACCAGTTTTGACTGGTATATATACACCAGTGGGCTTAGGCAAGAAAATGTAGTTGTCTGGAACAGGGAATAAATAATTTGTTGGTCTGAGCAAGCAGCTGGTCTTTGCAGAGTCCATATATCTTTGCTTTGTTTTGCTGGATTTAGAGCAAGGAGTTGAATCCATGTGAGGGCCCTAACCAGACAGTGATAAGCTGTCTTTCTTTTTAGCTTGATGAGTATTTATTCAGCTATACACAATGGAGCAGGTCCAAGGACGGAAGAGGCCAGTCTTTAACACCAGAATAGTCCTCAGTTCAGCCATCAGACAGCAACGTGAACATTCCTGAGTCTGATTCAGGCAGGGTCTGATTCGAAGGCAGGTCTCCCAAATCCCCCGAGGATACCATAGCCATGAGGCAATTGGCTGTGATGTCTGTCTGTCTGTTCAAAAGGTTATTTGGTTCTGATGCAGAATGTGTAAAAAAAAAAGTCTCTCCACAGTCTGTCCTTTCAATAGGATAGACTGTCCCAGTTCTCTTTATGTACCACTGAGTTTGCAGAAAAGGTTGAGCAGAACCTGTCACGGTGCCTGTCCGTGGAGGTAAGTGATGTGACTCAGGTACACCTGGCTCCATCTGAGTAGGTCGTGCTTGGTGACTTATCCATGCGAACATCGCATATAATGACTTGCTGCAGGACCAGAAACTATGGAATATTAACAAAAAAAAAGCTCTTCTCAGTATTAGAAACAGTTGTTTTGATGAAGTAGACGTACCCAGACGTACACACCAAAGCGGCAACTGTTCACGCATGTACAGGATTAAGAGGAAGAAGGGCGAAACTGTCTCCCCGGGCGTCCCGCGGCAGCCAGCATCCCTGCACGCCCCGGGCGCTCCCCCCGCTCGCCGACGCAGGATGGCGCCCTCGGTATGAGCAATTATCCCGGGGGGAGCAGGTTGGAGATCCATTTCCAGAATAAAGCGTTTCTCTCTGAATGCCCCTATTCCCAAGGAGCATCGATTTTATAGCTCCGGTTTTCAATGCAGTGATACATTCTGCTACTCCCCTAACCATTGTTATATTACTTTGCCCAGCGACGGTAAAAGGATCACTCAAGTAAGTGTTCACTGTGCTGTTTCAGAATGAATGGTGACAAAGGTGACTAGCTAATTTAGGACGTTGTGCTTGTTTTGTTAGAACTGCAGTTAAAAGTAATTTCACATACTTCTATATAGAATGTAATTTAACTATAGTAGTGCTTCATATTCAAAGGTAATTGTGCAGAGTTTATTTGAAACGACGAGTAACAGCCACAGCTCTGATTTCTCCATCTCACAGGGGCACAAAGCCAGCCCTTGCTGACCATCAGAGTTCCTGCTGGCTGGCTGACTTCGCAGGCGGATCCTGCTCTTTCGACGCTCGGAGAAGTCCCGGAGTAGCTGTGCTCTTGGACCTTTCTCTGCAATCATTTCACAGTCCAGCCAGATATTATAGATTCACCAGAAGGTGCAATTACACCTACTACCTCCGGCTAGGGAGGAAAACCCGCACCCGCACCATTTAGGAAATATAGTTAGCAGAACCTTGAAATCTTAGAACCTAGGTTCAGGAAGGATTTTTTTCTCTCTCTCTTTTTTCGGCAATCGGAAATTGACTTGGTGGTTAAGAGGGCAAGTGGGAGTTCCAACCCACTCCGTCCGTGTGACCCTCTCCCCGGCACCGCTGGCTTTCCGGAGCAGGGGCGCTCCGCAAGCCGCCAGCTGCCCGCTCCCGTGCGCACCTTCCTGCCCTGCCAGACGGGGACACGGTGCCGCGGCCCCCGCCCCGACCCCCGCCCGGCTCCGCGCCGCAAATGAAACTGAAAGCGCTGTGCGGGCAGGGCCGGGACCCCCAACCCCGGCGCGGTGCTGGCCCGGCTGCCGCTGGTCGCGCGGGCTTCAGACACGGCCTCCCCTCCGCTGGAAATGGTGTTTAAGAGGTTTCCTTTTATTAATACCCGTAACGGGGCTCGGGACGGGCAGGGCGATGGCAGCAGGGGGCGGCCCCAGCTCGCCGCCCACCGGCAGCGCCCGTACCCGGCGCCTGCCACCGGCACCCCGTGGCTGGGCTGCGGCTCCCCGGGCGGGCCGCGCCGGC
>VZTI01002861.1:483765-546620 GCA_013397865.1 Struthidea cinerea | reverse complement strand
GGCGGGGGCGTGGAGGACAACCTTCAGTCCGCCCGCCGCAGCGGCGGGTTCTTTTCCCGGTCGTCGCTCTCCTCGACCCCGCCCCGAGGCGCAGCAGCGCTGTGATCCGGTGGTGCAGCGTCGTGTCTTTTTTGGCACCTCGGCCGCTAACGGGAGACCTTGGCGCTGCCGCCCCCGAAGCGCGCCAGAACCTGTCGGTTCTGCGGTGAACACCCCTGGTGTGGCGGTTGTCTTGGAACACCAGTCTCGGATGCTCCCCTGCCCTAAAACTTCAGCTACCTTCTGGTTAAGTGATGTCTTAGTTGCCCAAGGCACCTTTGGTTAGATGGAGGCTCCCATGATGACTGCTCTGAGCAGTTTGGCTAGTCACCTCCTCTTAATCCACTTTATCACGGAATCATTTAGGTTGAAGAGGACCTCTGAGGTCATTGAGTCCAATCTATGATCGAACACTACCCACCGTCCTGAGCACCCCATTCCAATGTCTAATCACCCTTCTGTGAAGAAATTCTTCCTCGTGTCCAACCTAAACTACCCCCGTGCAGTTTGAGGCTGTGTCCTCTCCTGTCACTGGTTGCCTGGGAGAAGACCTCCACCCCGTTACACTTTCAGGCAGTTGTAGGGAGGAGCAATAAGGTCATCCCTGAGCTGCCTTTTCTCCAAGCTAAACACCCCCAGCTCCCTCAGCCACCTCTCATAAGACTAGTGCTCCAAAAACTATGGCCTTTTTTCTCCTCACTGAGTGTCACTGAGTAGGAACTTCATTACACCAGTGACAGGACTGCCACAGTTATCATCAGTGCCTTCACAGAAATGCCAGTGCTATGCAGCTGCTTTGTCATTGGCATCAAAAACCATTTTGTACTATTCCCTTCCTGTTTGGCAGAGCTCTTAGAGTTAGACGGGACATGTGGTTTTAGGTGGTGGTTGAGGACACGGAGCCACACCTACGTTTACCAGTGGGTGAATGTGTAGTTCACCACATGACACACTAGAAGTTTCTTACTGTAAGCTTAGTGTTGACCAAATTTTGCATCTTAACAACAGTCTACAGTGAAATGCTGAATATAGGCTGCCAAGGAAGGTGGAAATAAAAAAAAAAAATGGATATAGAGTCCAGACTTTGAGGTTCCTACCAAATGTCATACTGAAAGTATTTTATCTTGAAGTTACCTGGCGGCTTTATCATTCACATCCATTGCCACTCTTCAACTGGGAACGTTAATGTAGCTTCATATGATCAGGTTGTATCTATGGTCAAGCTGGCAATAAATATTTTTGAAGAAGAGGTAAAAAATTCTGCTGAAACTTCTGCTGAAGCATAATATGAAAGGAGATTGGTCTTAAATGAAGCTTGAAATGAGGGAGACCACTTCAGGGACCCCTGCAAGGACACTAGACATGAGTGACTATTTGACACTATTGACCAGCATGTGGTCATCATGTGATGATGACACATTTGTCCATCATGTGGGCCATTGGTGGGTAAATAATAAATAATCGTACTAAATAATGGGTGCTGTTAATTTATGTCCAGTATACTGCGCTATTTAGCTCCTTAGGTACTGCAGTTTCGGGAGATCTTAATGTTAGGATAACTTATTATCAGCCTAACAGGCTGAACATGAGCTCCCTGTTAGGATATTTTGTGTAAGTAGAAGCTGTAAGGCAATGTTACCTCTATATATGGCAGTAGTGAGCCATGACTGGACTACAGTGTCCAGTTCTGGTGTCTGCGGATGAAAAGGGATGCTGATCAATTGGAAATGGTTCAGAGAAAAACTGCTGAAGTATTCAGCCATTTGGAAACTGGATTATACTGAATGAGATAAACCAAGTAAGTTGAGCTGCTTATCAGGAAGTGTCCAGAGGTGCTTGTATCAGTTTATAACTATGCATACAGGGAAAAGAAACCAGCTCATTAGCAAACAGGGATAAAGCAAGATTCAGTGACAAGAATTTGAAACTATATGTTCTCAGATTAGAAATAAGGCGCATTACTTACTGTACTAATGTAGCTGAAAGAGTATGGGGTTAATTATGTATCTTCAAAACTTGCAAAATTTTAAGAACTGTAACTAAATATTAGCTAGGAAATAAAGGTTCTACATAGCAATGCAAACAGAGAGCTTTTTTATTTATGGGCTTTGAGGCCTTGCCACATGTGAATGGCATCACAAGGTCTTTATGCTTCACCAGGAAAACAATACTACTAAGCACAAAGCATGTTTGCTAAGTATCTTTTAGTCTCTACAAACCTGACTAAATTCTGGGTGCTGTCTTGAAAGATATTTAAAAGGTCAGATTAACCTCACTGGCACATTAATAATTAGATGGGTTTCAAATTGGCTAAGTTACCTAAATATTCATTGTAATGTTGGTAAATGGGATTTGGGTGATGTTGATTTTTTCTTGATATTTTAGGTTACAGCTCTTTATAAAACCTTCACAAATAATCCACTAGCTGCAGCTGTATCACCTGTCTGAATGAATTTTAAATCATTCCAAGAATTTTAGAAAGGCAAATTTATCTGGTGCATATGTAGGTGACTCTGTATGCTTGTGGAAATTGGTTTTTAAACAAGCTCCCCTTCTTAGATGTTCTGTTTCTCCATTGTCTGCTTCAGCAGAGTTTGTGCACAGGTGTGCTGCGAGTGTTTAAGTGGACTGATGAGTACCAGCTGACACAACACATAGTTTGGTGTCCCATGACAATGGACTGTTAGTTGACTGCATGGATCTTCCATTTAATCGCTGGCTGCAGCTAGAGCTGCTTTTTACTATTGTTGCAATAGTATTTTAAACGAAAAAAAAATGACAACAAATATTTGAAATATTAGAATGTGTATGACGAATAGCTTTAGATACTGAAATTTGTTCTTTACTATTCTAACATGCAGCATTCCCATTTAAGTGAATGGGAATTCTGCCTGCATAAGCAGAACCCTGGCCCAAGCAATAACAAAGTTCATGCTTCAGAAAGATCAGATAACTGTACTCTGGGTTCTTTCCCAGGTTCTTCCTTTATCTACCAGTATATTTGGACCTGTTATTAAATCAATAATGCATAGTTATATAATGCATATTTGATATAATAATATCAAATCAATGAGTGCATAGCATTGATTATAGATGGAACAAGTCTGAACACAGTATTTAAGCTGCAAGAAACACTAAATAGGTGTAAGAATTCATAAAAATAGCATGAAGCTGATAAGAGTGTCATAAGCTATATGGATCGTCTTGTCAAGGTTAATGGTAACCCTTTTTCTATTTTTTTCTTTTTGTAAGGTTGTGATCTTGCATGTGACCATAAAATTGATACTGAATATTATTTCAAAATGTTGCCCTGTGTAGTTCACTATCATGGCTTAGTATTTTGCAGCATAGATCTGTTTTAATAGAAAGAATTTGCCTTGACTCATATTCTTCTGTTTTTCAGGAAAAGAAATGGAGCAAGTTCAGTAACTATCCAATCTAACATCTGTCTCATATCTTAAGGAATCTTACAAATACTTGTTTTGGCTTGAGAAAATGACTGCAGCTATAGAAGAAAGTACCTGTCCAAAAAGTGGAACATCCTATAGTTAATTTGGAAGTAGTATAAAATAAATATACCTGTTATGGTGCGATTCTGGAGTGAAGTTAACTCTATAGCACACAGGTAGCTCTCCAAGGAGAAAGAAAAAAGAACTTTCTGCTTTTTCTAAATTATGGAAATTTTTTGGAAGACGTGGACATGGATTTTGAGCTTAGTCATGGTTTCATCGGAATTTCACAGTAACAACCGTCTTTCCTACAGTTCTCAAGGTAGGGGTCTGATCTCTGTAGCTGGCAAGAAGCATGTGTTTTTGCATGTGTATTTGTGTAATATTTTCTAAACAGCGTGTATATTATTCATGAGCTCATATGGGCTCTGCTCTTAGTTTTATCATGATTAATTGTCATGAAGATTAAATTTCCTTGTTCTAATTTCTCTCTGTCTAATTTTAATTAATTGCAAATTAAATCCTGTAAAATGTACTTGATAATATTTGAGAGGCTTGCTATGATAAAATTAACATGCTTTTAGACTAGGAAGTAAGAATCTAATCTTTTTTTCACAGTATAATCCTTTTCATTACTACTGTTTGTATTCTTGCAAGTGGATTTTATAGCTTTTGTCTTTGAATGGTATCACTGGGAAAAAATATGCCCTTCTTAAGTTAGCCCCAAATATTTACATATTTTTGGTAAATAGGAAAAGATATGTATTAAATTTTTTTCATATTTCCAGTGATAAGCAAATTAATAGGAAACCAAACACATCAGTGACTTACAAAGAAAATAATGTTTTATTTTATTTAGTAAAATGCTGCATCATACGTTTACCTGAAAATGACTTTTACTCATGAGAGTGATGAAATTTACCCATAAATGGTCTATGTTTATGCTACTACTTGTTGTTTCCTGTTATATTTTCTTCTCTTCTATGCCCACTCCCTGGACTGTCTTACCTTGTGATTGATTACAAAGAGGAATTCCTGTCTTACCTTGAACACTACCAACTAACAATCCCAATAAGGGTTGATCAAAATGGAGCCTTCCTCAGCTTTACTGTGAAAAGTCCTAAACCCTCAAGAAGGAGGAGGAGCACAGACCCTTATGACCAAGAACTGGCAGCATCTAAATTATTTTTTAAACTTTCTGCCTATGGCAAGCACTTTCATTTAAACCTGACTCTCAACACTGATTTGGTGTCCAGACATTTTACAGTAGAGTACTGGGGGAAAGATGGACCACAATGGAAGCATGATTTCTTAGACCACTGTCATTACACAGGATATTTGCAAGACCAACACAGTACAACTAAAGTGGCCTTAAGCAACTGCAATGGTCTGGTAAGTCCATATTACATGTTATAGTATAATAGTGTGCTTGTCCCTTTTAAATTGCAGAAGAAGAATTAAATTGGCATATCTTTCAGTTTTTTTGAGTCCCTGTGGGAAGCAAGTAGACAGGAAGGTGCAGAAAACCCCTAAAACCTGATCTAGGTTTTGGGGAAAAGTAGTTGTTTGTTTTTCAAGTGTAATATAAGTACTAAGACTCAAGTCTGTAGTCTTCTAGCAGGCAATCTCTTTACTGTTTACAGTGTCTGCACTAGGGCTGCAAGATTAGGTCTGTGCTGAGATCTTTACAGTTACAAGAACCTTCCAGGCTCAAGGGGCAGGAAGGAGGAAACAGTGGATCCTCCAGGATGCTGAATCTCTGCAGAGAGATGTTGATTGAACTGAACACCTGCTTGTCTTCGAGTATTTGGGTTTAGAAATTGAGTAAATAAGAGGAATTGCTTGGTGTAGACATCATCATTGCTATAAATACAAAACATGGAAAGCCTTTAGCAAGTACAAGCATCAGAAAGTAATTACATAACTTTTTTACCAGAAAGATTTTGTTTACAAATGGTAAACTTTTGCATTTAGACGTAAGATTAGAAGTTCTTACCTCATTTATTCTCATCTCTTCTCTTCCTGGTCTTTTGATCACAGGACAGTGGTACCTTCATGGGAGAAAGAAATTAGAAAACGAATGCAAAGAAGTAAAAAAGCAAGAGTATTGAGTAACAAAATATTAAATAGAAAGGCATGACTGTGAAACACTAAATCAAGAGCCAGTGTTTTCTCTAGTTAAAAAGTGTATATATATATTATGGTTACTCCTTCTGGTTTTTATTATGATAGAATGCTGGTCGATATTCTTTTTAGGAATAGGCAGATCTAACTAATTGCTAAGTAAAATAAAAAAGATTACTCAGACTTGCTAAACTAATTCCCATTTATCCTTGGAAGTGCTATTGAATAATGCCTCTTGGCATGTTATTAAAAAAAAAAAAGCCAGCTGTTTCAGACCTGGACAGGTTGCATTACACCCATCTACTTGTGATATCCCTGATACAGTCTAATTTAACATTTCAGATGATTCTTGAGGAAAAATATTTAATGGGGATTTCAAGCTCTAAGTAAACACTTTTAAAGAAATGGAGTTAAAACGATGTTCCATTGAGTGTGGTACCACAGTTTGTTCATGTAGACTTACAGCAGATAGGTCTGAATTTAGTACAATTTTCACTTTGATTGCAGTTTCCATGTAATAGCTTTTTTTTTTTTCCCCTCCGGTCACAGTTATTCAACCTTTAAAGCTAGTACACTCCATCTTTGCCTTTGAGTTTTTTTCAGCTAAAATTATGATGGAGACCAAGTCCCTTCTTTCAGGACTCATTTCTTCAAAACAGGCTGCATGCCTCTTTATTTCCAGAATTTCTGCTAATTGGTGCACAGACTAGTTGGTCCCCTTGGAGCTTGCAGTAAGTGCCGTGGTGATCTCATTTCAGTTCCTCTTTGACCTTGGCTAAGGTAGTGAGCCAAGAGCTCCTGCCCTTGCCCTAGCTGACTCTTGTTTTCCTTTTATGTTAGGAAAATAAAAGTGGTATGAAGCAGAAAAAAGCCCGTATTTTCCTATCGTCTTTGCTCATCTGTTGCTCCTCATGGCACTTATTTTCTTCAAAAAAACATGGAAGATGTCATGAGGAAGCAGAATCTTTTTTTTTTGCTATTTTTTTTTTGCTTTGGTTTGCCCAACACCCTGAGGTGACATTTAGCATTCCTATTGCTGCATTTTCCCTTTGCCTTCAGGCTGTCCGTTTTGCTGGAGTGAAGCTGCCTGTGGTTCTGGGTGTCAGTATGTTGACTTCGTGTTTGTAAGTTAACTTCAGTGTAGAGTGTTTCCCAGTTAAATTGTCATCTTCAGTGACTGTGGTTGTTGTCAGTTCTTACGTCTGTCTTTCAGGTATTAAGGCAGCCTTAATTCAGTCTTTAGGCACACAAGTTCTTCGTGGTCATGCCTCCTTACTTGGGACATCAAGTATCAGATATGCACTGCATCTCTTAGGAAGATTTGGTCACAAGCATGTGAGGCTCCTGTCTTGCTCCAGAAACATCAGCGGGGTGACACATGATTCTCAGAGGCATGAATCCTGCAGAGGGTGCAGCAGTAGTCTTGACTTGGTATCATCCTCTACTGTACAGAAACTCACCTGTCATCCAGTGTTGGCAGTGCCTTCCAGAGCACTGTGTACTCCATTCAGATATTTATCACATGTTATTTTTAAATGATGTTTCCTAGTAATTAATGTTTTGTTATACAGCTGCTGGTTAGAACATGTTTAATAAAGCCATTGGCAGTGAATGTTGAAGACAATATTACTTGTTTAAACTTAGCAATAGTTCAGAATACCTTGTACTTAAGGCATTCATTGTATTTTCCAGTTTGATTGCTGGTCTGTAAGTGACTGCCAATCATATTCTAATAGTCCTTGATTAACATCTGTAGCAAAGCCAGTCACTGGAAATTTAAAGCAGGTAATAAGTAATCTTTAACAGTGAATGTTGCTCACAAACGAAATGTATGCATTACATTTACATTTATTCCAGTTGTCCTGTTAGGTTTCACTGTTGACAAATAGGTCAAATTTCTTTCCCGTGTTGAATGTCTTGAATTACTCTGTTTAGTTATTCAGAGTGGTTATGTGAGAGCATGATTTAAATAACATATGTTGTATGACTTTGAAGAACGCTTATATTTGAGATAAGTGTAAGGAGGGCTTTCTCTCAGTTTCCTTATAATAAGAGTGACAAGCAGCCAGTTCATTTTCCTCTCACTGTTTCTTGTTTCAGCCTCTCCCTCTATATTTCTCATTACCAAGCGCCCTAGAATTACAGGCTGCTACTTACTGAAGTTTCAGTCCAGCAGTTTCCATATGCTGGGCCCTGATTATGCTATAAATTGTCTGAAGTTGTGAGGAAAGCTCTATAATCCAGTGAGCATTCATGTGAGGAAATTGAAGGTCTTGTCTGCAGGCTTGCTGGCTTCCAAACTCATATTTGCTGTAGTGGATGCTGCACTTGTGGATGGATTGCAGATTTGGCTGTATCATGAAAGAGCCTGCTATGAGTAGCATTTTAGGGCCTTTGGATGTTGGGTACAAGGCAACCAGACTGAGACATTTTCTAAGCTGAGTGTTTCATACTGAAGGAAAGAAGAAAAGGAATTGTGGTAGACTGGCTGAAGAGACAAGAACTTCACCTCTGGGGAATGGAGTTTGACTGACTTTGAGAGGAGCAAATCTCAAAGAAGTTTTGGAGTCTTCAGTAATGGAATCAAGCAAAACCCAAACTTTTTGCATTCTGATTCACCTTTGTCTTCTGCCAGGTGTCAAAGCTCTTAACTGAGTGCTCAAACAAGTTCTGCATGGTAGCAAATTTTGTAATTTTGGGCTGAAAAGGTCAGTAGTAGGAACTATTTTGAGGCTACTGCAGTCCCATGTAAATGGTTAATGTAAAAGGCACAGTATTTCCATATATGTGAAGTTTATGCATTGCATAATGTTTGTGCTGGACAGTTACCTCCATCCAGAAATGATAAAGAAAGCACAGGTAGGTGACTGTGGCTTAAAAGCATGAGCTTGTTGAATGGGCAATTATTGGAATTGCTGGAAGACTTAATGTTTGCTTCATGTATTCCTAAATACATATATTTATAAATTACTAATAATTTTCCTAGGAGTTAGCTCGTTTGAAGGTTGATTTTACTCTCAAGAATACATCTAATTTTATAGATTATCATGTGCGTGTACTGTGGTATTTTTGACTGTATGTGAAATAATTCTGTATCAGTCTCTTTAGGGCTGTCTTTGATACTCATATGTTTTTACAGTGTAACATTATTCAGAAAATTATATACAAGCTGTCCCTATCCTAGTTTTCAGGTGCAATGTTAGATTCTATGATGTGCTGTCTCAGGCCAGATCACTATTTTTTTCATCTTTGAGAGCACAGTAAGTTAATGCAATCTTTTTCCTCAGTCATAAAATCACAGTGTATAGCCAAATGTTGACATACTGAACAACACTGACATGTTTTCAGATGTTCCCCTTATTACTGCTTTATATTAAAAATGGACAAAGCATAAAGCCTAAAAAGATTCAAGGTGTGGAAAAATTGTGAAACAGTAGTACTATATGGAAAAGGCATGCACTTACTTGTACCCCATAATTCAGTTTGCTTTTGCAACTGATGGATGTGCCCCATCTGAAGGAGGTTAAGGCCCTGGCTGGACAGCCTGATAGAAAAAGATTCTTTTTCACAAATTCAGGGGAACTCCGTGTGGATTCACAGATTTGTCTGAGCATGTCAAACTGCTGGAACCAGACCTTGTATATGTTAGCATGAGTTGGCAGTCTGTAGTGGGATTGGATAACACAGGACTGCAAACAATCTGTTTTAGATAATAATCTTGGGAATGTTCCTTGTAGTAACGTATTTGGTGCATTCAGCTTGTTTCTTATATTCATGGTATTTTGTCAAAACCTTTTCTGGTCATTCTTGCATCTTAATGATTTTTCTGATGCTTTGGAGCAGAAGTTTAATTTATGACCTGTTAAAATACAATAGCAACACTTGAAAATGAAAATTCATTCATTTTAATGCTTTAAATGGGCATTATTTCAAACTCCTTTTTCAACCGAAGTTACGTTTTCCTCAAATAGTGGATTATAAGTCAAAGCTGGTATTTAGAATGTTGGTTTGCATATAATAGTATACTTCCCACTATGTATTAATCAGGCATTGCTGAATACATAAACAATGGAAGTATCTCTAGCCGCATGAATTTTTGAAACTCAGAATATATGCTGGCTGTCATCAAGGTACTTTTTAGTCATAGAACTTAGAGTGCTTCTTAAAAATCAGTGATTTCACTGTTGAATCACTTGCATCAATTTAGCACTGGAAGAACAATTTTGTTTGCAAGCAAAAATACTGTTAGGCTTAAAATGATATACCTATGCCAGGCTTGTGGGAAGGGCATATGCAGGGTCAGTGTGTTTCCAGTGCTGATGGAATCACTTGTTTGACTGCAGCAACTGACCACATATATATTTTCACTACCTGCTGGTAACTCTGTGTTAAAATTTATTTGCAGTTCCTTAACTAAGTGTTATTAAAGTATCTCTTCTTAAACATCATCATATCTGGGCAAATGAGATCAGATGTCAGCTAGGCATTGGAAAAACTGGTGATCCTCTCCTCACCATTTTCACTGCTGGTACCTGAAGGAACTGTGACTATTGTTTGTAGACATTCTTTAGTTATTTGAAGGAGCAAATATGCAATTTGTATAGAGAATTAGTGCTGCAATTAAGTGTTTATGCTATCCAAATTGACTTAGTTCTGCTGAGGTAATCTTGCCACTTACAATGACCAGTTTCAGTATTTGGTATAATTATCTCGTTCATGCTTAGACTTGTAAACATGGCTGGACTTGAGTACAGACAGGAAGGATGTGTGCTACGGAGGAATTTAAGTTAGGACCCACTCTGTCTGAGAGACAGTGCCACAGATTGGATGGTACCTGTGTCTCCTCAAGCTTGGCATGAGGCAGACAGCCTGATGGTGTTGGCCAGAACTACACTGCAGGACTCTCTTCCTGTGGGAACATAATACCAGAGCTTATAACGGCTCAGGATTCGCTTGAACCCAGATGTCTGACATCCACACTGGATGCAGTCCAAACTGTCAAGGTTCTTTCTGCACATCTGGCAAGCCCAGTTACAATTTGGTTTATATTTTCAATACTATTTAAGCAGCAGTATACCAGTAAATGATTTATTTTCTAGTAAAATCTTAGACTTCAAGTAACAAGAAGGCGTTATGAGAGGAGTTTGATACTGGCATCTTCCAGGTGAATTTAGACCCTGATGTTACCTTCTGTGTCAATAATTGAGTTAGTAATGAAAAATACCCCTGAAGAGGAGCACTTATTTTTGCATTCACAATGAGTAATTGAAAGCTGCAGTCTGTTCATACGTATACTTTTCACAATTTATAACAGAGTTCTATTTGAACAACACTGTTGTTTCTGACATATTGCATAGGATTTTTTATTTTGTAAGTTTTTTGTTGTTTCAGAAGTGAAGAACAGTAGGCATTTTATGTACAAAACAGTAGCAGGGTGAGAACTTTGACCAAGTACAAAGGCAAGCTCTGATCTTTGAAAACAGCTTTATGATACTTAGAGCAGCTATGGAGCAAGTAGAGGTCTTAAAAAAAGATTCATGCATAGTACTTGTTTTACAGATCAAAGGTGTGGTAGAAATTTGTGATTCACCAAATCAGGATATGAATGTAGAAGTTTCTGCTCCCAGGCCCCTGTCTGATGAATAGCTCTTCCCTGTGTAGAAAGTTTATACATTCAGAATTTTCTTCATATGGGTATCAGAATTTTTTATTTAGCAAATATGGGTATAGAAGTCTGTTGGGGCTTATTCCCCACTATTTCTATATATCCGAAAGGATCCAAAACCTGAATTTTCTGCTAAAGTTCAGTTTTAATTGCTGAAAGTCCAGGAAATTGCATAGTTGGCCTGAAATCTCCCCATTCTTCCATAAACCACTTCCTGTTTGGAAGAAGCGGAGTTCACAAATGTGAAAGTTATGAGAATAGAGTATCTGCTATTCTGCACTGCAGTATGAGGAAAAGAAAATGTTCATTTGTTATGGAGAATCAGGTCTAGTATACAGTCTGCAATAACTCTTATTTGCTATGTTTGTGGCAAGACTTTTTATGGACTGAGTGCTTTGTAGACAGTGTAACCTAAGTTGATATAAATAATCTGATTTCTATTAACTAGCTCAGTTTTGGGGTTGTGTCTGGATGTAAAATAACAAATGGTTTCTTTGAATATGTGTCCTAAAATTAATCCTTCATGGTGTTTGTCTTTGAAGTGTTTGGCTTTAAGCATATAGCAATGTGGCATCACAGAATGATATTGGATGGATATTGCCATAATGGAAGGCGATTTTGGCTTGGTGTAATTTTTAATGGGAATCGTAGTTTTGGAACATATCTATGAAGAGACTGTTTGTAATATTCTGAGAATATCTCTTGCTTTTTTAACTGCATCCACCAAAAAAAAAGTGAAAGTACTCCAAAAATAGGACAATAATAATTTTATTTTTTCTCACTGTTGTTTGTAGGCACCTTCTCCTGCTCATACTAAAATCAACAAAGGAGAGCTGGCTCATGCACTGTTTTATGTGTTGGCTTCTAGCTGTGGATTTCTTCACAGAGAATGTTTTTTAGAGTTACATTTTGTGGTAGTAGTTTCATGTTGTCTTTTGTAAGCTTTTGTTTTCTTATTTGCTTCTTTAAGCATGGAGTCATTGCTACAGAAGACGAGGAGTATTTTATTGAACCTTTAAGGAATATAACAGAAGATTCTAGTGACTATAGTTACGAGAATGGTCATCCTCATGTTATATACAAAAAATCTACCATGCACCAGCAACACCTCTATGATCACAGTCATTGTGGAGTCTCAGGTAAACAAGAATGAGTGTCATTCCTTTTAAAAAATGATAACTTAAGATGTATTTTAATATCTTGCTTGTTTCACATTTAAGATACGGTGGAGATGGTAGCAATGAGAATCCTCCTTCTGGGTGATCTAATGTTTAGTTGAAACGTAGTTTTGCTTTTTTTTTTCCTAGTCTCAGATTGAGAATATAGTGTGTTTCAAAAACTAAGGCATCGGGAGTAAGTCTCGTTTTATGCTTGTGTTGTGTACAGTGGCTGAAGTGAGCACAGGCTTCCTCAAAATGTGTATAAATGTACTTCATTCCCCAGCAGGAAAACATGATTGAGTGACTACATATTACAGCTCAATGTTTAGTATATGTTCCATCTCATTTGAAGAAACTTGATATGCAATAAATATGTCAGCATTATGGTTATCAATATGTTTGGAACTGAGTCCACATCTTTCTTGTTTACAGAGGTTTGTGGTGGTTTGGTACTGGTTTTTGGTCCAGTTGGTTGACATTATTCCGTTATAGTCAAATATGTGATTTACATGTGCCTTATGGGAAGGATTATATCGTTTTGATGGAGAGATATTTTCTTTGTAAAGTAGTTTTAACTTCGACAGATATACTTTTCAAGTACTCTGACATGACCCTTGATTAAATTGAAAACTAACTTCTTGAAGACAGCATGGAGTAAATCTGACAAGTTTTTTTAGAGCACAAATGTAATTGTTTTTTAGCATACTTAGAAAAATGTTCTAACCTTGTCATTTGTTTATATTTCAGTAGTAGCTTATTCTTAGAAGTTCAGTCCTAGACAGTTGTATTCCATGAGATTCAGTGCATGGAACAGACAATAACTAATCTTAAAATAAAATAATATCACTGTTCATGGATGTAATTTATTTTAGCTTCTTTTGGAGTTTATAATGTTTAGTGGGACCAGCTGTCTAAGCTTACACTACAGAGTGTCTACAAGATCCCATTCTTGGGAGACAGCTTTTTTCTTGAGTGTTTCAGTTAATTGTGTTTATGGAATGTCAGGCTTCATGCATGTAACTTCTGTTTTAGTTTGAGAGCATTAATCAATATACATGCTTCTAATATTGCTAAACAAGTCTCTTAACTGTTACTGCCTGCTAACTGATTGTAAAATAAGGGTAGTAGTATGTATTCATTTTGCAGGGAGAGCTGTCACTTAAGCCTCCTGAAATAAGTGGAAGGTTTTGAATGTAGGAACATGCAATTTTCACCATTATTATATCCCTACAAAAAGAAAGGCTATTGGCCTCTGGTGGATCTTGTCTTTTACAGTAATGCTTGGAAGTCATTCTCCTCCAAGCTATGAAGCAGAGGGAGCTAGTTTTGTCAGGTTGTGTTCAGTTTTTCTGGTGGTATCTGTCACATGGATCACAGGTTGATTAGAGCTATACATCTCGCATGCATTTTTTGTAAAACGTGGTGTAATATTTAGCATTTATTAATGTGGATAATTATATTTTCGTTCTTCAAAGCTCCTGTGCACTCCCTGAGCTTTCATATCCCAAAGTCCTTAATTATTGAAGTACTAAAGCACTGCTTTTTACAAGCCTGAGATTATGATGATGCTCATTCATCTCGGTTTCTCCTTTTCCTGTTGTTCTGTATACTATTTCCACTTCACAAAAATGTCTAAAAAAATTTGTTCTCTGCCAAGACTGCAAGGTCTTGCTTTTCCAGATGACATTCTATTTTGCCCTCATGGGTACCAAAGCCTTTTAAACTCGTTTTCTGAGCACTGTTGCAGCTTTATCTTAAAGGGAAATGGCATACAAAGCATCCCGAAATACCTAAAAAAATATAATAGCTAAAAAGTAAAGTCAAATATTAATTTTCAGTTTTGCAGCTTTCACACCCAAGGATTAAATCCAGGTATTCAGTGATCTTTAGGGAATTTGACTGGTTTGGGAAGTTTCGAACAGTCCAATTTTTTGTTTTAAAATGCAGTCATAACAAAGCTGTAACTACCTTTTGGCAGTGTATGATTTATTTTGTCTGGAGACTGATTTTAACTTTACCTTCAGAACAGTTTTCCTAGTATTATATTCAGGGAGGAATCTGCTTGAGTG
The DNA here is from genome assembly GCA_013397865.1 of Struthidea cinerea. NCBI lineage: Eukaryota > Metazoa > Chordata > Aves > Passeriformes > Corcoracidae > Struthidea > Struthidea cinerea. Next base: position 532,114 of record VZTI01002861.1, on the reverse strand, counting down.
ACTGTGCGAGTTATTTGTCAGGTTTCCCCTACTGTAACCTAGTTTATTCTGTACCTGTTCTCCATCAGGAAAATGGTCAGGATTTTCAAGTGTTTATAGAGACAAAGGGAGTGTAGTTTCTGATCTTTCTGAGAAAAATGACAATAATAGAATAGAAAATGGAGTACAGAATTTTGTGAAAGCATGATCAGAATTGACTGGGATGAGTAAGTGATGGTCTACTTCGTAATAGATGGTAGAATTATGATCGCTAATACTAGAGGAGCATTGGAGAGTGTCCTAGTTTGGACAAATTTGGAGGAGAATACCCTCTGATAGAAGTCAGGTCACAACCACCCCTCCCCCCCAGGTTCGGGAAAAATTTTCCTCAAAGGAAAGTGAAAGAGATAACAAGCTATTTATTTAACAAACACACAGGTGGGGAATAATAATGCTAAATAATGAGATCCCTCTCTCTGTGGAGAGAAAACCTGAGAAGATTTCAGAGGTCCTCTGTAGGTGCAGTCTCTCTCTTGGGAACGTCCTCGCTGGGTATCAGAATCTCTGATCTGTACAGCCGAGATTTGGAGAAAGCCCTCTTTCATCTCTTTCTTGAGCTCTTCGAGACCCTTCTCTATCTTTGGTGGCCCGTACAGGGGTCGAACCCGCGACCTTGGCGTTATCAGCACCAAGCTCTGACCAACTGAGCTAACCGGCTCAGGAGATTCAGATAGCATAGGATAGATTTTTACAATTTAAATTAGATTTTAAGCATTTAAACATAAAAATGTTCAAAAAATAAAACATTGAAATTGTGTTTCACTTATGTAGTGTCACCAATTAATTATGTCTCAATAAATACAGCTGAAATCCCTAAGGCCTTGGTAAGAAATTTTCCACTGCCAAATTCAAATTACTTCAATGGGGTTTGAGACCACTGGATTATCTTGCAAAATGCTGTATTTGGATAAGATTGAGAAACAACAAAAATTGACATACGGAAACAGCAGAGTGGCAGATTATTTCTGGATAGGTCTACTATATTTTGATATAAATAGTGATTTCACTCATGTCAGACTTTACAGTTGGTATATTTTAAAATGAAATAAAAGTTTGCTAGATGCATGAAATAATGGTGCTAAAATATTTAGAAAAAAGCAGCATAATGTTTCACTTCAAAATATTGTCATACTTGCATCTAACATAAGAAGTTTGCTATTGCATTTTGAGATGTTTTTCTATTTGTGCCTCTTTCTCTCTGCCTTGACCACCACCCAATATCTTAGATGACTGACTTAGGAAGCCTTGTGTACTGTAGTTGTGAACTCCATGTCTACATGGGTTTGGATTTCTTTTCATTTGTAGTTTAAAACCTAATTTAATACTTTTGCAATAATTTTTTGGGGGTTAATTATAGTGTTGTTTCTGATTTTTTTGTTTTGTTTGGTTTGTTTTGGTTGTGTTTTTTTTCTTTCTTTCTTTATTTTTCCTTTCCATTTTTGCCCTTTTTTACTTCCTTATAACTATGTTCAATGTTAATTGAGTTTTTTTCTTTTTTAACCTATGAATATGGCAAAAGAATGATGTAAGGTGCCACATAAGTATTTTTGTTAAATAAATTGTAGGTCTTTATTTATTGATATATTTCAACATTTAAAATAATTCAGCCAGCATTATTTAGTGCTTTTTAGAGAAAAACAGCATAAGCATTGATAGATCCTGGAGTGCAAGGACTGTTCCCAGCTTTCTCATTACTTTGAGATCAGCTGGAGCCTAAGCTTCTCATCTGATAAGAAAATGAGAAGTGGTTGTTCTTGTGAAGTCTTCTGAGACCTTTGTTTGAAAGATAGTATTAAGATGATTCCAAAATAATCTTTTTTTTCCTCTGAATGTTTTATGCTTGAAGTCAAAAGTTTTCAAATGTTTAGAATAATTTGCATCTTCGAGTGAAAATTTTGAATTAATGTGGAAGCAGTATTGCATTTCTAAACTACTTCTAGCACTCCAAGAGCATCAGAAACGTCAGCATTCGTTTTTTGAAAAAGAATGAATTTAAAAAATTTTAGTACAGTAGCTGTCAGAGAAAATTCCAGACATTCCTAAGTCACTGTTTATATGAGATGAAAATCTTTGAACTATTCAAGAAGCTTTGAATTTTGTACAATAGAGGTGAAAAACAGGAAAAAATTTATTAGTCATTATAGAATCCAAACCAGGCTTTAATGCTTTGTACAGGTTTTTCTTAGAATGGATTATACCCATTGCAGAATGAGGACAATTTTGTTACTGATATTTTTATAACTACCAGGTTGATTTAAATTTTTTTACTTTTCTAAAATATGCGCCTTTTAAAGCCAATACCATAGCCACAAAAATTGTGAAACACTGCAAGAGTGGGAATGCTGAAGCTTTGTATTCCTGGTTTTGACCTGAACATACATTCTTTGCGGTGTAGTTTTTCTCTTTGAAATCAGTGTGCGTAGCTGACTTGCATAAAGCACTGCTTTTATATGGGAGGTACTGGTTCTATCTCTAATCATCCTTAGCTGACCCTATTTTAGTAGAAGTAATGATGCATCTCAGAAGTTGCTCAATTGAGGAGTCCTGTTCTAACAGTTATAAATGTATCTATTAACGTTCTTGTGCTCATCTGTAAATACCAAAAAAAACTTAGGTATTTTTAAATTCTACTTAGATAAAACCAGACTAGCAATATACTTTGCTAAACTTTAGCTTGAGATCTGTGTTGGCTGTTGTGGAAAAGGGATACATGCCAAAAAAGCCAGTTTTGCAGGGAAGGGTGGGTTCAATTTTGTCCTGAGGACAGGAATTAGAGTTCAAAGTCAGTTTGTAGTGTTTGTTTTGCTGATAATTACAGCTCTTTGGATTTTTAATAATTTATCTCTTGCAGACAAGAAATATTTTTTCTATATATTTACCTGAAAGAAAAACAAGAATCAACATATTTGAACTGAAATTAGTGTTAAAATAACTATGGCGATTATCTCATGTCAGACCATTTAAAACTTTTTGTTATAGTTAATTCACAAGGTAGATAAAATATAATCTGATAGCTTTCTGAAGAGAAAATTGATTCATTTTAGGTATGTAACCCTAACTGCCTAAAAATTACAGACTTTTGCAGGAGACAAAAAACTTTCTAATGTTTTATGAGCATGTTTAATTTGTTAGTAAATTTAGATAACTTTTACATTAATTTTGGATTTTTGATTTCTAGTATTTTTTTTCCCCAGATGTTGTAGCTGTCTTGTTCTCATTCCTAAAACTCTGACATGTGCTTGTGGCTAATTATAACTAATCTTTAGTTGTAACATAAATGCAAAAGCAGATTTGTTAAGAGAGGATTGGAGATTTATCATCCTAATTCAAATTTAAGGAGAGTTGAGATTATTGGAGTTCAAAGTTGGCTTTCCATTGTATAAGTTATTTAAAAAGCAAGTTAGAAATTCAATAAAGTTAATTTTTCTTTGCCTCAAGAAAGACTTCTTTGTTAGAACCTTGAAGATGGCAATCTCAACATAAACCAGGTGCATTTGAATGAGTTTTACTAGTGACCCCCTCTCAAGTATTTAATTGTTTTGGTTCCTAGAAGGCCTCAGAAGAAGCGGCAAACCTTGGTGGATGAATGATGCATCTGCTTTTCCAGCTTCACTTCCAGTCAATGACACACTAAGTAGTCATAGTCGGCAGAAGAGATCTGTAAGCCTTGAACGGTTTGTGGAAACGCTGGTAGTAGCAGACAAAATGATGGTGGGATACCATGGTCGCAAAGACATTGAACACTACATTTTGAGTGTAATGAATATTGTAAGTTTCATCCTTCTCTGTGTTTGTATCAATACATATGTACTGTAATGATAATGGACCTGTTGAGTGTTTGTTTATTGCCAGGAATAATGCCTTAATATACGTACTAGCTTGCAGGAATGAATAGTTAAAATACTGAAAATCTTAACATTTTGGGAAAAATACAGTACTTTTTCTGTCAAGATGTATGTTGTGATCACTTTTAAATTGTTGTCTTTAATTTTGAATTCCAATAATTATGTACAGATTATACAGTTCTATTCTGCTTATGTCAACACTCTAAATCCTCATTGTGCTGGATGATTTATGAAACAAGGTATAAACAGTTTCCATTGAAAAGTGTGACTCAAAAGGTTTTTTTACTGAATGGTCATTTTTTGGTCAAAAAATAACTTGTACTTAGGTGACAGTGATACTTTACATTATGGAACTACATGAGGAAATTGGGTTAATTTTTAACCATTTAGGAAGCAAGTAGTGTTTCTTGTCTGACTTTGTGCCTTTTCTTATTTTCTGGAGGTCAGGTTGCCAAACTTTATCGTGATTCCAGTCTAGGAAACGTTGTGAATATTATAGTGACACGTTTGATTGTCCTCACTGAAGATCAGGTAAGAACTGTTGTGCTGATCTTTATACCTGTGAAATACAAAGCACATTATTGTATAATATAGAGTTCATTTAGTTATAGCTTGAAATGGCTGCCTCTGAGTACAAACCTATCATGTAATTTTTCACTATTTTAATCAAGATGAAGCAGTTCAAAGGAATATTCCTCGTGTATCATCTCAAAGATATCTATTCTTACTTCAGGTGATTAATATTACACCTTCGGGGATGTCAGTTTTATTTTTAGATCTGTGTTTTGATTTTCTTTTTTTCTGTATTGACATAATGATTATTAAAGTTGGAGCAGAAAGAATGATGGTTCAGTAATACACAGCTGAACTTGGGGTCAGATTTTACAGAAATAAAATTTGGCAAGAAGAGTTTATTCCTAGAAACCACTGCTTCTAATTATAGTCCCATTTTAGTTTTCAGAAGGCTTAACAACTGACCTTAGTAATTTGTTTGGAACATTTCTGGTATGCATGTTGTATTGCAGCCAAACTTGGAGATAAACCACCATGCAGACAAGTCCCTCGATAGCTTCTGTAAGTGGCAGAAATCCATTCTCTCCCACCAAAGTGATGGAAACACCATTCCAGAAAATGGGATTGCCCACCATGATAATGCGGTTCTTATTACTAGGTATGGTCATTATAAGTATTGTGTTTATTTTATTTCTTGTAGCTTTCTTGTTCTTAGCATGTATATGTCTAGAGGCTAGTTGCAAAGTAATGTAATTGGTAGGTATCCTTAAAAGGAGGAAAATTAATTGATGGCTTGTCTTAAATATATCAGATTATTAAAGTTTAGATTAAGAATTTGGAGCAGTAAGATCTGCAAATCACTTGCTTCTGCTGTTATTTTCACTTCATAATTGCCAGTGCAAAGTATTAGAGTAGAAAAGATTGATCCAATTGAACATTTTATACTTTGATAATTGAAAAGAGTTAATAAGATTGCAGAGAACAAAACAGAATGAAAAATGTTTTGTTAACCAAGTAAAGTGTTTTTGTAAGAATTTCAAGCCAGAACTTCAACTAGTGTAATAGTATTTCTCTGAGAACAGGTTCTTGCAGATTCCGGCAATATGAGACTCTGCTTTGTAGCTGGTTTGATTTATTATGCTTAATTAAGATGAGAACTGACAATTTTAATAGGTAGTTTCAAAGCCTGCATATGTGCCCATTTGTTTGCTTCTATTTCACTGTTACTGTGATGAATTCAACAAAACCTGCGCTGTAATCTTGAGGTCCTGATAAAGGCATTTGTGGCTGTCCCTTTGCAGTTAGGTGTCAGCAACTGCACTTTAATAGGAGTTAAGTCTCACTGTTTAAGGGCAGTATTTATTCTTTTGTGTTTTGTTTAAGTAGCAGCAGGTGCAACAGCTCTAATTTGGATTAGGATCTTTTTATTATGATTTCTCCTTTCCAGGAAAAATTCTGTACTGCTTTGTATGTAACCTATTTTGGAATCACTGCATTCACTGCAGAAAAATTGAAATAATGATTAAAATAATGCATCTTCTGTATAATTTTGCATAAAAGTTTTGAAAGTTTGGTTTTTTTTCCTGAGGGAGGTGGTGTTTTTTGTTGGTTTTGTTTTGCATAATGAACAAATCTTTTTATTTTTGAGAGGAAATAGAAGCTAGTGAATCACTTGCATGTATTTTGTATTCAAATTTCAGATATAATTGTTATGTATGGTCTTAAATAGTAAAAGAGTGATAAAATGCTGGAGTGATTCAGAAAGCTTCTATATTTCAAGAAGCATAAAAAAGGATAAAAATCTAATACATGGAATGAAATTAAAAACAAAATAGTTGCATTCTAAGGTCTTAATTTTTCACAAAGGCTTTTATTTATGATCAGTTTTTTGCATATAAGTAATTCCTTCATTAGGACTTGTGAAACTGAGTGTGTCTTTACAGCTTTGCTATGCATGAAACTTTTACTGGTATAATTTAGGCGAGAGGAGAAGTGTAATCCATGGGCGATATGGTTGTGTCAGTTGAAGCCCCTCAATATACATATGCATAAGTTGTATTGGCAACTCTGTATTTTTACTGCTACGGCTGACTAACCTGACGCTTTGTTGGTGTTTTTCTGGCACTACAAGTCACAGTTGTTTTCTGTCTTTTCTGTTTTATTACTGTATATTCTGTATGGGCTTCCCTGATGTAGTAGGATGTTCCAGTAAGATGTTCCCAATGTAGTTACGAACGGTTCTGTGTCCCAGAGAAAAGCTTAAGCCACTGTTAACTTGCAGGCCTCTAACTGTAAAAGGAGCAAATTTTGAGAGAACATCAGTAATAACTATTGAAAATAACCTTTTTTCATCAAAACTCAGTACATACTGAGGACTTTTTTTTATTGTTCATTGTGGGGGCTATAATTATCTAAGTATGCAGCATGTGTATGCTGTCTTTTAAAAGGGATGTAAGAATTTTGTAACTTCCTGGTTTACTTATAAGACGTTTACACTTCTAAGTATATACCTATATTTTAAATCAATGAAGTACCTCAGTGTTGTGTCTGCAGGCTAGTAATACCTACCTTTATAAAGTTCAGTTATATATGCTTTCACAACAAAATGCTTCTGTTCATTTATTTATATAATAATTATAATTCCTTAAAATTGTCATAAGGGCTACACTAACCAATTTGAGTAGATCAGTTAGCTTTTACTGAAACTGCTCGCTATCCTGGCTCTACTTATAAAAAGAACCAGCTTATATGAAGAATAGGTAGTTCTTTTTTGGGTTGGAATGAGTAAAGGCAAATTTATATTCATATAAACATGCAAGTCCACTAACTTTAATAATTCTAAATGAATTACCGAAATGGGGATACTTGTTTTCATTCAGACTTGTTGTCTATCTTCCACCTGATGAACCAGATTTAAGGCATTATATGTGAAAGAGAAGGATATGGCTATGGTTCATTAAATTCATAATGTACTGGAGAGGTCTTTAATAATCACGTCTATCCAAAAGAATTTGAGCCTAAACTACCAAACATTACGATACTTTTTAGCCACTCCAATAGTATTTTGAAAGCAGTTTCCTGAATCTGTCCCACTGATGCTGCTCTGCTTTGTATGGAGTAATTACATTTTTATTGACTTTGACACTGGAATTAATTTTTGCTCATTGTGTGTACTTCTATTTTATGGAAAGTAGGAAAATTTCAGTTCAACATTATGAATAGTTTTGTGTTGATTAAAACCAGATTTTTCAGTAAGTAATTTGATGTATTTGAAAATATTACCTGGTCCTAGCTAAGTATTTAAGTTTGCAACAACAGTCTTTATCTGAAATGTGGGGCAAAGATTTTAAGAAAATGAGTCATTATCTTCAACCACATAAATGAAGACAATGCATCAGCTTTTCTTTGCAATTCTTCCATGTTGCCTTCAAAGATGACATGGTCTGATCTGGGCAAAACAATATTAAGGCTGCTCATTCCCTAGGGATGTCTGCTTGACCAATGCAGACAGTTTGTATCCTAAACAAGCTGTATGCTAAAACCAGGTAGCCTCACTGGAGTGGAGGTATGCCAAACTGATCTCTTAAGTCCCATGGAGGCATTGCCATGCCTACTAAGCCACCAGTCTTTGGGCAAGAGCCTGGTGTTTGGTGCCTGGCCTATGGGCCTATCTGTTGTGGTCCTGCAGCCACCCTGCAGTCTGCAGGGTACATGTTTTTCTAGGTGCGTAGGGAGTTGCAGAAAACTTCTTATTCACTAATTAAAAATAATGCAGGCCAGAGACTGGTCTAAGTAAGTCCTTATAATGTGTACCACCTACGTTTTCCCCATAAGAGAATATATTTAAGTCTCAGACTTCAATTTTTATCCTGAAATTGTCCAAGTTGGGTTCTTGGAGGCAGGTGAAAGTAAAATACTCAGCAGACAGACTTGAAGTATGAGGTTGATTAATGGTGTAATGCTGTTAAGACAATGTTGCCTTTTTTTCAGGAAGATTTTAGATAAACCTAATGAAGCCTTAAAATTATTTTGTACTACAAAATAATAAAAATAGGAGAAAAACTAATCTCAAATCCTTTGGTAAAAAAAAAGCTCTTGCATTTGGTTCCTGTGTTCCTGCACCATGTTGTAATAATCTTACTTTTCAGCACAATGTCACATTGTCAGATAATTGATTTTAAAAGCCACTGTAAATTTTGAGGCTTGTGCATCCCACCCTGGTTCTTATTTGGTGATTTTTTTTTTTTTTTAATCTTCTTTGGTAGGCTGCTTCCTCTTTTTGTTTCTTCAGAAACTCTTTAAGAAATAGGGTCTCCATAGATTACAAATCCACAAAACTTAAGAGCTACAGTGCACAGCTGTTACTTTATTTTTACTAATATTTTGAACAAAGCTCCCCTTCCATTTCAATCAGTTGCTTCCTTCTCTTGATCTTAAAGATCATAAAGTAGGAATTGTGGTCTTCCTTAGCGATACCTTTGTTAACTATACATTATGAACAGAACTATTCCTTTTCCTGTGTACCTGCACCGAATGTTAAGGGCCAGAGGGCTGGATTCTAGGTTACACTTTGTATCAGGATTGAGAAGGTGCAAATTTTTTTAAAATGCCTTTTTTTTTTTCTTTTAGATTGTAGGAGTTCTCTAGTGCTACATTTCTCTGTTGGTCAAGAGAGTTAGTTTGATTTGTCCAGGTACTAAATAGTTGTTTTTCCAAAGGATGTGTGACTGACTCTCTAAACTCTGCAGCAATAGAGTGTTTTGCTGCTGAGAGGAAGATTACTTTGCCTCCTCTACACTTCCTGGTGTGTTAGTAGATCAAGTAAAAAGGCGTACCAGATAGGCCATAGAAAGGAAGTTTTCAGGGGGAAGCTGAGGTGTGTATCTTTAAAGGGACAGAATTTGGTCTTTGAGATGCAGTTGTTTTAAACAGAGAAACATTTGAAACCTCACTCACTTAAGGAGACAGTCCTTCCCAAAAATTGTTAAATGAAATGTCATCTTCTGTTGGTAGTTCACACACCATGAGTTTGTTTTACGTTTTACGAAGAATACAAATTCACTATGCTTGACAAAAGCATTAAGATCTCTTTGCAGCTAAGGTGCTTTTATGGGAACATTCCTTGCAAAATGCTTACTAGAATTAATTTTAAGACAGTAAACCTGTGTGCTTTTATGTAGATACACCTTCTGAAATTCTTGACTTAAAATACCTTGAAATACAAAAATCTTTTACTTGGATTGAAATCCACTTAAGTTCATGAGTGGTTTACTACTTTAGCAACAATTAATTCCACAGCCCCACTGAACTGATAACTGTTGGAAGAATCCTTATTTGATTGACTGAAGAATCAGAGCAGTAAGATGTTTTTTATTGATTAAGTCAAATACACCTGGATTTGCAGTTGTACTGATGAGAGTAAAAATGTTCAGTACCACAGATGGTATATTTTTTGTATTTGTCTGGGTCTGAAGTGGGTTTGTATATGTTAATACTGTGAGACAGTGAATGAGCTCTCTCTTAATAGACACTTGTATTTTTGCCAGGTACCACTGTACTTGTAACTCATTGAGTAGGTGTATTGCTGAGCAGTGTGGTATGGCTGCTGTTAGCATTAACACCAGTATTAGTATGCAGCATTTCTCTAGCAACACTATTGAAGCCCATATGGGAGGCATTAGCATTGTTACACAGTTGGTGGTTTTTTCAAGTCTTTCAAGGAGAGAATTTTACAGAACTGGTTTATGTTTATTGTATATATATAAGATTAATTTCAAAATGCTTCAGTCAGTTGGTTCCTCATTCATGTGCCCTTATGGGTAGGGGGCACTTTCATTTGTCTGTGAGATGCATCCAATGTGCAGGCCAATGCTGCCTATTTTTCTTAGGGGACAGAAAGTATATTTAAATGGCAGCAATTCTAAAGTCCTTGTAAGACTTGTGGTTCATAATCTAAGAACAGAAATGTTTCTGACATTGCTGTAGATACTCAAGAGGAACAAAACATTTCTTGTTTCATTTTGCATACCTGTGTAGAGCTGACCACAATCATGCCTTTCATTTTTTTAATAACTTTAAGAGTTTTTAGGCAGCTGGGGATGGTTTTGTAGTTGCATTGTCCAGATAGCAGTCCTAAAAGGAAATTTGTTTAATGGACACTGTTGCCCTTTTTCATGTCAGTTGCCTATAGGTTAGTAATATATTTTTATTCTGTAATAGTAAGTAACATTCCCACATCAGGTTCTGTACTAGTTAAGGCATTTCGTAGTGAAGTGAAGCCAACCAGCCAGGACTCTGCACATTCCTTTTCTCCTGCAGGTCCAAGATTGTTATGCTTCTTTTCTGAGGCATTTTTCCACTTTTCTTCTGGGCTTCTTAACTTCTTGCAAAGATTCCCCTTTTATACAAGGCACTCTTACCCTGCTCTGCAAGCACAATTTCCTAGCTTTGTCCAATAAGTCTTTAGATCCAAAGCATTTCTGTTCTCATGAAGCCTTGTCTCTGATCGTCATCCTGTGGCTAATGCCTCTGTTAGTGAGAAGAGCTCCAATTTCAAGCAGTAATTCTGTGTCTTGTTTCTTACTTACTTGACTCTGAAGTCCATTAAGCTGTTTTCACCCTTGTTTGTTGTGTAGCCTTTTAGCTTGTTCTACTGAGAAGTAGTTCCTTGAGATGAGTTTAAGCCCCTGACAGGAGACTGTGTTTCCTTACTTGATTTTTGTGCAAAAATTATAAGAGTGTGCATTGACTTAGTTTTCTTGTGACTACATGTGTAAGATTACTGCACTGAGGGAGAGGTTTAAAAAGCTGATTTTCAAAAAAAAGGCATATATTGCCCTTAGTATTTCTCTGTGCAGATACATAAAGTATAAGGAGCCAGCTTTCCAAATAATAGCACTGAATTCCCATTCATCTTTGAATGAAGGGAATTGAAGGGATCTAAGAGAAAAAAAATGTATCTGCATATTCAAAATTATGTATTTGGGAAAAAAGCTCAAACAAAATTGAAATGTACTCGGGCTCTGCTTAGCAGACTGAGGAAAGTGAGGCATTTTATTTTGTGCATGGTGCTTCACACAGGAATATTAACACCAGGGTTTCTATACAGGATGTATTCCTTACACTCCTTGTTAGAGATCTGCTACTGACCACTTGAATCAGTCATGTTGCTAGATATGGCACCACTGTCATAGCTTTTATATTCTTACTTGTGTGTCAAAACCATGTTTGGGGTCTTTGCTATCTGCTAAGGCCTATTCTTTGGAATGATGACCGTAAGATTGACAAAAGAGAAATTGTGACTGAGACATTCAGCATAACAGCTGTGAGCCATCTGTGTGTAGATGATTCACTTTAGGTAAATCTGGGTCTATAGCCATGTTCCAAGATGGCAAGTGCTGTGGGGGGAAACCTATTCAAAGATCTCAGGGAAGAATTCTCTGTTATCCATTTTCTGTATGTCTTTTTGTGAGGTGAGAGTCTGTAGGCTGTGACATGATCGAAATCAATAGATAACACAGGCAACAGAAGAAAACAGGAAGTAGTTGGGAATTAATGAAGTCCTTTGGCATATTATGTAATTCCCCTTTCTGTGACAGTTATAATCTTGTTGGGTGGGTTTTTTATTCCCCCACCTCATGTTAGCAGAATAAGGTTGGAAATACTGTTCAGGTGTCCACTCTTGGCTGAAAATTTTTTTTGTTAGTGCTTTTTTTTTTTTTTTTTTTTTGAGGAATAGACTAGGGTAAATTTTACCTTTAAATTTTATTCCTAGATTTTGTAGCTGAAAGAAATCAAATAGACTCTGTGGGATTTGAGAGAACTCATGTGGAACAATAAAGTAGCTAGAATGTGAATCTGAAAAACTCCTTATTGCATGGTAAATGCCAACCAGCAGGTTATTTGCAGCTAATTAACAAGCACAGCGTGTGAGTGGAATGTTTTCTAATCAATAAAAAGGCTGTTGTTTTTAATTTCTGATGACATTAGTTGACTCTTAGTGTACAGCTGGTTAGCTACAAGATGTGTATTCTGATTTAATTTATAGAATTTGAGTCTGTGAGGGTGAAAGGATGGAAAAGGTATAAGGTATACCCAGAGTTTGCCTAATCCATTCCAGATGGACAAAATCTGTTCAAAATGTGCTTTATTTAATACCAAATCCAGAAGAGTGACCAATGTCATGGAGTAAAGCTCAGATTTTTATGCTCTGACTTGAAGTCTGAAAGTTATTTTCTTTTCATCTTTTTTAATTAGATTGATTAAAATAAATGATAGTGAATAAAAAGACTTCAAAAAATAATGTTCTCCTCTCTCAACTGAAGACAGAAATTTTGAGTGTAATCCCACAAGTTTATCTTAAAACGTGCTCACTGAGGGGAGCTGGTTACACACCTGATAATTTTCTGAATTGGAAAACTTGAGAATATCTACGAGCACACAGGATGAGCAATGCAACTCATAACTGCCCCAGTTAAGGTCTTCCTCTAAATGTGGAAATGAAACTTTTGGCAATTAAATATGCATCAGGATAAACCTATAAAATGCCAAACTACGTATGCTGTTGAGAGTAATGGTATGGTAATGTCTTCTGTAGTTTACAAATAAATGTTTCCATTTGTACATCTCTAGGCTTACTAGAGAAAGAAAAAAATCCAGTGAAAAATACTTTTTAATGCTCTATTTCCCCCCCCCCCCCCTTTTTTTTCTCCAGGCATTCACCTTCTGAGTTGCACAAAGGGTCATAAAACTATTCAAATTATAGTTTTTCCAGGAAATGTTTGGTGGTAATAGTTTGGGATATCTGCTAGAACGCTCAGTTACTGCTTGGCCAGATATCTGAAAAAGGGCTTTCTAGCAGTTTGAAATGTTGTATTTTGCTTTCTTTTTTTTAATAAAGTGCATACACTTGTTTAAAAATCTCTCATTTTTAAGTTTTCTTCATAGTCTAAGTAGAATCCTTACCTTCTTCTATGTTTTTCCCTTCTCTTTCTCAAGTATAATATTGGGGCTGTTACTATTTTCATAACCTACAATGACTGGCAGAATAATACATTTGTTAGTGAGTATTTTGTTTCTCATTCTTAACAATCCAGAAGAACATATCAGGCCAGTTTATTCGCTGGATTTTCACCAATTTCAGATTTTGTCTGTGATCTGTTGCATAAATTCTGTCTCTTGCCACACATGAATATATATATACTACATTTTCATGTTTTCTTCACATTTTAAACATGAGTCTGGACTATTTAGCTCAGCTTTACAGCTACCTTTTATTAGATTGGTTATATATAAGAGTACATTTAAAATGTGGTTTTTATTAGGACACTGGTTGTAAATTTATTCTTCTAGTGGCAACATCATATCTATTTAATAATAGTATTCACTATTCTCTAGTTTCTGATAATTTACATCAGTCTTTCCTAATGAAGGGCATGATTCTTTATGCTTTGAGGTCAATGCCCATTCTTTCAGTTGGATCTGGATAAGATTTGAATTTGAGTTTGTGGCTGGTTCATTTTAATTATGCAAATAGTGAAGTAAAACCTAAACTGAGCACTGTCTGTTCCATGCTACTTAAAACTTTCTGAAAAATGTTTCAGTGGAATAATGAAGTAATGTGCATCAGTGTCTTAACCTTTTTTAAATTAGGTATGGTATTTTCTCTGAAGAGTTATTAATTTCTGTATTAAATTCATGGCTTTTATAAACTTCCTAACTAATTTTTAAGTATATTCAATGTTTTAAGTGTACTTTCCAAAGTGATTAGCACTGCTTACAGTAGTTTTTTTTTGGTGATTTCTTATTCCCCCTGCTTGCTCGCTCTCTGTGAATTCACAGCAAAGAAGTGACACTTGAAGGGAAGTGTCTGGAAATTTTCCAGTCAAAGAGCAGGTGTGAATAGGCAGGAGCAGAGATATTACAGAATCATCTCAAGTAAAGAAATATATTGTAGTTTATATTTGCAGTTGTAACTGTTGTGTTTCACTTTCATAATGTATGATGAAATGTAACTTTAATAGCTATTAAAATTCTGACAGAACTGGATGGTGGAAGTAAAGTCAAAATCTGCAGTCAAATCCATGCTTGAATATTTTGTAATTGCAGTGCTGAACTAATCACATGTGCGGGGTTAATTGGTACTGAAGCTGATTTTGAAATCAGATCTGCTAAACAAGAGATAAATTTTTTCATTAAACTCAAATAAAATCGAACTCTTTTGCTTCCAGCTCAAATACAAATATTTTAATGAATGAGAAATTTGATAGACAAGAAACCACATTTGTTTACATGTGGTATATTCAGAATTAAATTACTGCCTGTGTTGCTTTCCCAATTATTTCCTTAACTGACACTTCTACTTTTCTAAAGATAAATGTTTTACAGTCATTACTGTGTGAAGTAAGTGTAAGACATATGTTATGCAGTCTTTGTTATATAAAGTTAACTCTGGAAAATATGGTTGCTGGGATATAAAGACTGAGCTAACGCTGAGAACTAACTGAAATTCTGGTCAAACCATTTGTTTTGTCACAGCCTGTGGAAGAGCAGTGGTCTGGCAAACTGTAAAGCATGAAAAGTGCAATTATAAACGCATTTAATGACTAGCAAGTCTTAGGTAGATTTGCTTTTTCATACACTGTATTTCAGTTCCTCCTACAATTATTTTTTCTGTTTTCTTTTGTTGCTGCCACATTGACCTATTACCAGCAGGTGAAATTGTGGCAGTGGCATTATTCCAAGTGGGAATATACTCCACAAATGCAACATTTTCTGGGCTTTTTCGTGCTTTAATTCTTACTTAGTTCTAAATTTGTAAATCTTTGAACTTCTGAATTCTAGCCTTTACTAGCTGTATGTCTTCTCATCAATCTCATACAGGCCAGCAATAACATTATCAACACTGTGAATAAAAAAGTCTCTTCTAATACTGCATAATCAAATGTCGTTCTTAGATCACTAGTCATTCATTAAACATCCAATCATGCACTTACGCAAAATTCTAGATGCTCCTAATTTAAACTATTAATATACACTATATATAGAATTTCATATCTGTGTTGAAGCAATCCATGACGCCTGCTCTACTGCAGGTTGGCGGGGTCCATCTGTCAGAGTGGGAGAGGAGCGTCTTCAGTCATAGGCTTGCCAAGCTGGTGAAGAGGGCTTTAGATGGAAGTTACTGGAGGAAAGAAACCTCAATTTGTTCCACTCCTACCAGTTTGATCCCAGGGCCAGCAAGAGATGCCCAGGGGTTGGAGAGAGATCACAGGTCAGCAGGAGAGCATGCGAAAAGCAGCACAAAGGAATTCCAGCTGCTCAAGCCAGTAATTTGGCTTCATCCTTCATCAAGAACGCATTTTAAGTGGGTTCTCTCATTTAAGTGGCATCTCTCTGTGCTAATGCATTTAGTATGGAGAATAAATAAAATGGAGTTTGAAACCTGTGCATGCCTGCAGGGCTATGGCATTATCAGTCACAGAGATGTTGTGGGATGACTCCTATGACTGAGTGGTGGAATGGAATGATAGAGGCTGTTTAGAAAAACAGGCAGAGGAGACAAGCAGAGGGTGTTCCTTGCTATGTCAGTTACCAGTTGGAGTGCACGGAGATCTGCCTGATGATCGATGGAGAGCCAACTGCGAGCTTATAGATCAGGATTAAAGGGAAGACAGGTGACATTACAGAGGGGGTCTGAACAGGAAGACCAAGTGGATGACGCCCTTCGTAGAAAGATGGGAGCAGCCTCATGTTCCCAAGCGCTAGTCCTCATGTGTTGAAGGGCCACTCAGCTGTTGAAGGGACGACACTGTGGTAGAGTACTGTGGGATAAAGACTTGCACAGGAAAGAGGGGCCCAAGAAATCTGCTTAATATTCAAGGGTTATCTCCTCTAGGTCAGAAGCAATGCATCCTAACAAAGAGGAACTCAGGCAGAAGTGCCAGGAGGCCTTCAAGGATGAACAAGGATTTTCTGGACAAATTCAGGCACAAAATGTAAGCCTGCAGAGGGTGGAAGCAGGGAAAAGCAGCCTGGGAGGAATATGGAGAGATTGTGTGAGCAGCCAGGGATCAGATTAGGAAAGCTAAAGCTCTGCAGGAATTAAACTTGCTGAGGGCTGTCAAGGGCAGCAAGAGAAACTTCTCTCAGTATGTCAATGATAAAAGGAAGACGAGGGAAAATGTAGGTCCTCTCCAGAAGGAAGCAGGAGACCTAGTTACCTGGGACATGGAGAAGGCTAAAGTACTTAATTACTTTTTTCCTCAGTCTTCACTGGCAAGTCCTTCAGCCACATTGCCTGAATTGCAGAAGGCAAAGGCAGGAAGTGGGAGAATATAGAATCATTGGCTGTAGGAGAAGATGAGGTTTGAGACCATCTAAGGAACCTGAAGGTGCATGAGCCCTTGCTGGGCTGTATCCAACTGTCCTGAGGGAGCTGGTGGAGAAAGTGGCTAAGGTACTATTCATCATATTTTTGAAGTTATGACAGTTCAGTGACGTTCCAGTGACTTAAAAGGGGAAATGTAACCCCCATTTTTAAAAAAGGAAAAAGAAAAGATCTGGAGAACTACAGGCTACTCAGTCTCACCTCGTGCTCAGTAAGGTCATTGATCAAATGCTCCTGGAGACTCTGCTAGAGCACATGGAAAATAAGGAGGTCGTTGGTGACAATCAACATTACTTCACCAAGGGCAAATCATGCCAGACCAATTTGGTGGCCTTCTATGTCTGAGTTACGGTTTCGATGGATAAGGGAAGAGTGAGTGACTGATGTCATCTACCTGAACTTCTGAAAAGCTTTTTATCCTGTTCTACATGACGTCCTCATCTCTAAACTGGGGAGACATGGATTTGATGGATGGACTACCCAGTGGATAAGGAATTGTCTGGGTGGTTGCACTCAAACAGATGCAGTCAACAGCTCAAAGTCCATGTGGAGATCAGTGACAAGTGGCATTCCTCAGGGATCGATACTGGGACCAGCACATTTTAACTTCTCTGTTGGTGACATGGACAGTGGGATCAAGGGCACCTCAGCAAGTTCACTGAGAGCACCAGGCTGTGTGGGGCAGTGACACGCTGCAGGGAAGGGATGGCATCCAGAGGGACCTGGACAGGCTTGAGAGATGGGCCAGTGCAAACCTCATGGAGGTCAACAAAGGCAAGTGCAAGGCTCTGCACTTGGGTTGGGGCAATCCCAAACATGGATACAGGCTGAATCGAGAATGGATTGAGAGCAGCCCTGCAGAAGCGGTCTTCGGGGATCAGCAGATGAGAAGCTGAACATGACCTGTCAATGTGCATTTGCAGTCCAGAAAGCCAGTTTTTCCTGGGCAGCATCCAAAGGATACGTGTAGCCAGCAGGGCAAGGAGGTGATTCTCCTCCTCAACTCTCATGAGACCCCACCTGCAGTCCTCCATCCAGCTCTGGGGCCCCCAACAAAAGGAGGATGTGGACCACTTGAATTAGGTCCAGAGGAGGGCCACAAAGGAACTCAGAGGGCTGGAGCACCACCAGGCTGAGGGAGCTGGAGCTGTTTAGTTTGGAGAAGAGGAGGCTCAGGGGGACCACATGGCCCTCTACAACTACATGAAAGGAGGTTGTAGTGGAGTGGGGGCCAATCTCTCCTAACAAGTCTCAAGTAAAAGGACAGGAGGAAGTGGTCTTAAGTTGTGCCAGAGAAGATTCAGATTAGATATTAGACAATATTTTTTTGATACAAGTGTGGAATAAACATTAGAATAAGTTGCCCAGGGATGTAGTAGGGTCACTATTTCTGGAAATGGTCTGGATGTGACACTAAGGGATATGGTTTAGAGGTTATAATAGTCATGCTGAGTCGGTGGTTGAACAGATGTTCTTGAAAGTCTCTTTCAGTCTTGATTATTCTGTAATTCTCTAAACTGAAAGAGAGTAAGTACAGGAACCAGCAATGCCCCGGCACCAAAAAGGGCCAGCTGTGTCCGGGGGGGAAGGCACAGCATCGCCAGCTGGGCAAGGGAGGGGATTGTCCCACTCTGCTCTGCACTGGGGCGGCCTCACCTCAGTTGCTGGGGGCAGGTTTAAGCAACACAATGTAAGAAAGATATTAAACTATTACAGAGAGTCTAAAGGGCGCCATAGAGATGGTGAACGATATAGAGGAAAAGCCATGTGAAGAGCAGCTGAGGTCACTTGGTCTGGAAAAGAGGAGACTGAGGCAACACCTCATCATGGTCTACAGCTTCCTCACAGGGGGAAACAGAGGGGCTGACACTGATCTCTTTTCTCTGATGACCAGTGACAGGAGCTGAAAAATGGCATTATAGAGGAGGTTTAGATTGGATATTAGAAAAAGTTTCTTCACCCAGAATGTGATTGGGCACTGGAACAGGTTCTCCAGGGAACCTGTGCTATGATGACAGCACCAAGCCTGACAGAGTTCAGGAAGTGTTTGGATAGTGCTCTCAGGCACCTGTTGTGATTATTGGATTGTCCTGTGCAGAGCCTGGCGTTGGGCTCAGTGATCCTTATAGGTACTATCCAACTCATGATATTCTGTGATTTAGATTAGTTATTAGAAAGACATTCTTCACTACATGGGTGGTGAGGCACTGGAACAGGTTCTTCAGAAAAGTTGTGAATGCTTCATACCTGAAAGTGTTCAAGGCTAGGTTGGATGGAGCTTTGAGCATCTGGTGCAGTGGAAGGTGTCCCTGGCGATGGCGGGGGTATTGGAAGTAGGTGCTCTCTAAGGTCTGTGATTCTGTGAACACTAAGGAGACAGCCCAAAGTTTTTCTATGTGCATTGCCAAGGCTTACCACTATTGATATATATGGTAGTGGTACCTCAAGCTAATACATTTAATCAACAATTTGAATTTATTTTTTTTTTAAGTTTAGTGCCATTATCTTCGTTTGACTAATGACCGATCACTTCATTAATAGGCGACAGTTACATTAAAGCAATTTAGAATGGTTTTCTCGAGTCAAAATGTTAGTTTCTCAATAGTGTTGGTATTCAAATATTTGATGCTTTGGCACCGAATTGTGTGTAGATCCTTTGTACTGAATGTTTAATGTACTTTTGCTCTGTTGCATTTTATAATTATTTTATATCAATAGAGAAGTGGATTTCAGTTATTGATGCTGTTGAACTAGACTTGGAACAGTGGTCAAGATCAGTTTCAACTATCACAAATAGGAAAATACTGCTTTATATGAAAAGTGCTTTTACACTTAACAAGCTTTTTATATTTAGGTTTTGCATATTAAGTATAAAGTTGAGGTCTTATATAAGTGGAACAAATACTAAAATGAGTAGGGTTGTGCATGTTTTATTTTAACACTTTTTTCATACATAGTTAGGATGGCAAATTCCAGCAATATGGTAATTAACAGTAGAAAATATTAGACCTAGTGCAGGGAACCTTTACGTAAAGACAACTCAAACTGCCATGAAGGTGTTGCTGATTGTTTGACTTGCAAAATTGACCCAACAATCACTAATTTTTTAGCATATATTGCAATGGTAATTTTCTCATTCTAGTTTTATGTGAGAATTGTTTCTCTTTCTCTATGATGTGGACCCAAGCCTACAACCATGATTAAAAATGATCTTGGATCGGTTTTAAGTACCTGATTTGTATCTTCAGAGTAATTCCTCAAGTACACTGTACTTACTTTTGTATACGAAGTAAGTAATATGCAAAGACCAGTCATAACCAGCTAAAAACCAAAGAACTTTTTGTCACCTTTTTGTCTCTCTCTTCTCATCTACTTTCATCATGCATGGTGGAAATACTCCTTAATTTTGACTAGAAGTCTTTTTGTGCCTTCTCTATTTATTTCTATTTTTCTCATTTTTTTTCTCTATTTTGGACTAGATTATCACTGTAAGTCCCTTCAAACTGAAATACTCCTTTCTTAATTGTTTATAGAAGCTTTTACTTGAAACTTTTTCAGGCAAGCACTGAATATATAAAGTGTTCTAGTGTGGAAGGGTGTAGTGGTGAACTTGCATTCTTTCAGAGAGAGGAGAGGTATTTATTTTCAGTATGTCTTTTCCTGCCTGAAGATTAAAATTTCCTTTAATAATCTCTATACCACAGTATAATTTTTTTTTTTTTTGTGGTAGCACGGTGCAGTGAAATATAGTACATTCTAGTTGCAGCAAAATCATTATTTGTTATATGCAGCGCTTTTATTTCAATAAATTAGATACATCTATTTATGTGTAATGGATAAATTACAGTTGTTCTGATCATTAGAAGAATCAAAAGTATATTAAAACATTTAGCTGTTAGATGTCAGACACACAGGTGCCGTGTGGCTGCTTCGGCTGTAAAAGAAGATTTTAATCTTCCTCAGCCTCATCCAAAAGGCCATCAGAATAATACATAATTATGTAATTATAATGCATAATTTTATCATGCTTTGTGACCTCTATACATTTAACTTCTCTTTAAGTGTTTCTGTTTAGTGAGTTATCAGGAAGAGTATTTACTATGGCTGCAGTCCTGTTTTTTGATCTCTAAGTCAAATTCTAATACTAATGCCAAGTGCCTTAAATATTATTTTGGGTCTGCACAATTATATGTGTCTAAAAACTAACTCTGCATGAGTATATCATATTGAAGGATTTAGGCCATTTAGAGGGCAGAGTACTTTCTTCTTGCTTATAGGTGATAACAACTAGATTTAGTGTATGGAAGGGAGGAGGAGGAACACAAGAACATTTTGTGTGTGTGCATGTGCAGGGAATGACACCAAAACCACTTTTTCCTTCCACACTTTAAAGCCAAAAAAACCGTGCAGATTCCTCAGCCTGAATCACCAAAGTGTCACTCTTTAAACAAAATGTAGTACTTGGGACTTCTTTTACAATATCATAGTGTTATTTTTAAAAAGCATTTCTCCCAGCTTCACATGCTTTTTTTTCCCCTGCCATGCTGAAGTTGTGACTTGAGTTCAAGTTATATGACTTCTGTAGAACTAGGAAAGAAATCAAAATGTTAATGGTGTTTTCTTTAAGCATGCAAAATTACTTCTGCTGTTTCAGTGAAGGTATTTCACTGTGCCTTCTTTTGTTAGAGGTCACTGTTAGTGACCTACTTGTATCTTGCAAATAGTGTATGCCATAAGCTCTTCCGCTATCCTTGAGATGGAGATGAATCCTTTGCTTCCTCGTTGTGTGTTAAAGAGAGTCTTCTCCCATACAAATCTTAAATCTCTTGTTCCCCAAGTGTCTGGTGCAGCTGTATGGAAGTTATTTTCATTGAGGTAGTCTGGAGCAATGTTTTGTGGGACTGGTGATACAGATGTGTTTTAGTGTCCTGTTTCTAAAATCACCTCATCTGCAGCAATAGAATTGCTCTATTGTTAAACACTTATTTGGAGTCATACACCCATAGCAGTGTAAAATAAATGTGTACTTCGGAAATTTTTTTTTTAGGGTCTAGAGACAATAGATACATAATAAAAACCTCACAGAACTGAAGGGTTCATTAAGGTCCTTTGGCTGAAAGTTTAGTTCCTGTGCTACTCTGTAGTCTTGTGGAAGATTTGGCAGTGAGAAGTCATGCTCAACTGTGAAGGACTTTTCTCATTTAAAATTCTTTTCATTCCCATAGGGTATTTCATTAAGGAATTTCAACCTTTCTGTTGCTAGATGATTGTCTTCAACTTTGGAAATACTGGTGTCCCTTGATTCCACATAGTTGGAAATATGCAGCCTGTAAAGTCTGTTCAGAGGCTCAGAGGAAAAATTTTGTATACTTAGTAAAACAATATACAGTCCTCAGTGTGTAAACCTCCTTCCTATGAGTGCATGAATTTTGGGTTTTGGACACACTGGTAAATGTATTTGATATTTGTAAATTACAAGCGTATGATGGAATTTATCAGTGTGTGTTTTCAGAGACAAGACACTTGGATGATCAGTTTGAGTGGAGCTATTTCCCCAAGTTATCTTTTAGCTTTACTGTTTCAGTGTGTGTAGTTTCTTCTAGTTCACAATAAAATACTTTGTTTCTGGAATTGCTGTTTCCATTGTGTCAAATACTGTGATTTTTGCAGGTAAACTACTGTGTAAGATGCTAGATTAAAAACTGGATAAAAATTAAAGAAAAGAGTATCATAAAAAAAGACAGATTTTGTGTCTGGTAACACAATATCAAAGATACATATGTAAGTGGCAGTTTAGCGCAGTATTTTGAATAAAGGGGATTATAAAGACACAACAGAGATAAGGTCATGGCTATCTCATACATTTGAGGAAATTTCAAACATTACCATTTCTCCTATCACAACAAGCTCTTGTAAAAAGTCTCTCTCCAGCTTTCTTGTCAGCTCCCTTTAGGTACTGGAGGGCTGCCGTAAAGTGTTCCCAAAGCCTTTTCTTCTTCAGGCTGAACAATCTCGCTCTCTCAGTCTGTCCTCCCAGGAGAGGTGCTTCTGCCCTCTGATCATTTTTGTGGCCCCCTCTGGACTTTCTCCAGCGGTTCCATGTCCTTCCTGTGCTGGGACCCCAGAGCTGGATGCAGCACTGCAGGTGGGGTCTCAGCAGAGCAGAGCAGAGGGGCAGAATCCCCTCCCAGGCCCTGCTGGCTGCGCTGCTTTGGATGCAGCCCAGGATGTGGTTGACCTTCTGGGCTGTGAGCACACATTGCTGTCTCGTGTTCAGCTTTTCATTCACCAGCATCCCCACGTGCTTCTCAGGGCTACTCAATTCGTTCTTCACCCACCCTCTATTTGTGCTTGGCATTGCCCTAACCCACATGTCTAAGACCTCCCCACTCATTAACAGCAGTCTGTCTCATCTCCTTTTAATTGCCCTAGGTTGAGACAGGCTGTTTTCTTCTTCTAAAAGGCCACACCTCCCTTCTCTTAGCCTGCTATATATTTGTTGTAATGTCTTTTACGTGATTGGTGTGAAGAGTTTGACTTCTGTATGACTAAACTTACTATAACCAACCAAACTTCTTCACTGCTACGTGCCTTTAGAGCTGAAAGATCTGGAATAACAGTAATTTAGTTAAAATTAATAAATGGGTAATGGTCTGCTAAGGAACCTTGTCTTACATTTCAGAACTCCTTCTACCATGCATGCTGTGGTAGCTCTGTTGAAAAATATTTCCATGCCTGGCATAGACTGCAAGACGAGGATTGGGGTAGCAAAGTGCTTCCCACTGTAAATGAAATGCAAGTTCGTGATCATCTGAAGAACCTGAACATACATAAATCTATGGGACTTGATGAGATGCACCTCAGAGTCCTGAGAGAGTCAACCAGTCATGCCAGTCAGGTGAAGTACCTGGTGAGTGGAAAAAGGTCCCCCTTGACCAATGTCCTTTTACAAGGGAGTGCCTACATGACTGGATAAGGGAAGAGCTACAGATGTCATTTTTCTGGACTCTGTAAAGCCTTTGACATGGTCCCTTACAACCTTCTTCTCTCTAAATTGGAGAGAGATGGATTTGATGGGTTTACTGTTCAGTGCATAAGGAGTTGGTTGGATGGTTATATCCAGAGGAGAGTGGTCAGCGGCTCAGTGTTCCGATGGACATCAGTGACAAGTGGTGCCCCTCAAGGGTCCATATTGGTACCACTGTTACTTGTCTTCAACCATGACATAGACAAAGAGATCAAATGCACCCTCAGCAAATTTGCAGATGACCCCAAGCTGAGTGGTGCGGTTGACACACCTGAAGGATGGGATGCCATCCAGAGGGTCCTGGACAAGCTTTAAAAGTGGACCCATGTGAACATCAGAAGATCCAACAAGGCCAATTGTAAGGTGCTGCACCTGGGTCACAGCAACCCCTGGTATCAACACAGGCTGGGGGATGAAGGGATTGAGAGCAGCCCTGCCCAGAGGGGCTTGGGGCTGGATGAAAAGCTGGACATGACCCAGCAATGGGCACTTGGATTCCAGAAAGCCAAATGTGGCCTGGGTTGCATCAAAAAGATGTGGGCAGCAGGTTGACGGAAGTGATTCTGCTGCTCTGCTCTGCTCTTTGAGATCTCACAGGGAATATTGCATCCAGTTCTGAGATCCTCAGCACAGGAAGGACAGGAGTGAGTCCAGAGACAGAATATGAAGACAATTGAAGAGGAATGTAAAACCACTCCTATGAGGAAAGGCTGAGAGTTTGTTTATCCTGTATAGACAATGCCCCAGTCAGACTTTATTGCATCCTTCCAGTAGCTAAAAGGAGACTATATGAGAGCTGGAGAGGGACTTTTTACAAGAGCACGTAGTGGTAGGGAAAGAGGGAATAGTTTTAAAATGAAAGAGAGTAGATTTAGGTTAGATACACGGAAGAAAGTCTTTACTCACAGTGGTGAGGCACCGGGAGCAGGTTGCACAGAGATGTATCTGATGCCCCATCCCTGGAGATGTTCAAGGCCAGCTTGGACCCTGAACAACCTGGTGTAGTGGAAGGGGTCCCTGCTGAGGGTGGTGGGGTTGGAACTAGGTGATCTATAAAGTGCTCTCCAATCCAAATCATTCTATGGTCTCTTAACACAGGGATAAATGTTCGCTGTGAGCACCAGGTGATTGCTTGGGATGGATGTGGCTCTCTGTAGAGATACGTAGTTGCTATTGCCCTGGATCCCAAGAACAGTCTCCAGAAACTCAGTGCTACATTGCAGTCCCCTAAAGCAAAGATGATGTGTATTGACGGCAGTATGAGAAGGAAGCAAAATTACTACTGATATCTACTGTGCATCAGAATTTACAGTGATGCACCATGTTTTCCCATGCTGCTTTCTCCTTCCTAAGTCTTCACAACCTTGATTTTGAAAATTAGGGGAAATTGTCTGAGTGTATGGAGCAAGGGAAATCATACCAAGTCAGTACAAATCAGAAAGAGAATAGTTGCCTGTCAATACTAGGGCAAAAAAAGAAGTCTGTAATCATATTGGTAGTAGTATTTTTATGAGAATGTGCATTCGGATGAAGTATCTTGAAGAACCCAATTTATTGGCAAGTAACGTAATGTAATCCACCAAAATATCTTACTCTTTTTCAACTGTCATTCTGCCCTTAATATGTCACAGCATATATTGTTGTTAGGAATTATGTCAGTTTTATATGCTGAAATCAAGCTGAGAAATTCTTGTTTTTCAGTACTATACACTCCCTGAATACTATGTGAGACATAATTTTATAGTTGCTCTCAACCCAAAACCTCGATGATGTCCTACTACATGCATCTATTTTTTTTTTCCAGATAGTTACCAAGTAATTTCCTGTTACATTTGGTGAGGTTAAATCTGGGACTGCCAGCTCACGATTGCTTCATACTTCCAAGTGCAGTTTTTTTAAGGAAACTTTAGAAACATGGTCAGATTTCTGAAGTTTTGCTTTCCACAGATGAAATTTTTTAATATTTTTTTTTTGTTTTTTTGAAGTAGCCATCTTAAAGCTGTGGTCGATCATACTTGAGTAACCTATCATCTGTATGCGTTTGAATGTGTTTTCCCACTAAGATAGCAAAACACAAGTGAGGCAAGCTATTTGAAAAATGTAATGAGGGAGGTGAAAGAGTTGAAATCGAACACTATACAAGTATTGTAATAGACTTCATGCAGCTTTTAAGTTTAGCAGGGGTTCCAGTAAGGCAGTTTGCTGTTGTTTTACTGTGTTATATTGGAAAACAAAATTTAAGATAGACCTATGACCTTTGAAGAGACATTGGCAATGCAGTTTGTGCTTCATTTCTAGTACTTTTCACTGACCAGATTTCAGGGGTGTATTGTATACTTAGCAAATATATGAAGCACAGGAGGAATTGGTTCAGAAACATCCAGAACTAATGACCTGCATTCTAGAATTTAGGTTAAAGAATTTGAAATCTGTACACAAGTAATATTCTGCTATATTTGGCAAAGAGTGAGAAACAGAACACACTAAGAGGTTATGTACTTTTCTTTGACTACTTCACATGCTTCTAGAAGTAGTTAATTTTGCTGGAAAAGCATGCTTCAGGTTGATTATCAACAGTTTATTAACCCAAAGGTCAAATAAATTCAGAATATCGTCTGTAACTGGTTCTTTATGTTTTTATTTTTTAATATTTTGTCCTCTAACGTAGTTATACTCAACACCAGAATCTTATATGAAGGAAAAAAAAAGGCATAAAGGCCTTTTTCAGGTGTGTCACTTTGAGTGTCTTCATGTTTCTGTGTCCAAATGTGAGGGTTTTTAAAGGGGCAGAATATTCAGAAAGTGACGTCTTTTACTTGGAAACCAAAGCTCCTAGGTTATTTAGAAATAGAGGCATTAGAAGCTATTCAGAAATATTTTAAGTGTAAGTATTAATTCAGCTAAAACACTAGCCCACTAAGAACACAGAACCACCATCATATAAATTGTGTGAATATTTCAAAACAAAAAGTTTAGATTTTCAGTAGGAGATAGAAAGCACTTAAATATTGCTTAAAAAATTCTTTTTCTGTTTCATGACAAAAATATGATTTGCTGGTTATATTATAATTAAGTTATTGACTCAGTAGATGGCACTCTTCCCTCTGAGTCACCAAGGTGCCTAGGTTATCTGTATTTAAGGTTCCCCTTTTTTAGGTATAGTATGGAATTGATCCTGACTCCCACTGCTCATTAGAACATGAGTATCAATTGTCACATTCTGACAAAATTTCTGTTTAATGATTACATTCTTCTTGCTTGTCTCAGTCTTTGCTATTGCTGCTTGATAACAATTTTTCTGTGAACTGCTGTGTGTGTTAGTATTAAAATACTTCTTATGCCCCCCCATACATACACTCCTCCCCCGTTCAGTGCTCAACTTACACCTAACAGGGCCTGATTGTCAAATCTTTAGTTGCCTAACTAAGTCTTATGACTTCAATAGAGATGTTTTCTTGCCAAGATGAAAATTCTCTGTGTAAAAGTTATTTATCTTTCTTACATTAACTTAGTTATCTTTCAGTAATTTTTTGTGAAACTTCAAGACATTCAATTGTGTTGATACTCTGCACTCATTGTATCCAAAGAGATCTCTTACCATGGCTTCTTATCTGCTAAAAGGTCTGATTGTTCTTCTACAGGCATAAATACAAATAACCAAGAAACCATTTTAAATATGAAGTACAGTATTTAAATACATGCTTTTCATATGCATGTTATTGAAATTCACTTGGAAGTTAATTTACTGGCAGTGTCCTTGGGTCATATAAAGTTACAGTCTTACAATTTTGACTGTTAGTACCTTTGTCCATGCCATGCCACAGATGTCTGCATCCCCTGAAACCATGGCAACAAGAAAAATGGGCTTCACTATTGCTTCATTATTCTTAGTACCTTTGCCAAAGACACTGTACTTTTATACCATCCACAGACTTGTACACTGTGTGCTTTTTCTTTTAGCTCTTTATATAGCAGATTAGGGTAGTCTGGAATCCTCTGGATTCCAGTAATAGAATTTAGCAAGTTACAGATGGAAATAAGAACCAGGTTTAGGAATATGCTAATGTAATATGTAATGCTGCTCATTCTGTTTTATGATACAGATTTGAAGTCTCATTACTGGACACATCCAAAGTTTTTTGGTTTGTGGGGGGTTTTTTGTGTTTTTTGTTTGTTTGTTTAGTTTGGTTTATTGGTTGGTTTTTTTGGGTTTTTTTTTTTTTTTTTGAGAGGACAGGTAAATCAGGAAAGACAATATTAAGATTTTTCTAGTATTCAGTGAGAGCTTCCACAAAGCAGAAAAGAATGCTATATGCTTATTTTTTATAATTATGCTTAAGGCACATCTTCTGCTATTCCGCATGGATTTATTTTTACTCTTTAATTGGAGTCTTTCTTTTTCTTTGGAATCTGGTAAAATGAAAAGCTGTATTCTCTTCAGCCTCCCAAACAGAAATTACAACTGAGGTGTGCTCCTCTGATGGTTTTGTGATGTTTGGTTCCTGATACCTGTGATGTATTTTCAACCAGCAATCTATGGCTAGTTTAGTAAAAGCGTTCAGTTTTCTGCCCCTGGAATTGGTGATCTGTTATATGGTGACGAACATAGAGGAGCAGATTCTCCCTAAATCACATTTCTTTCTGTGGTGACTTTGAAGGCAGAATCATTATTTTGTGCCCTTTCCTGCTCTAATGCTCTTTTAATGCACTATCACAACTTCCATCTTTACTCCAGATTGGATGGTAGATCATCTTTCTTTCTCTAGAATTTTAGATTCGATTTAGACTTTTAGACACTATTAGATTTCTAGATTCTAGGTTTCTAGATTCCCACCTGCTTACCCCCTGCCAAAGAAATCTTCACATGACTTGAAATAGTTAATTACCTGGGTTTTTTTGCCCAAGCCCTACTTGGGCAAACAGATTATCTTGAGTATGTCCTCACAGCTTAAGTCCACAATAATTTTGAATCAGTACCTTCATGAGTTTTCAGAGTTTGACAGTTTACTGTTAGTCTGCAGTCTGAGTCTTTGTGCATGTGGTATTTGCTGGAAAGATACACTTTCTGGGTACTGCAGAAAAAGGACGTTTCTACACACGTGCACTTTATATATATATTTTTTTTTAAATGAGCAATCATTGTAACTTTCATAATTTGGTATTGAATTTTTAAAAATTATCTCTCAGAACATAGTTGTCATTCGGGACAATTCTCTATTTAGGTAATTATTATAATTAGTATTTCTACAAGTAGAAGAAGATGTATGTCCATATTACGAAAGTTGCTACAGTGACTGACATTGTTTTTAGCAATCAAACGGCATGAATCTGTTAATGATCGTCGAGTCTTGTATCAGTTTTGGGGGGATGCTGTGAAAACACTTTCTCTGTCGTTACAGGTACTAAGACGGGTCTGTGGATAAATGGAGAGATATTTTTCCCTTGTAAAAGCAAGTTATTATTAGTTCTTAGGAATAAGAGATTTAATTAAATATACTTAAATATCTAGAAATAAAAAAACCATTAAATATTACATTGTTTCAAGTCAAATACTTAATTTTTCCCCGTTTCTAATTCTGACACTCCCCACCCCCCCCCAAATACAGTGATTTTCAAAAGAGTGAGATAATTTCTGATCTGTTTTTGTTTAAAAAAATTGAAAATGTTGTCAGTAAGATTTTTCTTCTTAGTAGTGAGATGTAATTTTGGTGGTCTGGAATTTTTGTAACCTTACTGGCTACTCACTCAGGAACGATGAAATCTTGGAGCTCTTAGTAATGCCTTTAGATTCGGTATAAGACTAACTGGACTATCAAATCCTGGTCAGTCTAATAGAGAAGGAAGAATATTGAGATCATTTCACTAAAATATTTTTTCATGTGTTTGCTTGGATTCTTTCTGAAGTTGAGACATAGTTCCTAAATGACTTACAGTTTTATATGTTTTGGTGTTTTAAGTACATGTTGACCAATATGACTTTTCTGGGAACACTCCTAGATCTACATAGAGTAGATACTCGGAAGTACCAACTAGATAATAGAAGTTAACTTAGTCCACAAAGCTGACTGTTTCATTGTCAATAAGCTGAGAGTTAATGCAGTTACGATCTTGAAGGACAAGATGCCTTAGTGTCAGAGCAGGAAGGATAGAAACTGCCAAAATTCATTATTTCTTTTCCATATGGCCAGTTACAAAACCTTGTTTTAAAATTAGCTTTGTGCTGAGTTGTTGAAGGAATGAATATCCAATGCTGCTGTTTGAATCAAATCGCTGCTGTAGGTATTTGTAATATTATGTTAGGACATCAGGTGTAAATTATTAAAGTTAATATTTTTGTTATTTCTGAACATTTTGTTCAGGTTTTGTTCTGAAAACTGTGGAACTTGTATTTTTGGGAGCTGATAACATTCAGCTTCCAAATGTATGTGATTTTTTTTCAGACCTTTTAAGATGGCTCTTTGGATAGCACAGAGGTTGCATTTGGATTGCCTTCACACTACTTCAGCCAGGCCCATGTAAATCTCTCATTTATTACTCTCAGCAGCTTGAAAAAGGGAGTGCTAAGTGATTGAATAAATAGGCAGGAAGAGGTACAGGCAGTTCCTTAGCTTGCACATTAATTTAGCTGTAATGAAAGGTATTTGCTTATATTGTTATTTTAGGACAGTTAGTCCTGCTTAGAAATTGCAAGGTCATAAGTAATGCTGACAAATGTTCATTGTCCAGATTCTTTCAGAAGAAATTTCTGCCCTATGAGCTCTTTCAACCACCTGCCAAAGCAGAGTGAAATATGTTACGCAATTCTGAGCAGTGTGTTTGGAATCACTAAAGAACAAGAAATTGTACTTCAAATATTAGCAAAACCAAGGAATTTTTCAGATGTGTGAAATGCAGTCTGTTAGGCCATGGAAGTGTTTATGGGTCTTTGAGACCAAGACTGGTTTTGAAGCTATTCCATTTTAGTCACATTTTGGCTATGATTGTTAATTATTTAGTGGTTAAAAAAACCAAGCATAGAACAATAGCAATAAGAGATGCAGTTGGTCAGGAGAATTGCGATGTTTTGCAATTCTATTTTTGGTTATGTCTTGAGTCAATTAAACAGATTGTTTGGCAGTCCAAAAATCTGTTCCTGTATGTCCCTTCCTAAAAATGGCATTCTAAATAGTATGGTGCTGTGCTAGAGGTAGTAACTTCACTGAAACACGTGGCTCTTCTTTACAGTCTGTTCACTGTTGAATTTGCCATCTGTCCCTGCATTATTGGAAGGAAACTCTTCTTCTGCACATTCTCTTAAGTAGCTCAAGAACTTCAATAGATTTATGCATCATGATTTTATAAAAATTTTTAACTAATAAAAATAACATTTTAATTCAGATTTTTTGCTTTAGGCTTTTACAAGTTGGAGTCATAGAATAATAGAATCATGAAGGTTGGAAAAGACATTTGAGATTATCAAGTCCAACTGTCAGCTCATCATCACCACCATTAAACCATTTTCTCAAGTGTCATATTCACATGTTTTTTGAACACTTCCAGGGATGGTGATTCCACCACTTCCCTGAGCAGCCTGTTCCAATGCTTTACAACCCTCTCTGTGAAAAAATGTTTCCTAATATCTAATCCAAACCTACCCTGGCACAACTTAAAGCCATTTCCCCTCACCATGTCACTGGTTGTGTGGAAGAAGAGGCTGACCCTCACTTTTCTACCCTCCTTTCAGGCAGGTGTAGAGAGTGATAAGGTCCCCCTTTGAGCCTCCTTTTCTCCAGGCTAAACACCCCCAGCTCCTCAGCTGCTCCTCACCGGACTTATGCCCCACACCCTTCCCTAGCTCTGTTGCCGTTTTCTGGTCTTGCTCCAGCACCTCAATGTCTTTCTTGTAGGGAGTGGCCAAAAACTGAGTACAGCACTCCAGGTGTGGCCTCACCACTGCCCAGTACAGGGGGACAATCCCTGCCCTGGTCCTGCTGGCCACACCATTGCTGATCCAGGCCAGGATGCCATTGGCCTTCTTGGCCACCTGGGCACACCCTGGCTCATGTTCAGCTGCTGTCACCAGCACCCCCAGGTCCTTTTCCACTGGGCACTTCCCAGCCACTCTGCCCCAGCCTGTGGTGCTGCCTGGGGTTGTTGTGACCCAAGAGCAGAACTTGGCATTTTGCCTTACTTGACCTCACACCATCGGCCTCAGCCCGTGATCCAGCCTGTCCAGATCCCTCTGCAGAGCCCTCCTGCCCTCCAGCAGATCAGCACTCACACCCAGCTTGGTGTCATCTGCGAACTTGCAAGGGTTTATCCACATAATTGATAAAGATGTTAAACAGGACTGGCCCCAATACAGTCCTGAGGAACACCACATGTTTTTTTCCAGGTTCTTCCAAGCAAAAACGGGAATTTGATTAAAGTATTTTCATTTGTAAATGACTTGTATTTGTTGAATAAAGCCATGCTTAACAATAATAGAAACACTAAAATAACTTAAACTGAACAAATGAGAACCAGACTACTTTGTATAACAGAAATTACAGTTAATAAATTAAAAAAAAAAAATCAAATAGTGGTATTTCCTACATTTTCAACCTCTTAAAGCATTCTTACTTTATTAAACTTCTAGATTGATCCTTCATTTTCTATAAATGTGGGGAGAAATTAAGTGTTTTAGTTCAATAACTTTACATAAATAAAACAAATAATTAAATAATAATAATTTCATGACCTTAATACAATAAAATTCTCCCATTTTTACAGCCGCAATTGAAACAAATATTTTTTTGAATGTTAACTTTTCTTGTGTTTTATGGTATTTACCTCAAATTATCTGTAATGGTTTAGCTACCTTAATTTCTAAAATTTATTCAGGCAAAAAGAAATAAGACATACTTATTTTTCTTTCAGCTTGAACTTCCTGGATTTCTTACAGTTAGTGTTTTAGGCAGTTGTGTTGTCATCGCAGAAGAGACCATGCTTTACAGAATTTTCAAGTGTTTCAAACTTCACACTCAACTAATTGGGGAATGACGTTCAGGAGGTTTCATGTGTAGTTGTTAGGAAGATGTTGAATTGTTCCAACTCAGAGTGGAATGGAGAGGGAGCCTCTTCCCCCAGTTTTCTGTATTGATAAAACATTTAATACAATACAATAACTATGGTTCTAATGATGCTTCCATTTTGAGTATGTAACCTACTTTCCAATGAATATTTTGAAGAGTTGTATTAGAATGTAGTATTTATTTTTCCATGATTACTAATTAAATGATGTGAGGATTTTTAGAAAACACCAACTTAGAATCTATGGGATTCAGTTCAAAAGGGACCTCTGGAGGTCTTCAGTCCAATGTTACTCCCTAAGCAGGATGAGCTGTGAGATAAAACCAGGCTTCACAAGGCTTTACCCAGTCAAGCTTTGCAAAACCTGTTTGGGCAGACACCTTTACTGCTCGACTGCCCTCATGGGGATAAAGGTTCTTCTTAGAGCCAGCCAAAATTTCTGTTCAGCATTTAAAATTTTTTAAAACTCATGGGAATAATTATTTTAATAGTCTCATGGTAATATTCAATATGTGGTAAAAAATAGAAGTTCATGTCAATTTTAATATGACAGAGAAGATTGTTGTTAAAAAAAACAATGGAACTTTTCTTTCCTAACATCTGTAGGGGGAAGCAAACTAGTATTGGAAACACAACTGTAAGCGTTTACAGGAAAGACAAAAGTGGCTAAATGCTTGATGGGCTTAATAAATGTAACTAAGAGGAATTTATTAATTTATTTTCCCACTTCTAGATAGGTTAGCTTTGAAAGACTAGTTTACGAAGTTAAGACTTGAATAATGTATGGAAGGTTTAAACCTAAGGAATCACTGAGAAATTCCTTTTGACAATCATGTAGTTTTAATATGGATTTAATAGCTTAGGTTGAAGAATTCATATACAGAGAAAGGAGTCTGACATGTGCCTCCCTTTGCAAGACAGATCATGGTTTCTGCAGCCCATTTTCTTTCCTAGCTAGTTCTGTGATTCTTTTTTTTTGTCAGGACTTATAAAATAAATTGCACCAGCTTCACTCTTACATTCTTTAAGGTAAGGGGAAGTAAGAATGTATGCCTGCAGACAGTCTGGATAGATACAATTGCCTAATCCCGACTTGTATGCAATAAGAGTAATGTAGTTTATGAGGAACCTCTAAGTTAGTTAATGTTCTCATGGTATTCAGCCATTCATTCACAACAGTTAGTTGCTGTTGTCATTAGAATGATTTGTGAAAAATAAATTAGAAAGAAAATGATAATAGATGCTACACAAACTGTTTTTGTCTTCAGTAGAGCTAATAGTTCTTCCTGTCTTGTATTACATGGTAAAGAAGATGGAACAAAGATTTATGCAATTCTGAATTGTATGCATGGGTCCTGCTTTTCATATAGACACACTTGAAAGATCCATGTGAAGTGTATGTATTCCGTTTGCCAGCCCCTTTTAAAAACACAGAAAATCAAATTAAGTTCCTTCTGGTCTTAACATGACAGGTTGATATACTCTAACAAACTTGGACAAGATCTCAGACGTATTTTTCTTCTTGTAAACTTCATCTGTGTATTTCTTTTAAACTGATCCTCTTTGTTAGAACAGTCTTTGCTTCTGCTGCCATTTCATTCCGTCACTCTATGTATTTCTTTTCCTTTCAGTTCACCAGCAGACCAAAAAATATGTTAGCTTCAAACTTTGCTAGCTGTATTTTGCACGTCATCTGGAAAACTACCACAGATGAACGGCAGTCAATTGACTTTGTATTGTTCTTTAAGCAATCACATCAAATTGTTTGCTGAAATTTCTTGAAGAGAAGAAATCCTTTATTGTTACTTATTGTAACACATACTTATAGAAAAAAGCACTAAACTTGTAAAATATATTGCTGTGAGTTTGCTCTTCAGACAAAAAATTCTTTTGATTATAGTCAAGGTTAAAAATCATTTGGGTGAAATGACTGTCTTTGTTTTTGACCTTTAGAAGAAGTCAGCAATTAAACTTTATTGCATTGACTGAAGAAGGTTCTAATTACTGCATTAAGCTACTGAAATTTAGCTCTTTGTGTAAATATAACTTTGTGATTCTTTAATTCAGCCCAAGCACAATTGGGCTGGGTGTACTGTTCTCATTATTTTAAGGAAAAATAAGTTGTGACAGTATATGTGTAATAGTTTCAGTCTTTTTCTCAGAAATTTTGTACAACCAAAAGTAGCAAAAAACAACCACTGCTCCTTTTATTGGGTAATATTATTACTTTTCTGAGAAGATTTGGGCTACATGTCAAGCATACATCATTAATCCAGCGAATTAAATATACTAGAGATTATTGGGAAAAGAATAAAGAACCTTATTATGCTATTGATTGAACTGGGTATGGTATGCCTAGATCTCGAATAGTTTGTATCATTCTGGCCTTCTCATCCCAAAAGATTTTAGGAGAATTGGAGAAGAGAAGGTAGGATGACTAAAAAATACATGACTTTGTTTACAAGGAATGACTAAGTTGAGGATCCTCTTACTTGGAGAAGTCATCTTTTGGAAAAGTCACATTTGGGACAACATTACAGTGATCTAACCAGTTATAAGATTGTATGGAGGGCATAAATGAGAAAAAAATCATTCATAGCATCTTTCACCACAAGAACCTGAGGCTGCCCAGAAAATACAGAAGAAGAAAGACTCAAAACCTGGAGAAGGGAAGCAACCCTTTTCAATGCAAGGTTTAGCTAATGTTGAAACTTCTTGGCAAGTCTCTTTATGGAAGCTGGACATATGTATAGGTTGAAAGGTTGGCTAGGCAAGTTCACAGAAGAAAAATCCATTGAAAGTACTATATACACAGAAGCACATCTGTCTCAAAAAGTCTGAGCCAAAAATAGTTGGGAGAGTACTGGTATAATTGACATTTTATGCTTGCAATGGTGTTATTCTTTCTTGGGCCTTCTCTTAGTTCATTGTGAAGGCAGGGTACTGGGATAGTGGAATCTGTGGTCTGGCCCATGTTGCAATTCTTAGGTTCTTCTGTACCAGGTGTGGTCCGTCATCCTAATCAACTGCTATTCTTTATAGCCAATGCTTAGCCTTTTATGCCATATGCAATGTGAGTAAGGGTAATAAAGTGGACATTTGGCATATAAAGATGTGTGATCTTCTCAGAGATTGTAAACTAATGGTTTACAATATTCAGAAATTTAGAAAAGAAAGAAAGGTGTATCCACAGAAAAATCATAGAAAGAAATCATAGAAAAACTTAGAAATATATATATACAACATGCTATTGCTCTAACTTATCGAGTTTATTTCTGTACAACAGAACTAAAATTTGGTTAGTAATCATAACTGTTAGCTGTGTTTCCCTTCTGCCAGAGGTCTAGACTATTTGCTTCCTATTTTCTGCTGTGTGGCAGGATGCCCCCAACCACACCTATGTAATTAGTTTTGCTAGCTTTCCTTTTTCCCAAACTTGGTTGCATTAGTACACTAAAAAATATTGCCCTACAAGCTGCTTGAGCTGTTCAGTGTCAATGTCCTTTAAAAAAAAGGACATTGTACTTTTTGTACATTTATGTACTAGTTGCCGGACTTATCCTGAATGTACTGATAGAGAAATTATTGCAGTGTACTTGGAGTAGATATGTAGATATTTCTGGCTTGTTCTCTAGCCCAGTTTGAGCTAGCTACATCTGTGTAACTCCATCTAAATTGTGGCTCAGTACTGAGAATGCAATAAAAGTTTCAATCACTTTTGAAGTTCAGAACACAACAAATGAAGTATTTCCGACTGGTTCTGGTGATAGTGCAAATGCTGAATCTCTAAGTTGTTCCTGAATATTATTGAAATCACCATTGTCATTTAGGTAGGTGGCTCTACATTTCTGATGCACTTGCATAAAAATTTTTGTGTGGATCAGGAGTTACCAGTCTTAAGGGCAGTGATAATACTACTGATAGTGATAAACTTGCAACTGTTATTCTAATGTTACATTGCCAAAATTGATGAATACAAATGACAGCTTTAAATTTTTTTTTTTTCAGAACTGAGTTTATTTTTACTTTTTTGCCTGCATTAGCAGTTTAGAAAATGTAGTATGGAAGTGTTTCATTTACAGTGCAATTATTTAAAACATTTATATAAATCAGGAGAACTAGATCTTATAGCAGCAATAGTTTTTCTGGCTGTAACTCAGAATTTATCCACCCGAGCTAAGTATCAGAACAAAGTCCAACAGAGACAGACTTTGGTTGTCTATGGCAGCATTAAAGACATGGAAAACTAATAATAGAAAAAGCTATTTCTGATGAGTGATGTGTAACATGTATGTTATTCTTTTCCTTCCTTGGTTTAAATAGCACTTTTTGGTTTGAGGTTTTTGAGGAAGGAACCAAATAAGACATGTTCTTTATTTTAAGGCAGAATGCTGTTGTGGTGTACCACTTTCTGTAAGGCTAAGGATGTGCTGAAGTAAAACTTTTAGAAAGACATCAAAAATACCGTGCAGTAGCGAGTATTACTGTTGGCAACCTGTGCAAATCTAATGAATGACTAAATTATCTTAGGAGTTATTAATTCCATTGCAATTCTCTAGTATTAGTGACATCCCGTTCTCTAGCAGACGTTGTCTGCACTTGCAAAATGACCACTTTTTTAATATAGCCAAGTATATGTAAAAAAAAAATATGGTGAAAATACAAGCTAGTCACTGGGTTTTTTTTCTTTTTTTATTTTCCATACCTTAGAAATAGGAGTTGGAGTTGTCAGAGGGTTTTGATCCGTTTAAGAGAAATCTGAGATTTCAGTTTGATCTGGCAGCAGTTCTGTTTATAGTCATAGGTGTTGGAACTAGATTAATCTGATTTTTCAAAATAGGTATCTTTTTGCCTGGTCTTTTACCTTTATTCAAAAATAAGACAGCTATGATTGGGTACATAGATAAATCATGTTGCATACCATGAAGAATAAAAAGTAAAAAAGATAAAACTAATAAACGGTTTAGGTTTATTGTTGAGCAAGGGTGTGTGAGAAGGATGGTCCTTATTTAAATAGCTTGTTCTTAAAACCTATAATAATTTAAAAGTGAGTGTCAAAAAGTATAATTTGTTTTAAAAGTGAAAAATAAAACCTTGCTTTCAGAGATAACATGTCTGGAAATGTTCCCTAAAAATGAAATCTTAACAATTTGTAGTATGTCACTCTGTTTACTCTTTGTCAGGGGAGACCCAGTTCTGAGGCTTCATTTTGCTTTCTGACAACTTTTTCAAGCAGATTAACTGGTAAATGGTCTAGTATTATATATATGAAGTACGTGTTTACCTATCTGAAACTTACAAAGAGCTTCATGTCCAGTCATACATATTTGTTGGTTTTGTCTAGCCTGAATTTTCTTACACTTTTTTTACATTTAAATTCCACCCATCTTGGTAGGTTTTCCCTCAGCGATTTGCTGTGATTGTATTTTTGTCTCCTAAATTCTTTTCCATTAAGAAATATTCCTTTAAAAGCCTTAGTTATCTCTGTCAATATCTATCTTAAATATTACTCATACTTACTGGTAACTTTCAGAGTAATTTTGGAGTAGTTTGATGTATGTATACATAAACAGCTGGTGTTTCATACTGATTTCAAACATTTTGTTCTTCTAATAACTGTTTTCATGCTTTACTCACTTACTGTACTTAAATGAAAGATATTGTGGGGGTTATTCTTGTTTAATGAAATTCTTTAAAGTGTATCTAATACTGGTATTCATATATGTTTCCAATCCTGTAACAGGTATATCTCTATCTCAGTGTTAATTTGATGCAAATAGTTCCTTCTGGCACACTGAGCATTTCCAGTAACATACAGCTAAGTAATGATAGTGTTTTATAGACACTCTTTTCAGTGAATGGGCCAATTTGGATAATGAGACTGGTAGAAAGGGTAATGCTATCCTTGAATTTATAAATACACATTAACATGTAAGAAGAAATAACTCATTTTGCCTTTGTATCTACTACTGTTAATGCCACTGTTAGAACAACTTTTTGAATTGTAATACATAACTTCAGAGAGTTTAAAAAGCCTGTGAGTGCCCATGGTGGTGACAGAAGGGCCACAGTGTAATAGTACAATGCTGAGAAATTTCATATATTAATCTGATTTAAAAGAAAATTTAAAAAGTGATTTCAACAGGACAGAGCTCTGCTGAAACAGTGGGACTCAGCTTTGCTGATAAAGGCATAACCATATCCCTGAGACATTGAAATAATTTCATTTTTCAGAATAAAGAGGAATTAATGAAGGGCTGAAGACGTTAAAAGAAAAATCAATTAAATTATAAGATGCAATCTCTTGTCTTTGAAGTACCCTAAGCCACAGAGCTGGGGACTTCTATCAGGGAAGGTATGAGTATGAGCTGTCCTATTTTCTTTGCAAATACTCAAAAATGCCTGCTGTGGAGGGAAAGGCAGATAAATGGATAACCTAGTACAGTTGTTCTCAAATTATGCTGTAAAGAATTCTTGATGTGAGATTGAATAGCTTTTAAGGAGTATCTTTTAAACTTTTCTAGCTTCTAGAATAAATTACTTACATTTTTATGCTAAGGGTGGATGGAAGTATGACTGAATCATTGTGATGCTTTCTTATAATCAAATGTGTGAATTAGTATATCTCTTTATTTATTGTTTATTTTTATTTTTAATGTGGGAATACATTTGCTTTCATAGAACTCAATGTGAGCTACATAGTTGCACAACATTAGGCCTGAAAACAGACAGTTTGCAGGGATCAGGACAAATCTTCTCTCCTTTCTCTGCAGTGTACCAGGAGACAAATGGCTGTATTCCCCTAAGGTGCCTGGGATTGTCTGTAGCTGCAGATAATTTACCTGACAAGTTCGAGCAATGCTTAAAATATTCACAGAGAATTTGTCTTTCTTATCTGTTTGACTTAAGTGTCCTACTCAAATGATCAGGATCATGCTAGTCATCAGATTTGCAAAGGAAATGGATTTTTCTTCAGGTTAGAGTTACTGATAAGGGAGTCTGCTTCAAGAGATAGTCTCTAGCTTACATCTACACTAATACATTAAATAAACATGTCAGTGGCTTTTTTATTGCACTGAGTACCACTGGCACAGATCTTGTGTACACACTACTAAGGTGGCTTCTCCAGAAAAGATTAGTTTTGTATGTTTTGCCTGTTAATAATGCTATGTGGCCATCTCCACAACTTTTTATGGGAGTTCTTTGAGATCAGTTGTTCTCATGGGCCAAATCTATGCAAGGACCTTTTAAAAAAAATTGTGGTCGTTTTAAAATAGCTTAATAATACAGATAGTAGAATTTCAGTGTGTAGTCTGATCCCTTTCACTTTTTAATACAGTGTGCAAGTATATTTTAGCATGGTGCCTGCATATCCTGCCAAAAAAAGACTAGAATTTTTTCTTTTTAAAGTGTCATTGTATGGTGCTGTTTAATCCTGGCCTGACAGGAGTGTGTTGCTGCTCCAGTTCTTGCCTGTCCTGTTGAACAGATGATGGTCTGTCTATGGAGTTTCCTTCTGGGTGCTGTGTCAGGCAGAGTTGTAAGTGACAGTTGTACTTTTACCATGCATTTCCTATCTGTCTGCTGCAGCTCTTCAGCAGCCCCACAGGAATGCCCAGCAGTCCCAGACCTCTTCCCCATCTGCCTCATGAAATGACTTCTGTTCAGGGCGGGAATGGCCATGTAGTGAACCATCTTCCCTCCTACCTCTTTTCCATTTAACTTCCCCAGTGTGGTCACATTTCAGGGGCACTGCACCCACTTTATTAGGAGTTATATGATCTTCTCTTTTGGCTTGGGCAGAGATTTTTCTTGGCTGTCTCAAAATGATCTGGCTGCCATCTCATCCCAACTTATTTACCTCTGTAACTGTGTTCTTTCATTCAACTTCTGTGTGGTGTCCCTCTTACACCATCTGTCAGTGAATTGAACAAACATTTTTGCAGTTGTTATAATCGTGACTGTTATCATAATCTTTAATAGTTAGTTGAGATAATTGTTGGCTTGAGAATCTATCTTTTGGGTCTGTTTAGCTCCTGAAGCATTTACTAAGCTCCTGGTGATCAAATTGCATCTTTGTGCTGTTTTTCTGGGTGTGGGCTTTTTGTTTTGTTTGTTTGTGGGTTGCCTTTTTTTTTTCTTTTTTTTCCCCATAGCAATTAGACCTATCTAATCTCACAGGCAGTCATGACGATTTGTATTTTCAGTGGTTTCTTGGCTAAAAAGTACTATCTGTCAAGTATTACATCTGTAGTCTTCTGCATTTTGGAGCCCAACAGGGCTAAATGGATTCCTTGAAGATTCCAAATAAAGTTAGAGGAAGTGGTGTCAAAACAAAAAAAAAGACAAGTTAGTCTGATTTGGTTACATCATATAGAGAAGCAAATAATGGAAGCAAGCAATTTGGTTCATAAGAATCCTGTGAGCTTTTAGACAAATCACAAGCAGAAACCATTCATATGAAAGCAATAAGATGAAAAAATGGAGCTGGAAGATAATGTAGATAAAGTAAATCATTGGACATTGAAAATTTATGGGTTTTTTTCCCTGGTAAACTGGGTCCAGGAGAGTTTATAAATACCCTTACAGGAAATTAATAGTTGTCTATAAAATTTGAATATGTAATGATGGCATATTTAGAACATGTTACTACCCATGTATGTTCTTGAAAAAATAATTAGTGAATTGGAAAATAAAGTTATCTTTTGCTTGGTTTTATTATCTAATTTAAGTTTCATTATCATCATGTTTTCTTTAAAATGCTAGCTTATGCATAATGAAGAATACGCACTTCCCAGCAGAAATTGAAGAATACCATGGTCTTTGTTTTTCAAAAATACAACAGAAACAAAGTTCATATCATTCTCTCTTGTCACAGTTCTTTGTGAAACGTAACCTTAGATGAGGAGTAACTTCAGATTCATACCTGTAGGACAGTAAGTTGATTCAGGCCATAAGGCACATTTTCAAAGCTCTGCTGAAGTCAGTGACAACATTTTTCTTGAGTGGAATTGGCTTTATTATTAAACATCCATTTTATCTAAGGATGTATGCCTTTAATTGTTTTTTTCTGTATTACCGTTGGGTATCAAAAAGCAGAAGACCAGTACATCCTGTGTATTTCAGAGACTACTTTCTAAAGACATTCAGTTCTCAACTACGTTCTAAAGAATTTAGTTAGGGTTTTCTCACTGAATAAGACTGTGCCCTGTCTGCTTTCTCTGAGGAACAAATTTTGCTTGAACGTCAGTAGGATTAGGTTCAGGCACTGTCCTGAACACAGAAATAAGACATTTGCTTCCTTACTTATGTAAAAGTCACGAAATGTTCAGTAAGAATCCTTCTTTTGGTCTGAATCTGTGTTACCTTGAAACTTAGGGACATTTCAATGATTATATTTCAAGAGAAGTAAGAATGTTTTTTATGAGAATGCTGACTTGGTTACCTTCCTCTCCTCCAGACAGCAAACGGAAAATTAGTCTGCGTTTGAAGCACCTTGATGAGATTAATGCACATGAACATTTAAGTTCAAAATTATAGCTTAATCCCACAAACTGCTCCACACTCAGTACCCTGTAAAAATCAAAGGAATTCCATGTGGTCACAGCAGTCTGCATGCACAGAGAGTTTACTGGATTTGTTCCAAATTTTAAGCTTTGTTATTTTGTGCATGGATTTGGCTTGCAGACAGACTATAACTCTTTTAGCAGTGAAAGGTATATATCTTGTGATCAGACTCCTATGTGATAACAGTCCTTATGGTATTTTTAACAGAAAATGTCTGGTGGCCCGAAATTAGTAACTATTTGGGTTTAAAATGAAAGCGTAAAGATGGTATCTTTTCATATTTTTTTTCACTTGCCTTTCAAAAGAGTAGAAATTATTCTGAAGCATACTGCAAGGAAATGAGTATAAATCCTTGAAAATCAATAGCCTTGTGGGAGTGTTATCACTATCCATAGTACAGGATTGCATATTCAAAATATGAAAGTGTAGTTAATGATTTGACTGCTGCATGACCACTGCTAATTTAAAAGCTATGCCACAGAAAACATTTTAATTTCATTGCTAACTCCAGATATTTATGTATTAACTACACAAAAACTCATTAGCTTATGTATGTGAAGGATTGTATCTACAATGACAAAAACGTTCCTTTAAAGAAGTTCTTTAGCTTTTTGCAAAAATGTTTTTAGTTTTAGTTTGCTGGCATGTATTATTAGGTTACACTATAATTATGGAAGGATAATGAGAAGGGCACTGTAATGACAGTTCATAAGATG
Source organism: Struthidea cinerea (assembly GCA_013397865.1). NCBI lineage: Eukaryota > Metazoa > Chordata > Aves > Passeriformes > Corcoracidae > Struthidea > Struthidea cinerea. The sequence continues at coordinate 488,968 of VZTI01002861.1, read as the reverse complement.
TTTTTTTAAAATGGTATAACAATTTAGAGTTCAATTTTTGAATTAATTACTTACACTTAATACTGTTTAGTTGATAAGTGTTAGACTATAAGAGGCTTCCAATTATGTTGATTCTTAAGTAAAACTTAAGGCTGAAGAATCAGTAGCAGTCTATAGCCATGCTGCTGTAACTACATAACAGAACGGTAGACTGCTTTATGGAGCTGGTGATTACAAAGATCCACTTTAACCATTTTTTTCTTACTGGCAGGTGTCCCACTGGCCTGAGGCCAGCGGCTGTGAGTGTACTGCAGCTTGCGGTTTACACCAGAGTGTAGAAAATGCCGACACCAGCTGGCTGCACATAATTAAACTGATTGCGGTCTGACAACTTGGACTATGATACAGATATGTGATAAATATACAAAGTATCTTACAAATGTGATTCACTGACATACTTTATCTACTTTTTTTTCTTAACAGATACGATATCTGCACTTATAAAAACAAGCCTTGTGGAACACTGGGTAAGATTATAAAGAGAAATTTCAGCTTGTATTTGCTGTTTCCTTACTTTATACTTAGCTATTGGTTTATTGACTGATTAGTTCTTTTAAAGTTTGTACTTTCAAAATTTTGTAGTTTTGTAAACCTGAAAAATAAAAGATACTCTAGGTGGGTTTTGGCTTTGATACATTGCTGGAAGTTTGAATTATGTCAGCTGGTGCCGTGTATTTCATCTCTGACAGCTGTAGTTCTGATAAAACCTAGAAGATGACTCAATTTCACTTCTTACAGAAGAGAACTTGCTGTTTATTTCCATTTGCTGGTCTCCATAATGTAGTTAAAAAAACAGAAGTAAAAATCCTCAGTAAAGTTATAAAAGTACCCCCATAAACCTTACAAAAGAAATGGACTTTGAGGTTTACACTGTTGCTGTGTTGTACACAGTGAGTACAGCTTCATATTTTTCCTTTCACAGACTTAGAAAAAAATAGCACAGTGAGAGAAAATACAGTAACACTGAAACTACAGTGCTTTGACAATGGAGAAGTGCACATGGCAACCTTAGATTAGGGATGGAGAGCTATTGTTCTCTCTGTATCTAAATATGTCACCAGAAGTTATTTACTACAATAAATAACTATAGATGACTTATAACTATAGGTTGCTGCCTCCAGTGATGCTTTAGTATATAAAGGGAACATTGTTCCAAGACTAATGTAACGCTTGTTTAGATTTTTTTTTCATTTGCTTCCTTTCATAAGCCTCTTTCTTGCAGGTGATTAAAGATAAAATTCTAATTCAGCTAGTTCATATTATTAATACTTTTCTCAGTCAGAGTTCATGATTGTATTTGCTTTGTCTTTCCCTGTATTACTGTATGCTTGATAGCCTTAACCCATGTTAATTTTTCTGTAAGTCTCTTGCAAGTCAGTCCAATGCTTTTGGCAGAAGAATGTAGTGTACATGGGGAAAGGTACAAGAATTTTGCCTGCTATAAATACAAGCAAAACCCAGAGCATGCTTTAGTAAAAGGCAAATCATGCTGATGAATTTCTAAATATAATTGATTTTATTTGCCATTGGAGGTGACAAAACTGAAGAGACTGTCTATATTGATGTCTTAGAAGTGGCTTTGCAAGCATTAAAATAAAAAAGGTTGAAAGAGATTCATGCATGCATGAATATTCATGCATGAACTATTTGATATTTTTTATGTGATACTTTTAACACAGATCATTAGTGTACTAGTTCTTACTGTATCAGATTTTGGCATAAAGGCAAATTCTGCTTCACTTGAATCCAGTGTAGCAGAGGATAGATTTGGCAAATATTTTATTAAACAAAAAGTTTAATTAAAAAAAATTAAAAATAAGAGTAACATATGGTATCAGTTCAAACTCACTGTTATAGGGGTCTTGGCAACAAAACCATGACAATTTTTCTGCATTATAGGCATTGAATTGGAGAAGAGACAAGGGCCTGTAGTCCTCTTTTGCAAGCCATTTCATATGCTTAAGTCATGCTGACATCCAATAAATAAGTTAATCATATATATAAAGAGTTTGTGAAAAAAAGTCACAGAGAGGTCTCAGAAGGTCAAAAGAAACCTGAATAATTGGTATTCTAGGAAGAGACAGAAGTAAAAGATTTTGTGTGGCATAGACATCTGTATCCTATTTCAGACACCTGAAGCAGGGGACATTTCATGGAACCTCTTAGAAAAGATAGACCTCAGACATCTTTGCAGTTTTTCTGTGGCTCCAGTGAAGGATAACTACTTTTAAAGTCTGAGCCACTGACTGAGTTCTTAACTTGATCTGTGTCACTTTCTGCTAGCATGGTGTGGAACTATGTTACTCTGGTCTAAGTTGCTGAAGCAAGTCCTCAGTTATAAGACATGAAGATGGAGATGACTTTATCATTCAAGTATGGTGGACTTTGCAGGGGAACATGATAGTTGTATATATATGTATTGACATGTTGTCTTCAGAATTTCCTCAATTAGAACAGCTTAGGTGAACTGGACTTGTGTTTTTTGCAGGTTCCACACTGCAAGCTCTCCAGACACACATTGTCACCTTTTGCCCATGTCAGTTTGGCTGTCAGTAGTTGTGGTGTGTCCAAACTAGATTTGTTTGGGAGAAAACATGGAACACATACCCCCCAAATGTTCTCTATGTCTCTGTGCCTACAGGAGACCTGAGGTCACCTATGGGCTGTGTTCTCATGACACCCCTGCAATATTTCTTCCCTTCAGGAAGCTTTGAGGCACAATTGTAGTGACATTCATCCTACAGGATTCAACTAGTCCAGAATGTCCAAACCAGCATGCAATGATACCCGAACAGCCTCAACATCAGGGCTTCACTGTGCTGATCCACTTCTATGTTTTCAAATTAATTGCTAATGTGGGCACAGCAGGAAGCACTTGTCATATTATGACTTCCTTACTGTTAGTCCAAATAGAATAATTTGAAGTCCCTGCTCATATAAAGAGTTTGCTTTCTCTCTTCCCCACCCCCTGTTCCATTCCCCTCATCGCTCAACCAAAGTTAAACTTCTTCAATTTTTTTGTTGTTATTTGGGTTGTTTGGGTTTGGGTTTTTCTGGTTGTTGTTGTTTTTGTTTGGTTTTTGGTGGGGTTTTTTTTGTTTGTTTTTCTGGGTTTTTTGGGGTTTTTTTGTAGTGTAGGTTAACTGAACAGGTAACTTCCTTAAAGAAAGGTTTGCTGCTTCTGTCAGATTAGAAACTCTAGGGGAGAAATACATTAAATAAACCTGATGTTTAAAGGTTTCTCTAGTGGCATTAAATTATGACTGCAGTATGTTCTATAATAATCTGTTGCTGAAAAATATGTAAGATACAGAAGAGCCATAGTCCATAAATGCCAGTGGCTTTCTCTCTCTGAAGAAAGTTTTTAAAAGCCCTTGTAACACAATAAGGTTTTAATGCCAGAAGATGATGGGTGATAAATGGAAAAGACTTCCATGGTTAAATGCGTGCTTGTTATTAACATGTCTCCTCTCTCTTCACTGATGCATTCAGTTTTGTTTTTTTAATTTTTTTTTAACATACCATGTGAGGTTTTTCATAGCAAAAAAAGTTGCTTGTATGTTTTTATGAACCCACTAAACTTAAACAGATTTCTTTAGAAAAATAATGTGGATACATTTTGCTTTCTTCAGGCTCAAGAATGTTAAAATAGAAATGCTTTCTTGAATTCCCTCTCCTGGCTCAAGTTACTAGGTGGTCCCAAGTTACCAGAAGTAAAATTTATAAATCTAACCCCTAGTCTAGACATTTTCCAGCACTGACTGCAGTTCAAAAAATATTAATGTCTAGCCGGCAAAGTGAAATTCCCCCCAGTGATTTTGCAAATGACTAGAAAGTTAACCTTTTGCCAACTGCTCCTTCTGTGCATAGAAGTTATTAAAAAGAATCCAGGCATTTATAACTAGGGCTTTTAAGACTGAAACACCTTGGCATGACCCTTTGTGTCTCCTTCTGTTTATTCAGGCTTGGCCTCTGTGGCTGGAATGTGTGAGCCTGAAAGGAGCTGCAGCATTAATGAAGACATTGGCCTAGGTTCAGCGTTTACCATTGCACATGAGATTGGTCACAAGTGAGTGAGTTTAAAATAAGAATACATTTTAATTTATCACCTTTTTAATGTTAGTTAATAATAGATATAATTTTTTTCCTGCACCATCTCTATTCTGATGTTCCGTGTTTCTGTATATGATATTCAAGAGTGGCATTACATTTTATTTAGTATATATTACCAGGGCCTTTAAATTTAGAACTGAAGACTCATTGTATACCCTTTGATTTCAGATTCCAGTTAAAACTGTCCTTCTGAGACTTGACTCACAACCTTCCTAATCTGTTTCATATTTTTAAATGTTTGGCTTTGAAAATTTTCTCTCCCCTATTACTTTTGTCTGCCTTTCTTTATTAAAGAGAAACTGTTAAAAGGTAAATTTTTTTTCCTCTTTTTTATTTTGTCTTTATTATAATTCAAACTCTTGTCATTGAAACATTGATTCTGTTGTCACTATTCATATGCTTTAAGTCCTCTTTCACTCAAGCATGATCTATATAAAACAGGCATAGAGCAGTCATAGCATCACTTGTTACATTTAAAGTATCAGCATATAGTTTTAAAGAGTATGTTGTTATGACACTGAGAAAATCTGAGTATTGTTTGGTCTGGAACTATTTCAGGCCTTCCCTCAAAAGAGAGCGCTGTTAGTACACTGTGATGACTCTAAAAAGACTGGGCACCTTCTTTTATCGAGAGGCTTCCTTTATTTACATGGCTTGACTAATACAGAGATATGGATGACATGCTTTTCCACTCATTAGCTGATGGAACTGTTGAAAGTTCCAGTGTGAACTGAAATGAAAGCTAGCAATCTGCTGATCAAAAAAAGTAAACAGTTATTTTTAGCCCACCTCTTATGTGAGATAATCACTGGGCAACTATGCTCTCATTTATATTATGTATGAGAAAAACTCTTCACATCTTGTGTAGATGAATTTTAGAATTCAGAAGCAATTATATAAGATCTGAACAATAATAATTTAAAAATACATGTAATAACTCCCTTGACCTTCCTTCCTTCCTTCCTTCCTTCCTGCCTTCCTGCCTTCCTGCCTTCCTGCCTTCCTGCCTTCCTGCCTTCTTGCCCTCCCGCCCTCCCTCCCTCCTTCTCTG
>VZTI01002861.1:247980-483520 GCA_013397865.1 Struthidea cinerea | reverse complement strand
CCTGCCTTCCTGCCTGCCTTCCTGCCTGCCTTCCTGCCTTCCTGCTTTCCTTCCCTGCCTTCCTGCCTTTCCAGTGTTGAGGAAAGAGCTCCTGCAATCACTAAATATTAATAGTTCTAGAATTCCTGTGAATAACATTTTGTATTGTATCTCGTCCAAACCCCTGCCAAGGCAGGGTCACTCAGAGCAGGTGGCACAGGAACCTGTCCAGCTGTGTTTTGAATGTTTCAAGAGAGGGAGACTCCATGACCTCCCTGGGCAACCTGTTCCAGTGCTGTGCTACCTTCAATGCAAAGAAGTTCTTCCTCATCTTGAGTGGAACTTCTTGTGTTTTACTTTTTGGCTATTGCTCCTTGTCCTGTTCCTGGGCACCACTGAAGAGAGTTTGGCACCATCCTTCTGGCACCTGCCTCTGAGATATTTGTATGTGTTTTATACATGTTATTCCAGAGAGATACGAAATTAATTTAATATACACTGCTATTTTATCATGCAAATATGGCATGATGACCAGAATTCATTTGAAGAACTTTGACTGGTTAGAATCTGAAAAAACCCATATAGTGATAGTGTGTATCCTGTGATCACAGGAGTGTTTTTACCATTGGTCTTCTGTATGTTTGATATTTTTTTGATTCTTATACATAAGATCCTTTAAAATTCTGAAATCTCAGCTCTTTGTGGCTTTCAGCTAATTCTATAGATGGCATGATATGTCAGATTCCGGTTTGATAAGAAGCAGTAATCGTATTCTTTAGCTGTTATACAATGCACAGTTATTAAAGTTACACTGCAAGCTTGGTTTTAAGAAATAACATGCCATATAGATACCATCAGTATAACCTGGGAAAAATATGTGACCAAAAAATCTTCAAAATCTATGTTTTGTGGTAACCACACATCACCTGTCATTCTACCCTGTCTACGCTGTGACTGAATGCTTCTACAACTATGTCAAAGTTGTTACTTCCTCTCAATGTCCTAGTTTCCAGTGCCTACTAGAAGGTATTTGCATATGTGAGTAAAATAATTGTTTCTGAGAGCCTTGTAAACATTTTTCTTTGGCTGTACCTATTTTCAGACTTGGAATAGGAAACTGACTTCATTGTTTGGTGAAAAATAGAAGCATTTAAGGGACATGCCTACACTAAATATGTAATATGCAACAAAAAAGCACTAGATTACACAGAATCACAGTATGGGTCAAACTGGGTGGGACCACAGTGGATCATCTGGTCCAATCTCCCTGCTCAAGCAGGGTCATTGTAGAGCACATAGCACAGGTTGTATCCAGATTGTTCTTGAGTATCTCCAGTGGGGGAGACTTCACAGCCTCTCTGGGCAACCTGTTTCGGTGCATGGTTACCTGCACAGTAAAGAAGTTCTTCCTCATGTTCTGGTGGAACTTCTGTGCATCAGTTTCTGTCCTATTGCTTAGCACCTCTGAGAAGAGCCTGGTTTCATCCTCTTGGTACCTCCGCTTCAGATACATATAGACACTGATGAGGTCCCCTCTCAGTCATCTCTTCTCAAGGCTGAGTGAGCCCAACTCCCTCTCAGCCTTTCCTCGTAAGGGAGATGCTCCAGACCCCTAACTATCTTCACATCCCTCCACTGGACCTGCTCCAGGAGCTCCACGTCTCTCTTGCCCTGAGGAGCCCATAACCGGACACAGCACTGCAGGTGAGGCCTCACCAGGGCTGAGTACAGGGGCAGGATCACCTTCCATGACCTGCTGGCAATGCCCTTCCTAATGCCCCCCAGGATACCATTGGCCTTCTTGGCCACCAGACACTCTGCAGCTCATGGACAGCTTGTTGGCCACCAGGACCCCCAGATCCTTCTCTGCAGAGCTGCCCCCCAGCAGGTCAGCCCCAGCCTGTGCTGGTGCCTGGGCTTGTTCCTCCCCAGGTGCAGGGCCTGGCATTTGCCTTTGCTGAATTTCAGATGGTTCCTCTCTGCCCATCTCTCCAACCTGTCAAGGTCCTTCTGAAGGGCTGCACAGCACTCCGGGTATCCACCACTGCTCCCAGCTTTATGTCCTCAGTGAAGGTGCTGAGCAGGCATCTGCCCCTTCATCCAAGTGATTGATGAATATACACATAAAAACGTACAAGTGGTGAGGAACAGAAGCAAAAAGAAATTAAAAAATCCCCCTGTAATTATTTAACAGAAAGTATGACTGAATATTATAATCACAATCAGACTATCAATCTCTTAAGTTTTCTGGATAGCATTCTAGTTAGATAAGAATGGGAGAATTTCACTTTGAAAGGTCATGTTTTTATTTATTGTACAGTTGCTATGGAATACTGAGTTTTAAAAACCTTTGAGCTGAGGATCAAAATTCTTTTGTGATTAAAAGAGAACAATTATGATAGTACATATTTTTTGATAGATTATCCACAGTTTCTCCAAAATTAGATTTATAAGCTTCCCTGATGGAAATATGGCTCAACTTATTATTAGTACTTTATTGAATTATAGAGTGATGAGAAGTCATTAGATCCTTCAGTCTGAATTTCTGTATATCGTAGTGTCTGAAATTTAACTTATTTAACCTTGTATTGATCCAAATTAGTTCCATTTGGTTGAAGAATATTATCCAGGAAAGTACTTTTTTAAAACTTAAAGGGACTGGTAGTCTGAGTGTGATTGTAACACACTCTGTTAAATATTCTGTTAAATATATCTGTTAAATACTTTCATCTTTTTAAAAAGTATTTTTTTCGCTTCCATTCCTTACCACTTGTAGTGTTTATATGTGTATAACCCAGTTTTGGTGCTGTTCAGCTGTGGGGAGTTCAGACTCATAACCAGCTGTTTTTATTGAAAATGGTGGTACACAGTGATCATTTCTTTCTTGAGTGCGTAAACAATGGAGAAACTAACATTTTATGATTGTTTCTCCCTAGCCATGGTTCAGAGGACAGCCGTGTATTACTCTTAGTACTTCTGTGAATTAGATAAATTTCAGAGGTGGCTCTTTAGACTTCCGAATAGGTTCTCTAGAAAACTGACTTTTGATGGTTGACATATGGAATGTCTACTTTCCTACCATTATATATTTCACACCAAAGATGCTTAAGATTTCTGTTACGCAAAAATCACAAACTGATTTCTTGTACCAAGAGTGAGAATTGAGTGTGTATCCCCTAACTTGTCAAGCAAAGTTTGACTTTTTCTTCTGTGTGAAGAGAGGAACTCTTTGCAGGCCTGATCTTGCTTTTATCTCAGACAAGTTGAATGATGTAAGATCCACTCCCATTTTCTGTTTCCCTGCCAGCTGAGTTAGGTGGCTTTCTGCTCTATGCTTTTATATTTGTATACATTCTAAAATGTCTAGCATGTCCTGTGCATGCTGTATAGCATGCTTAGTTGAACTGGTAAGGAATTCCAGATTTCAGTGGAAGAGGTATATTGGTAAAATAAAAGCATTTTACCGTTCATTGTTGCAGTCCTGTGGAGGAGTTAGCTGCGATTCGAAAAGTGAAAAACAGAGTGAAAAAGAATAAATACAATAAAAGTGAGTAAACAAAGGAAATGTCAAAACATGAAGGTAGTGGACTAGGCTTAGGGCAGAAAGTTGCCCATAGAACTTGGAGTACGAGTGACAGACAACCATTGAGGGCTATATGAAAGGAGCTGGTAGACAGGACTGGTCGCTAAAATAGTTTCTGAAAAGTCAGAATTGTCTTAACTTATAGATGATGTAATGAATTTAAATTTGACGCTTTGACAGTCATATGTTGATAAAAGATGTAAGAAATAGTAAGAACATAGATTATAGTCCAACTGACTAAATTGTCTTCAAGATGAAGAACAGCAATAGTTCCAAGCATGTGTTTAGTTCTAAATTAGTTCATATAGCTACAGTGTGCCTGCAATTCTAGCTCTTTTTAAAGTCTCTTTTCAGCCTGTATGCAAAGTGAAAAATATTATAAATACCTTTCCTTCTATATGAGAAGGATGGTCTTCAGTGCTGGAGTAAAACTTGTAATCTGGTGGTACTTTCAGAAGATGCTTGTCTTTACCTCATTCTTCAATGACCAGTGAGCTTTATGTTTGATCAGTGCACTGGGTTGGCATGGCCAGGTTTTAGTAGCAGGCAGGCTACAGGGGTGTCTTTTGCGGGAAGCTGCCAGAAGCTTCCTCCATGTCCCATAGAGCTGATGCCAGGAGGCTCCAGGATAGACCCACCAAGGCTGGGCCCATCAGTGAAAGTGGTAGGGCTTCTGGGATAACACATTTTAGAAAGGGGGTAGAAAAGTTGCTGCACAAACAACAGCCAGAAAAGATGAGTGAGAATATGTGAGGTAAACAACTCTGCAGACACCAAGGTCAATGAGAAGGCACTGGAGGTGAGGTTCCCCTGCAGCCCGTGGTGCAGACCATGGTGAGGCAGCTGTGCCCCTGCAGCCCATGGAGGAACACAGGGAAGCAGAGATTCACCTGAAGCCCATGGAGGACACCATGCTGGAGCAGGTGGATGCCTGAGAGGAGGCTGTGACCCCGTGGGCAGCCTGTGCTGAAGCAGGGTCCTGGTAGGACCTGTGGCCCTGTGCGAAGAGGAGCCCATGCTGGAGGAGGTTTCCTGGGAGAACCCCATGGGGGACCCACACAGGAGCAGGCTGTGTCCGAAGGACTGCACTCCATGGAAGGGGCCCACATTGGAGCGGTTTGTGAGGGACTGCAGCCCATGGGAAGGTCCCATGCTGAAGAATTTAATGGAGAACTGGCTCCAGTGGGTGGGTGGGAGGGACTGCATTCTGGAGAAGGAAAGAGTGTGAGGCAGAAGGAGCAGCAGTGATGTGTAACTGACAGTAACCCCCATTTTCCATTAAGGAGTAAATCTGAGCCTGGGAAAAAGGGGTGGATGGGGCTAAAGTTGTTTTAAGATTTAGTTTTTATTTCTCATTCTCTTACTCTGATTTGATTGGGAATAAAATTAAGCTCATTTGAGAAAGTTGAATCTATTTTGCCCATGATGGTAATTGGTGAGTGGTCACTTCCTGTCCCTATCTCAACCTGCAAACCTTTCCTCATATTTTCTCTGTCCTGTCCAGCTGAGGAAGAGAGGGGCAGGCACCTGGCATCCAGCCAGGGTCAACTCACCACAATCAGTCAAACCTCAGCTTCATTACAGGACCTGAGTTGTAGTGACATGTTTTCTAGAAGAAGTGCGTGTCAAGGAATGTATTTGTTGTACATCTAAAAAGGAAATTACTCCAGTCTGAAGTAATAGAGACACATATACCAAACTTCACAATAGCTTTTTCAAAACTAATTAAAACACAGCCAGGTTGGATTGTACTAACATCACTTCCTGTCAACTCTCCAGCTGATGCAATTTTAATTGTTTTGTCTCTGATGATGATGTCTTCCATCTTTAACTATAGCAGACTGTCTCAAATCTACAGTGTAGGAACACCTCAACAGCCAAGAGAACACATTAAGCTTTTTCCTGCTAGATGTCTAGGAGTGATGGAGTTCAAATGGCTTGACTTTTTAGGGACAGTTTAACTAAGTTTTTTAGTTTAAAAACCCCAAACCAAACCAAAAAGAAACCAAAAAAACCAAAATGAAACAAAATGAAAGGAAACCAAACCAAAACAACCAAAGAAGCAAAAACCCAAACAAAACAAAACCAACAAAAACCTTAACCAAAATGTGTCCAGAAGCCACATAAGATCATATATAATTATTTTCTAACTCTCTCTCACCCCCCCACCCTCCATCTCCTGCCCTGGTCTTTTTTGCTAAAGGAATGTTGTTTTATGCTTGCTTTTATAATATTGCGGGTTTTTAAAAGTTTTCTCTGGGACTTCAGTTTTAATGACATGCATATAAAATGAAGTATCATAAACATAAGGCAAAACCCCCCAATTATGTGACATGTTTTTATTTAAAATCTTAAAAAAGTCTGTCTCTACATACCTGTGAAATATTATTTGACGTTTAGAATTTGCAATACTAAAATAATTATTCTAACATCAAAGCATTTTTATCAAGGAAAATGGACGTAGTAACATTTCACAGGTCTTAACAAAAGTGCAAGAAGAATAAATGGGGGTGAAGTGGAAGGTTATCATAACCTTCAGGGCATCTTGAATTTCCAAAGGAAATCTGAACTCTGAAGTTTGCTTCCTGATTGGAGCCAATACTTTCCACTTTGACCTGCAGTGTAGACACCTGATTCATTTGCACTATTGGCTTTGTGTAGCACACAAGCCTTACTTGACATTAACTGTTGTGCCATGAAGGCTGCATAGCTATGGCAGTGTAATCCAGGAGAAGTTTGTGCTCTGCTTTTTTGTAATAGTCCTGTAGAAGTCTGTCATTTCCCCTTAAGAAAGTTCAGGTTTCTGAATAAACTGCATTGGTTTTTAGTAAATTAGAAATTGCTGTGCTTTTAAGAGCCTCATATGTTATTTAATACTAAATGATGCTCATATATAAAAATTGTATTTGCTGGGGTGTTTGGTCATCATCCATGACTGAGAGAAGAACAATATTTAGGAAGTAAATAGGAAAAATTAGGATAGAAGTGTGCTAAAATTATGTTGAATTTCATGGCAGGTATGCTTTTTATAAAGCTCCTATTATTGAATAAGTTTGTGTCCCAAGTTTTCAGGGACCTAATGTGTTTGACCAAAGTAAAAGTTTAAAATTCCGCATTACTTCAAAATAAAGCATTAGGGATACTCCAAACCGCAGAATGATCTCCTAATGCAGGAAATCAGCAGTTAAGGTTAAAATCCATGTTAAGACATGAAAATAGGAAGTGAAGTAACTAATTAACCTTGATTCCTCCCTTGAGGAATATGCAATGTTAGGTAGTTTCAATACATGCTATCAATGTTTGGAATCCTAAATTAAAATAAATCGATTTTTCAAGACAATACTTTTTGATTATTTTTCCCTTCATTTGTAATGTCATTTAGGGGCAAATTTTAATTTTCATGCTGTTATGTAGCTATAACCAATACTTTTATACCATTGACTAAAAATATATGGAGTACTACGTCGAAAGAGGAGAATTTTCTGTTAAGAGATGGTATGGGGAAAATATTTCTAAAAGTAAAGAAAAACTGCTTACCTTTGTTACTGAGAAAACATGAAATCTGATGATTATAAGGTCTCCAAAATTTACCATAATCTCGTAACAATTGGCAAGTACTCCTAGTAGACATGAGACTAATCAAAAAAATTACAATGTATGTCCACATAGAAATTGTGCTTTGTTCTGTGTAGCTCATAGCTCTGATATTGTAGGGGAAAAAAATTCTATTATTCTTTAATAGCAGTTTATGTTCAGAGTCACTCACTTTTTGTTGAACAAAATAATGTTGAAACATGGTTCTTCCCTTGTGTATTTTCTACTGACACTAAGAAAAGGCATATTTAAAGCCATGCCTATGTTTACAGATGTAGGGAAGCTGACAGTTCTAATTTTTCAATGTAGGCCCTAAATAGATGTTCTAAGCTATATGAAATACATATATATATTTAAATTACACATTTTCTGTCATTATGAAAATAAGTACGATACATTGGCAAAATTACTTAATACGAATTTTATGAAAATTTTTGCATCTAATGTAATAAACTCAGTTTCTCCAAGAAATTACTGTTCCCTATTTCAGCGTTCTGTCAAATACAAGAATACTTGTTCAAGCATGCCTACACTGTGGTAGAGATTTACTTTTAGAAAGTTTTAAAGTATTCTTCACTGCTGAGCTTTATGACCCTTCCGTACCCTTTACTTCATTCTCCATAAATGTTAGATCAGTGTGTCTAACATGCTGAGACACCGGAGGAATACTTGCAATGTACCTAGGTCAAGATAATTACTTGAAAATGGCCCATTTCACTCTTAGCATGTGTGTTTATCTCCTACTACAGATAATTAATATCATAAAACCTCTTAAGGTGTAAGTTTCTTTGTCTTAGAAAGACAGGGTGCCAATTCTTTATGCTGAGCATATGTAGTTTGTAACATCTGCAAATCAGCTTCAGATAATGGACAGGAAGATCCAATGCTTGACTTTACAGTATTTCTCTTGCATGTGTTCCTGTAACTTTGTTTCCTCACCTGTCTCACAGTTCTGTCTCTGGCACACCTCTTACTAAAGCTGTTAAACAAGTGGCAGAACAACATAAAAGACACTGCTTTAAAAAAAAACTGGGTCAAATTTATGTAACTCATGAATTGGTAGGAAACAAAAAAATTAACATGAAATAAATTAACTCTATTGTATTTAAAGAAATGAAACATTAGCAGTTTGTGCTTTTCTGAATGCTCCAAACCCTAAGAAAGCTAGGAAATTTTTTGATATGCAGATAATTAGTACTTCAGTTGAATAGCAGAGATAATTGGTTTAGAAATGGCATTTCACCTGAGTACCACTTTTAAGGTAACTTCAGTGCTAATGAAGTACATGGTAACAAAATAAATCTCAGCACAGAGTACGGAGATGCATTGGTATGGATCTGTTTTCTCTGAATCTTAAGTGTCTGGATAGTAAATAAGAACAGAAGCATTGTGGCTGTCTCACAAGAATAACTGCTGTAATTTCATATGTATCAGCAGTAAGTGTTTTGGCAGCCATAACCATCATGGTTTAGAACCACCAAATGTATCAGTAATCAAATGAAATTTTAGGGACCTGCAGTGTTGGTTTTTTGCAAGATAAAGGAAGGGTAGACAAGAAGTTTACATTCACATCCTTCCCTCTGCTTATACTCCAGGGTCTCTGCTTATCTATTGCTGTTTCATTCAGTGCAGCTGACACTAGTTATCTCCCCTGTGATTTTTGATGTTGGATCTTAAGTTGGATGTGTATTACAAATAACTTCCTCAGATAATTTTTTCAGACATAAGCAAAAACAGATTGCCAAAAGGAAAAAAATCTGTTCAGTTACAGATGTTAGTAAGTGTAACAGGCAGTGAGCACTACTAGGATGTACTGCCTTAGAATTTTTTAAGAAGTATACAAACTAGAAATAATTTGCAGGAGAGTTTCAATTATAGTTTTAAGATTCTTAGTGTTTCTACTTTGCACAGGTCTTAAATGTAGGCTAAGTGCTCTCTTGGGAAATGAGGAGCCATAATGCTTGAAAACACAAGAGCTGCTGGGTTAAACATCCTTCCTTGAGATTGTAGGTGGAAAGATAACTTCACAGAATAACTTGTGTATCACCTGAGGAGACTTCAGTCTCTGCTCATGCATCTGGCTGTTCTTGTAAAGACAAAATTATACTGGTAGTTTAGACAGGCTTTTTAAGCCGGTGAAAGGAATACAGTCTGTGTATGTTTAATGAGTTTGAAAAAGGTAGGCAAATTATAACAGTGGCTCCACAAAGAATATTTTATGTTCCTTACTTTCTTCCCTACCTTTTCATGCCAATCCAATTGCAAATATGCTTTTGTAAAGACCTAGTTTTAATGTAATGAAGGTCAAATATGACCAGCATGTTCTGATGGAAATATAACTGGCAATTTGGTCAGAAATGTGTTTCCATCTGCAGTTCTGCCCATAGGAGTGCGAATTACTGGACTCTAGTGGCATGCTGCCGCTACCATCTTTGGAAATGATGACAGTAATTGTAAAACTCCTCTGCAAACATCAGAAAAAGTTACCTGCACCTCATGATCACTTTCCTCATAAATTCAGAACCAAGGGCAAGTAAAAAAGCCTTCTTGGAAAGGAATAGATGATTTAGGTGAATGAATATTTATAAAAAAATGAGTATACCATTGGCTCATGGAAAGGCATTGATTGAGTTCCCATGTGCATCAGAAATTATGGCTTCCATTCACAGACATGCTTTTTATCAGACGTATCACTGCCACTGCCACCAACATCATCTTTTTCACAAGGAGAGCTGATGGAAGGAAAGTTATTAAACTACGAGGTTTGTTCTTTTACTCATATGCCCAAAAGATAAAAATTTCAGTTCCCAGAGAGTTGAAGTCTGTAAGATTTTAAAAAAATGGAATACACTAATTAGAGATAAGATGAATGTAAGAATCATCCAACTCATTTCTATAAACAAGTAATTTATGGAGATTATTTAAAAAAAAGGTTTTCTGTTTTCAGAAATGGTACAGAGACAATTGAAAAAAGAATGTTTCTGTTTCAAGTACCTCAAATTCTAGGAAATTATTGCCATTGATAATAGGTAAATAAAGCACATTTTTCATTGTTAAATTCTGGTTCAGTTTGTTGCACAAGACATCTAAGTTCTTTCCTCTCTTGATATGTATAGATACTGATAAGATCTAACACTGGTCTGAAAGTTTCATTGCATTACATACATTGCTCAGATGAGTTGATTAAAGGTGTATTTTTTGTATGTGAGGGGCATTCTTTATTTGATTATATAACAGTCTAAGCTGTCAGTCAGACCTTTCCAGTGTATAATACGGTATACAGCTTTCCGCATTTGTGAGAGATCACCAACTGAGCCAGATACATGCAGGCATTGCTGCAGAATAGGTATTCCATAGGGAGACATCCCATGGGCAAGGAAGCCATGCTTTTTTGATGATGAAGTCCTTCCTGGTACTGTAGGAAACATCCATCATTCACTGATGTTCTTTTTTTTTTGGAAGGAATGGTACCAACACCTTCCACTTGTAAGTTGTTATGATCATCTGAAGAGGTGAAATAGTACTCAGTGTGTTGAAGCTTGGGGTAACATTAAACTCTTGGGGTTTTATACCACATTCTGGAGCAATGTGTTCAGATTAATATAACACAACTGCCTCAGCTTTCAGTAAAGGAAGTGGCATGAACTGGTATGAAGTGGTATTGTCAGCTGATAAATGGTCAGTTTCTTATGTACTACCATACTACATTTGTATGTTCTTGCAGTTAGTCCTAAATATTACAGAAAATCAAATCTGAATGCCTCAACACATTTGTGTTCCTAAATGATGAGTAAGAACTCAGAGTCAGTCCTTTTAGCATACAGAAGACTCCAAAGACAGATTTCTTTGCATGATTCTGGGAGTTCGGAATCTCAGTCTTGGCCTTGTTTTAATCACTTCTCTGTCTCATTATGAGGGAATTTCCTGTGTCTCTTACTGTCTGCCCTTCTGATTTCCTAAGCCTTGTTCCCTATTTGAGAAGGAGTAAATTTGACCAAAGCTTAATATTTAAAAAAATAAGAAATGAGGGAACAAATTTTTTTCCCCAAATGATTAATGGAAATTAATCAAAGACTAAGAGAGTGGAGTTTTAGAAATGTGTATACTATTGAGAAATATTCTGTTCAGGTGCCTCATTTATGTCACATCCATAAAGTACACATTGTTGATTGTCCTAAACAAAGACAGTCTGCAATGAAAGTCTGTTCGAATAGATGGTCTGTGAATTTCTAGTTTTAACTTAAGGGTTATGCTGATGATCTATAGTTCAAAGGGTTTTTAAGACATAAGGATTCTTTAGCCATATTTTTTTGCTGGGGTCATATCATCTTTCTTGAAAGTTAATTTCTTGCCTGAAAATCTCTTCTGGCCAAGTTCTGTCCGGAGGTTTCTTATCATATTTTCTGCCAATTTTTAATTGTCTTCATTTTGACATTCTTTGACAAAGCAAAGCTCTAATAGAAGGGCTCCAAGTCCCTCTGTGAGTAGATACAGGGGGCAAGTGTGCATGATGGATGGCCCTAGGAATTGCAAACCCCATGTTCTACTTGAATTGTCCTTGTTTGCAGTGTGCCTATACATACTGTGTTGTTACAGCCACCGCACCTATTTGTCCTTTTTTACTAATCCAAGAGTCTGCGCTAAAATAAATATCCCATATCCAGGTACCATACCAAATAAAGGCTTGAGTGCTCTGTATTAATCTTGCAAGGATACTGTTATGTTTTCTTTAAAAGGTTTAGAAAACAAATAAATACTTCCAAAAATCCATAGGAGGAGAGAAGGTTATGTAACTGTGCCGTATTCTGAGGTCTGCATAAACTAAACAGAACTTAACTGACTCTCCACTTAGGAGTTCTTCTGCACTGTGTTCTTGTAGGTCCAACATGATTGCTGTAAAGGTGACACTATGTTTTAAGAGATATATGATGCTGTAGAAAAGTAATGGGCTCTTTGTCTCCTCCTCTTTTGAGCAGTTTTGGTATGAATCATGATGGAATTGGAAATTCCTGTGGGACTAAAGGTCATGAAGCAGCAAAGCTAATGGCAGCTCATATTACAGCAAACACCAATCCTTTCTCTTGGTCAGCCTGCAGTCGGGATTACATCACCAGCTTTTTAGAGTAAGTAATCTCTCAAGAAAAATGAGTTTTCAAAAAATTGACACCTTTTGGGATCAATTGTAGAGATATAGTGACCTGTTCTGATGGTTTACATTTTTATAATGAATAGATAGAAATATAGTGAGTCACTTGAGACTCTTTTTTCTGTAGAGCATTGTTTCTGTGTAATGGCAAAAGCTTCTTTTGCTCCATTCCCCACCTTAACAGTTCTCTACTGTTTTTAATCTATTCAAAAGATTCTGAAGTGCTGATCATCCCTCATTACTTCATTAATCTGAGAGTGAGAAATAGAGAAGGGCAGGGTTTGTCTATGGATCATATTTTGCGTGCGTACGTAATGTGAGGGAATCTAATAAAAAGAAGAAGGTTGTAGCTCTGTTCCTTTTATATTTCATTCTTCAGATGTTTTTCATGCAGTCTTGTGGGTTTTTACCTATCAATGTTCTCTGGTACCATTGGTGAGAATATAGAAATTATAGAAGAGGATGGCATAGATCTTTCTGTTAATACCTTGAAATTCTGCTAACCTCTACTTCTGTGGTGATTTTTATCTGGAAGTAGATTGCTACCTGAAATTTCACTGTGAAAAAATTCAGTCAAAATATGTTATTCACAAAAATGTACTCATATCAATATATACATTGGTATGGATGATTCATAATGAAGCTTTGTATGTGTTTTAAGTTTTGAAGACAAGTACATATGACCATGAGTTCACCAACAACAGATTCATAACAGATTTTTTAGATGCTGAAAGACGGGCTTTATTGGAGGCAAAAAACATTTAGTTGACTGGTTCGGTGTCATTAGTGCAATCATTCCCTTAAGAAACATGGGTTGTTCAGTAATTCAGATGCTTACTGTACTTTAAGGGAGGGACTTAAACCAGTCAAGTGTCTAACCGTCAGGCTACCAAGAGCAAAATGAGCATCTCCTCTTCTTTCAGGGATCTAAATTCAGAATAAGATGCTGTCTTCTGTATCTTGTCTGAAGGGACTCATCCAGACCAAAACCTTTAGGTTGGTTCAAGTGTAGCTTCCCATAGGATTTAGAGAATCACTGACTTGGGCTGATGAGGTGCTTGAGCTTCCTACAGAGTCAGTGGACAGAGACAGACATTTAATGTTGGTGCTATTCACAGGAAGTAAACTTCTCATCAGTTACTGTAATAAGTTGTAATGGGCATTTTGTACAGACCACTGAACTGTGCACCCACACAGTTTTATGTACTAGTGTGTTTAAGATGAATGTCTAAAATAAAGCAGTAAATGTGTAAATCTTCCTTACCATATATGTGTGATACAGGTTTCTCACAATATAATTTCATTTGCTAAGTAGATATATATATAAATGTATGTATTTATTTAACACTAGCATTATTTTTAAAAATATACATAGTTATTTTGTTTTATAATTACCAGTTACTTATGTTAATTCAATGCTGTTCCCATTAGTAGTCTTTCTAGTATGTCATTGCAGCCTGGTTTTAACCATGAAAAAGATTAATGTTTTCATATCTCTTCTAAGATTATTTCACAGCTTTGTGGTTCTGACTGCAAGCTTACAGTTCAGGTATTTCCCTGTAGTATTTGGGAGCCTGTTCTTCTTGTTACACTTCTGCAGTTCTCTGTCTTGTTTACTTCTATTTGTTCCTCTTCTCCAAAAACCTCCATTTGGTCCCATAATTGTCGTGACAGTAAGTTGTCTGTTGATGAGGGCATAATTCAACATAAAGTGAAGAAGTTTTTTATGGATTTTGGGAAAGGAACATGATAAAATTCTGTGGCTTGTGTTATTATGCAAATATAATAGAGCTGGACATTTGTTCGTAATGTTCCTGCACAGTTTCAAATTTTAGCCTGAGGTATGCAGTGGTCTTTCAAATTTTTACTGCCAGTTAAAAACATTTTATCTTGAGCCTTTTTACATTGTGGTTTTTCAATTGATTTATTTTATTATTTACTATGAGCATCTCCATTATTTTTTCCATTCCATAGGTTTGATTTATGGTTAAGTTTACTTTTGAAGTCTGTGGGATGGCAGTGAAATTGCACTTGCATTAACATAAAGCCAGAAGTATTCTGTTGAATCTATTCCCATAGTTCTAATCTCCTCAGGTTTTTAAAGATACTTCTCTATCATTGCCAGTGTTTGCAACTCTACTCAAATTACTACCATCTATGAATTAAAAAAAAAAAAATTACTGAAGATACTAAGTGATATCTGAGCTAGAGTAAAACAAAAATCTATGCATAGAAGACACAATAATAACTTATTTTTTATAATACTTTAGCTGTATTTTTGTAACCTGGAATGGGGATGTTACTTTTTTCCAAAGCCACCTTGGACACACATTATTTTACACATTACAATTTTTATAGATTTTTCCAGTTGTATAGAATACTGTTTTAAATACTGTTCTAAGAGTCAAATACACCTTTTCTTTCATCTTCAAATTCTGTAATCTATTTTTAAAAATGTCAGATTTCTCAAACATGATCTGTTCATTATAAATCTATGCTTCTTACTGTCTGTGGATCTAATATCCTATGAATGAATTGATAAATTTTTTCTTAAAATACTTGATTTATTATTTCATAAGGTAGAGTAGTGTGTAAAACTGTAGTTTTTTTCTCCAGTTTCTAGTTTCCTCACCAGCTTTTATGCCATCTCAATGACAACAGGAAGCTGTTAGAGTAACACAAGTACCTGCAGCACAACTGTCAGAATGCGAAATCACTTTTTACCCATTCACGCCTTTCCTTAAGACAGAACAGCTCTAAGAGCAGATATATTTCAGTTGTAGGTAGTAATCAGTTAGCAAGAAGCAAAGAAAAATCACAAGTTTCATGTGGCAACATTTCCTTGACTGCTTTTAGAAGAGCAGAAGTCTGCATCCTGACAAGAAATTTTTTTTTTCCTAATATTTCTTCATAACTTATCAACAGGTGAGAAAAATGCTGATGTAGAGCTTTAGAGGCCAAGCTGGTTTGGAATTCATTTAGCTGTGTCTAACAAGAAAGATAGGACATGAGGATATTAAATGCAGATACCCAAGCAGAAATCTGGTCTGTGAGACCTTTTAGATTTATATCTTTGGATCTTTGTACACGTTTGGGCCAGGCTATCATGGTACCACATTAATGCAACTGGAATGAATTTTGGTAGAATCTCATTATGTGTTCACAGTATTTTATGGTAAGGTAGATTAATGTGGATTTACTCATTTACCAGCTCAGGTCACCACTTGCTACAGCAGTTTTGCACTGAGGAGTAACCATTAAGTATCACCTGGAGAGTATCAATTCAGTCAGGCAGTAGTTGGGAACGCAAATTATTTTGCAGAAGTGCTGGAAGGAGGATGGAAAGAGGATGAATACGGCTCAAAGGATGACAATAAGACAAAGAAAAGTTGTGTATTGTGAATAGGTCTACCAAAACTCTCAGGAAGGATGGTCAACCAGCGCAGATACAGCAATGGCCAAAGGAAATATTTTTTTTCTGGAGAAAATGTTCCTTGAAGCGCATAATAGCTATTGTCTGCCAAGCTTATAATAGCTGTTGTCTATCAAGCTTTTAGGTAGAGTGAAAGATTGGCATAATTCAGTTTACCAACTGAATTGTTTATAAGTGCTTTGCAATGGCTTTAATTTCACTAACACTATGTGGAACTAGTTACAGTTTTACTGACTGAGAATTGAAGGCTTGGAGAGCAGTCTCAGAGGACGGAGATTCCCAGAGATGAATAGAAACCTGCAATATCTGTTCGTAGGAGAAAAGGACCAAGCCAAAAATTATTTTTAGTGACTGAAAAACAATTAGTATAAATTTCATTCCATGCAACATGTGTGTGTATGTATTACTACTATGTTTTGTTATAACAAAGACTGGGTGATTTCTGGAATCACAGTTTATTTTTCTTGTCAGTATCAGGAGAGGAGTTAAAAGAAGCAAGATGGCCAACTCTATCTTTCAAAGGCAGGACTGTCTTTTGAAGATGGAGGACAACCAAGAATCTTAAATTATTTCATGAAGATCTATCACAGAAAATTCTTGGAGACACCCTATGATTGCCATACAGCAGGATTTAGATATTAGACTACAACTTTCTAACTCTGGAAGGGAGCCAGAACTATCTTGGTCCAAAAAAGCCCATGCAGACAATATAGAAAAAAATTAGAATTCATTCAGTGTTCTGGTCCAGACATCACCTGCCCAAGAATCTTGAATATGCAAGTGGATATGCAAGGTAAATATAGGATACGTCTATATATGCCTCATATACTATCTATGGCACACTGGCCAGTTCCCTCATACTCCAGAAATGTAAAGTAACTTTTGAAAAAAAGTATAAGCCAAGACTAGTAACAGGCAATTAAATAAAAAACACTTGTCCTCAAAGATTCCTTAAACTTTGAAAGTCTTATGTTTTATTAAAAGTCTACCTAGTTGAAAAAAAGACCGAAGATTTTCAGTAATCACGGGATGGCAATATGGCTTTGAGTGTTGACTTTGCAATTATTACTCTTTGTCTACCTTTTGAGTTTTTTAAATACAATGAAATTGTAAAGGGCAGAATCAGCAGCAGATTTCCATTAGCTTATTTGTAGAATATCTGATTAAATATGATGAAGTATCTGATTGGTCCAGTATTATATAGCTGAATATCTCCTGAACTCTTAAAACCAGATTTTGGTAGGAGGATGGTTTTGATAGATGAACCAATATATTTTTCTTAGTATGTCTGCTGGATAATTATTCCAATGAATAAAATAATGCTTTGGAACACAAGAAAATATGGGGGATAGTATGCATTAAAGAAACAGCAAATTAGTACCACCAAGCAAAGGAAAATTGAGTGTGATTAAAAGATTGTGCAAAATTACAAAGCCTTTTGTATGAAATAGATAGTAAGACAGAGGCAACCTTACTTAAAAGATTGGAAAGAAGACGATTTTATCGGGAGAGTGAGTGGTAAATCTGAATTTCCCTAACATTCAAGAAAGTTTTCATTTAGTAATTGCATTTGGCTTTATTTTAATTTTAAGCACACCACTCCAAATCACACTTCTGTTACTTGTGTCCAGATTCTCCAAATATTTGTGCTTAGATCTGTAGACTACTGAGCAGTGTGCAGAGCTTATCTATTAATGTCAAGTAAAGTAAAGCAGCTTTTGTAACCTGTACAGAACTACACCCTTGTGCTCTTAAAAAATCAGTTTTTACTTATAATTATGAAGTGAGGATTCTGTTAGGATCCGGATGAATTTGAATGTGAATAATGAATGGTTTTATTGGTATGTATATGTAAAAATGCTCTATGTTTTTTGTTAATAATTTCTACTATTGCTTTTTCCATATTTTATGCGTAATTTGGTATCAGAGTTAAATAAAACGTTATGTATACTATCAATATATTTATGTATATGATTGTTTAGCTATAACAGATATTCACAAATATTTATAATACTTTTGATTTGTGATGATTAAGAGTAGCTTGCGTTATAGTCCACATCATTATTATGAACGAGGCCATTCTGTAACATTCAAAGCCAATTTTCAGAACCAGTGTTCTGGGATATTTTCTTCAGCCATTGAAGGAGTTGTGTTATACTGTGTAAGCTGGGATATTTGGGAATAGATACTGTAACAGGAACATAAACACTGAGAGATCTACATCCATGGTCATTCCTTTTTCTCTTTATTGGTCTTGGATATAACTGTGATGTTTGTGCTGAGGTGGTGATCCTGAGTTTTGTCTTGTTCAGTCTGTGAAGATTTAGAAACACTGAATACCTGGTTGGTGTTAATTTGGTTGAGCAGTTAGCTGTGATAGCAGTCTGAAATCTTAAGCTTTCCTAGAATGTTCTAGTATCCTTGATGTCCTTTCAAACAGAAGAATAATTTGCTGTCCTGCGATATTAAAATACAAAGAAAAAAGTTAAAATTATATTGTAGAGTATTTTTAAATGATCTCTGGAGACACTACGCTGGAATAGTGGGATGAAATGACATCAAGCTTAGCTATTTTATAATTGAAACAAGTCCCAGTATGTCCCATAAAACTTCACAAAATTAACTTAAAATTAGGAAAATGAGAAAGTCATTGAGCACTAGTAGTACCTTGTAGAGTAATAGAATGTAACGATCAGTTCGAGATCATCTTATTTCTGTTGCAGACATTAAAGATTTATATACCCCATGTTCCAAAATGGAAATGCTCTGCAGGGATATCCTGTAGAATTTTTGACTTGGTGTATATGCTTCCTGTATAAGATAAAATCAGAGAGCACAAATGCAATTGTGAGTAGAAATTTTCTAAAATTGTGGATATGAAGGTATTTGGGGCATTCTTTCCTGTGTTTTTTTAAGTCTACACTTTTGTATGCCTGAATGATAATAACTGTTAGATCTCTGTTTATAAAGTTCTCAAAAACCATTAATCTTCTTGGACTGTTTTGTTTCACTCCCCTAGATTTAACATAAATTTTTTTCTCAAGTATCTGGATTTTGCTTTGATGGAACAAAGAAAGAGAGGAGAACAGGGACATACACACAAGAGTATTGGACCATTCCCAAGTCCTGTAAAAGTTTTCTGGAAAGTTTATATGGTCCTCAGCCTGTATTCATCCTTTGCACAGCTTTGGTCAGACCTTTCATTACCAATGGAAAGTCTCTGGTTTTATTAATGTGTTTATAAAGATCATGCCATTTCTTTTCCAGGATACTTCAGTTCCTGCAATACTGTATCAGGGGTCAGTTTTGCTCAACTGCTATCAGGGGTCAGTTTTGCTCAACTGCTTGAGATAAATAATGGAACTGAAGCAGAAGGGAAGACAGAAATAAATTTTCAGTCTAGAGGTTGTGATATAATGTAGCTAATAAGAGAATGACTTCTCTGTAGTAATTTTCTCAATTACTACAGCAATATTTCATTATGATGCAAATCTGGTAATTAGAGCAGAAGAGTAATATTTTTCTATTCAGTACTAGGATTTTTGACTTGCTTTTCTGCCATTATATGTCTTGTAGAGCAGGTATAGATTTTAATTTACAAGTTTAGTGAATTTAAAGATTTAGAATTGATTCTGTGATCTAATTTGGGCAGGGGTACATATGCCTGGGGAGAGAAGTCACTGAAGGTAATGAGGTTTCTTAAATGCTGTGCCCTTGGCCATCTGTTTACAAGATCACAGTTTACAGTCATCTTGTAAACTCTGCAATATTGGAATCTATGAAAATGTTCCCATCGTATGGCAATCCTAGCTCAAGCTGATGCCAAATGCTAAACTTCTCACTGCTTGTTTAAGCAAAGATTCTATCTGCAGTTTAGTCCAGACATTGCAGAAAAATCAGCTTGTATGGGAGTTCCTTTAATACTGGAATTATTAACATGCACTCCTCATACACGCAAAATACAACACTGAAATATTTGAAGAGATTGAAGGATATTTTCCCAATTTCTGCTACTAGAAAATATATATACTTGAAATAATTACATCGGTTTAAGGGGAAAGTACACTATTTTTTTTATGCCAGTACCGCACAGTTGGTATTTTAAAAGTAGATTTTGGCTGAGGGGATGCATGGGTGTGGTGTGTATGCATGCATGCAGGTCAATCACACCAAATCCTTGGAATTTGTCACTGAATACTGTATTTTTTCCAGTATTTACCTGGTTCTTGCGTTAGTTGCTATTTGCCACCTTCTGAAGTGGTTGGCAGATGTTTGTTTCTTCGTTTTTCCAAAGGATCTTTTGTAGTATTTTGAAGACTTGATCACAATAGGATTAAAATGAGAACATAAAATGTGTAGTTAAAGGAGGTTTTTTGCTCTTTTTTTATCTGCAGATGAAAAGTATAGAAAATTGGAGATCTCCAAAAAACAGTGTAGAACATTCACTTCTGAAATTATGTTCCTTTGGCAAGGTGCATGGAAAAGATTTGGAAAAAAACAGAGCATAAGTGCTGGCAAAATTGGTAGGAATGTCGGAAAAAAATTTTAAGTGTTGGCGTAAGAATTCTTTGAAAATCCTCGCTTATTCACATGTGAAATTAAAGTAAAAAAGCATCTGTCCTCTTTTATGCACACTGACCCAATAAAACTGAATAATTATATTTAGCAAAGTACAAAGTTTTCTAAACAGAACTCTGTCTGCTTTTGGCTTTCTTTGTTATGTATTCCACTACACTAAAATATTGTGGTTAAATATGGGCATATTTTGGAAAAAAACCATCAACCACTGAACAAAACAGTGAATATAAAAAGAAGAAAATATTGAAGTTTTCAAAGATGATTCTTTTGGCTCTAACATGAAATTTTTAAGACTAAATATTAATACAGTAAAAAAGATCTTGCACCCATACAAATTTTTTTACTCATCCTAGTATAGGTAAATTTGAAGTTCCTGCAGAATTTTTACCTCTGTAACCATTTTCTTCACTCAAATGGAAGAAAAGCTTGCATGTTAATGTCCTGATCCCAGAAATATTTTGTCATGTTGAAACTCAAATGTGTTTTATTTTTACATAATCCAATTGAGCTCCTCATATCTATAAGATTATACTTAGCTGTTTGAAGGATCAGAAGGGTCATTGCAAATTGTAAACGAATTTCTTGTATTTGCTTAATTTGTTTATTTTTTCATTTTATTACCAAATGTAGCTGTTCTTCAGTGAAAACAAATTAGGAATCCTAAACCAAAAACGAAAATCAGTCTTGTGTGGCTCAGAAATTATCACACTTTTAAAAAGGATAATTTATGAAATTATTTCACCATCTAAAATATTTTTTTAAATAGTAATGATGAAAAATGATTTTGATTTCTTAATTCCCTCTAAATATTTTCTCTTGTTAATATGGGTGTACCTTCTTACTGTCTGTTTATTGCAATCATATTTGTTTCACACCCAGTGCTGTTAAAAGTAAGAACTAGATACATAATATCATTACTGTGATTTACAGTCAGTAGAATTCCTAATTGATTTGGTCCTTTCTGTTGAACAGTTCGGGCCGTGGTACTTGCCTTGATAATGAGCCTCCCAAGCGTGACTTTCTTTATCCAGCTGTGGCCCCAGGTCAGGTGTATGATGCTGATGAACAGTGTCGCTTCCAGTATGGAGCAACATCCCGCCAATGTAAATATGGGGTAAGAAGTCTTAATCCTTATGCTGAGTGTTCTGCTTAGTCATTTGTATATATTCCTTTAGAACATAAATCTTTAGTTAGTTGTAGTAGTGGGTTACAGATTGCCAATAGCATATCCGGTGCCATCATTTGTAAGCAAAGGGTTCATTTTAATCCTTATGCTGCATCTTTTGCTTGAGCCATTTGTGTGTGCTGTACACTAAAGTGTGGGTAACCATGAGCCGGGTAAACTGTTCCTTAATTGTAGCGGAAAAAAGCCCAGAACACTCGATCCTGATTCTTGTAAAGTATAATAGAGAATTTTTCCTGATTTCAGTTAGTTGAGATCAGGTTTATGTTGTATTTATCTTGAAACGTAAAGTCTGTTGTGTTGGCTTTAACCTTTCAGTATAAAGCTACATTTTGAAGTTACTTTTTTACTTGTATTGATTTATCAGATCTGATTTTATTTTCTTGTTTGTTTGTTTGTTTGTTTTTCCCCTGACATTTGAGTCTATTGCATCTCACATTATTCAGGTATCTTTCTTGAAAGGTGAATGATGGTTATGGGAACAGACGAACATGAAGCTCGATAGCTGAATGGAATACTGAATAGCAAAGTACTAGCAAAGATTTGGCTGCAAATACCAGTGTGCAATAATTAAAGTAAATAAATTTACAGTAGAAATAAAAACCTTCACATGTAGGTCATTGTGTTACAAATGTTTACTTAAAATCTTCCAGCCAAAAGTATGTAGTTAAAGGACACATTCTGCTATGCTTCTTATGAAATAATCAGCTGACACTACACTAAATAAACATTAAGAACATATCTTGATGGTTTAAAAGTAAATAATTTAAAATTTTTAGATTATTCAGATAAAATAATGAAATAATACAAAGAAATTCCATTTTTAATATCTCTGGGGTGATAAATACAGTA
Source organism: Struthidea cinerea (assembly GCA_013397865.1). Classification (NCBI taxonomy): domain Eukaryota; kingdom Metazoa; phylum Chordata; class Aves; order Passeriformes; family Corcoracidae; genus Struthidea; species Struthidea cinerea. Next base: position 461,172 of record VZTI01002861.1, on the reverse strand, counting down.
TTATTCTTGGGCTGCCTCTTTGGCAGATTGCATTTTGGAAAGGATCTAAGAGCTATGTAGCTTGCTGACTAGCTCTGGGTCTTCTGATTCCTCATCAAGCCTCTTTTGGCCTTTATTGTTCCTCTTTAACTTCTCACTTCCCATCACTATTCTTTAATGGCCCTATTTCCTGTCTCTTCATCTAAGTCATACCTTTTTTTAATTTTTTTTTTTTCTTACAAATTTTCACCACAATCTTTTATTTGCAGAGTAGGGACATCTGCAGGTATTTAATCTATGATTTATAGCACAGTCTTTGGAGACATATTGCATTTTAAATTAAACTGGAAAGTTCATAATGTGCAAAACCTGGCTCTTCCACATATATGTAGGTTTTTTTAAACATTGTTAAACTATGTAATCATTGTTATGATGATCCTGCTGCACAGTACATTTTCCTTCTTAATCCAGTTTCTAAACCAGAAATAATTGGAAGTAATGAAGATGTGTAGGTTATCTTCGCTTTTTCCCTTCTGCTTTCTTTTTTTTTTAAAAGCTTTTTTTTTTATTCCCTTAGACTTAGCAAAAAGACGTTGGCACTTAATTGAGGCAATGTCTTCATGAAGTGAAGCTTCATTACCACACCTCTGAATTGATATAGAGTGTTGTGTTCCATCGGTGTGCCATCAATGTGAACATAACTTCCAAGTGTCTCAGAAAATAACCCCCCTATTTTTGATCATAGGATTCAAACTGCATATATTAATAAATAAGTTATTGTAGAAGTCTGGTAATATCCATTCTAAGAAATAATATGCATTTAAAATAGTATCTACATTTACAAATATTATCTGCCATGGCCATAATGCTCTGCAAATGTGACCATGGTGATTATTATCTTGGAGATTTGAAGTGATAATTTTGAAACAGCCTTTGGGACATTGTGGTGCAGATGAAAAATACCTCCGCAAACAGGATTTCTTTACATAAGAAAGGATTTTAGGACTGAATAGGGAAACTAGCTCTAAATCCCAGGACAAGCTAAATTGAATGCTCAGCTCTGTTATTATCAAAAGTAAACAGTCAGTGCTTTGGATATTTCTTTTCGATGTACTATTCACATGAAGATGCCATTAACAGTTGATGGATCATCTTCTAACAGACACATGTGTAACTATGATGGAAAAACAGCAAAAATACCTAATTAACAGTGAATGCAGTTCATATACTAGCTCCTTTCAAGCATTTATTTTAGCCCTTCTTATTTGAAGTGTCTAGTAAAAAAGGGTGTAGAGCAGGTTTTCCAACAGGGGGTTTAGTGACCCAAAAGGAAATAAATTCCAAATTTCAGAGAAAATTGCTTGCTTTTTTCCCGTGCTCATGTTCTTCACTGGTTTTTAGTGGCAAGCCATGACAAGAGAAACAGTTGAACTCTCAAATCAAAGGCAAAAACTCTTCAAGTCTCCTATGGCCTGTGATGTACCTGTTGATATAATTGATGTTTTTAAAGTAACTTGGAAAATCTTCACATTTTTTCTGCTTAGGAATTCTGCCATAATCTTCTAACCTTTAGAAAAATTACGTCTTTCAACCATGTAGCTTTAATGTTAATCTGTGTTTCTTGCCTTTTTTCCCTTATTTTCTCATGCACTCCCTCTGGATCTTTAGTTAAACTGTTTGTTGCTTTAGATCATAGATAATGTCCTAATTCTGCAATGAATTTTTCACAGTTAAAGTTGGAACTGTTCTTACTTAGGAACTTGAAGTTAAAATTCCTGGAGAGGTGTTTGACCAATTAAAGCATCAGAACTCAATTACAAAAAGGGACTGCAAGTTTCTGCTTTTGTGTGTATTTGTTTACTGAAAAGGGGACAATTTGGCATAAAAAAGATCTCTTCAGTAGTTTTGGTGCTATTTTAAGGACCACTGCTCGTTAAACTGAGTTACATTTGGACAGAACTCTTCTTGCGAGAGCATTGCAGCTATTGGTCAGATTTCTCTGTGTTGTTAAGCACATTGAGTGAGACAAGAATTCAAAGTGATGCCTTAGCTGTTTGAGCTGAAAAAATAAAGCTATATTTTAGCAAGTAGACAGTGATCCTTCTAGTGTTACATGCACATTGTTCTTTACACTATACTATACTATGCTATTCTATATACTATACCATATCCCTTCTGATACAGGGACAATTTAACAGAATTTAGGTGAAGAAATTGGTATTTTGAATAAAGAAGTGAAAGGCAATGTCTCAAGCTATTTAAAATATTTCAGTTTTAGGGTGTATTTTCACACTCAGGAGAATGTTAAATTTATGACATCCAGTGAGCCAGATTCTAATGGTGGAAATTGTGCCATTTGATACTGACGCATAGCTTTTTCCTAAAGGCAGTACATGCTTTCAGGTATCTTATTGGATTCACTGCAGTGGAAGATTTTTAGGTTGTTAGAAACAGTGCTAGTTCCTCTTCAGTTATGTAACTGCTGGATAGCCTACGTCTTTTAGGATGATGCAGTGTGGATTTTCTTCTGCTGATTGCCAGATGTGTCTCAGTTCTCTTCTCTGTTTGTGTCCTAGTTCCACTCCTTTAGTCTTTTCGTTTAGGTGATTGTAAGGGGAACTTTTTCATTGACTTCTGATGTCCTTATCCTTTGAGCATCTGCCTAGTAACAGTTGGCTGTTGGCTGTCTCTGGGTTAACTCAGGAAAGAACTGCAGTCTTGACTTTCAATTTCTCTACCTTATGAGTTTAAATAATACCTGGAAAATACCTGACTGTAACTTACTGATTTTGTAGTTCAAAATAATGCTTTGCTTTAGTGCTGGTCCCTACATTTTTAGGACTAAAACCTCAGACCTTTTAAAAGCAGTTAATACTTTATGCATATGGTTGGTATTGCTGTGTTGCATTTTACGATCTGTGAAGCTGCTGGCTGCTAGCAGCAGGGTTTCAGAGATAGTAACTTGTATTTGGTATGTTTTTTTTACATTTTATGCTTTTCCACCAGAATTGGTCAGCTGACTTCCAAATCCAGCAGAGTAGACACATTACTATACGCCTATAGTTCTACAATATTTCCACTACATCAAAAAGCCTGAATTGCAATTGACCCTTCTAATCGGGTCATACAAATTTTAATGTTTGTGAATTAAACTGTTACTTTTCTCATGAAATACTGATGTGGTTTACTCCAGTTAAATAAAGAGCAGTAGTACTAAGATTGGTTTAGGGGTTTTATAGGAAGGTAAAAGCAGATTCTCGAAGCTGGTGATTTTTCACAAGGAAAGGCAGAGAAGCCACTGGTGTATCTTTGCACCAAAGCTACTGGTTTCCTTTTGTTCTCTCACCATTGATACTATGCCTAGCATCATGCATTTAATTGAATTTGGACATAATATCTAATAACTTACTGTAAGGTACCTTTTTTGACCACAACTTCATATATCATTCCATAACTAAGTCACTTTATACTTCTTGTTTGTTAGCTGAGCGTAAGAGCGTAAGTAGTTTCATTCAATGGATTTACATTGCATTGCTCATGAAGTGGTGTTAAAATTACGTGTAAGGAAAGAAAGGAATTGAAGATCCTGGTATCATACTCTGTCATTATTTATCAACCTTTCCTTTTTTAAAAATTGTTGTTTTGTTTTTTTTTTCTTCCCATGGTCTGGCTAGTTAGTTGAAAAATCTCTCATCACTATTGTGCAGGCCTTCAGCATTACAAATTATTGAAGTTTCAAGCTTTTCTTGTATAAGGACATATAGAATTGTGTTGTAATTAAATTAATTTTGTTCTCTCTTTTTTCTGAGTTTATGATGTGTATAGCCAAGGGAAGTCCCAGAAATTTTCCTCTTTCTGGAACCTAAAGTAATTTTGCATCCTTTTTTGAACAAGTTCCTGCAGTCCTCTTTTTTTCTTCCTTAGGACTATCTGGTCTTCAAACCTCCTTCTCTTTTCCTTCTTTTCTGTCTTTGTTTTTCTCTCTCTCTCATAGAGACACAGATGTCAACACCAATGTGCCTGCATCTTATGAATGCTGTTAAAAAAGTGCAAGGAGAAGCTGGTGATCAGAACAGGAGGAGTGCATTAGATGATTGTAGAAGCAGTAATGAGATTCCAGATACCAGAATGTTGTTTGAACAAAGATGAATAGGTTGCATGAGTTTGAAAGGGAGGATGGTACTTGGAGGTGATTGACTTTGTAGGGTTCCTGTAGTTTCCCTAAGGTGCACATAAGCACCCAATATTTAGGAAAGAATGTTGGTAGCATAATACAAAGGTGTGACTTAGGTTTTGTATTCTATTTCACGTTCTTTTGGCATGCTGTGATTCATAACATGCTGCACCACTCAATGAGCTTTTGGTTGTGAAACACTAAAATGGTAACTTTTAGGTGCTTATCTGAACAAAACTTTGAACCTTCTGGAGTTCACTTACTGATTAGTGTCTTCTAGTTTTAGCTGAGTTGTCTGCTGCATTTCAGCAATGAGGCTGAAAATACTCTGTTGATGATTTTCAGGTCTGAATTGCAATTCAAGCTAATTATTTTTACGCTGTATTTTAGCAATGCTCATCAAGAGGTGCAGCATATTATAAATTAAACATGCTGAAGTAACAGACAAACCTAATTAGGATTTTAGAATTTTAAACAAAATTCTAAATTTTGAACAAAAGGTGAACCTCCCAAATTATCACAATTTAATATACTTTGCGAATGTATTTCCCATCTTACTTTTCTTTAAATTTTATGGGCTGAACTGCTAACATTTGTTGGAAGCTTTCATTAGTTTTGAAAACAAGAACAGCACAGCAATTTGATGTCTGCTCATACTACTGAGTTTTCATTGTGCTGTATTGTAATAATTTATGATGATTATGATATAGGATGCTTAGATGTTACATAATTTGAAATGCCTATATGTAACTCTGCATGATGCAACAGAAAGAGGCTCCATCATTTATAATACTTAGGCCAAAAGAAGGTAATTTGATTTGCTGTGTTTTTTTCTCTAGATGGGTTCAGCTTTGTTTAATTTACTGCAAATACAAGCATCCGAATTCCAAACTGAAGTCATGGAGCCCTAAGATACACCGTTACAGGTTGTCATCTATCTTGTCTTGATCTTGTGAAAGGCCTCAGCTTCAGTTTATGTTTCCTGGATTTTTAAAACTTTTCCCTTGTTTGCTTTACAAATTAGTAGTTACTAAATCCAGACGTTTGGAGACTGACATTGAGGTCATTTATTAATTTTCAGATTATGCTTCTTTCTTTTAGTTTCATTAAATTATTAAAAAAAATATAATGTTGGCAAAAGAGATGTTAGCTTCATCCTTCTCCATGGAAGACTGCCCTAAAAGGGTCACCTGTTGGTGGGTGGGTGTGGGTGGGTGAGCGTGCGTGCTTGTGTATGTGAGTGTGTGAAAAAAAAGCAGTATACTTTCTATTAGTGTTTTTGGGCCTGACTTTTTCAGGGCAGTTTCTCATATGTTTTTAAGGCTGGCTTATTAAAAACTATTGATTAGAGATGTTGCAGATATTGGGGGTAGTAAGGAAATAGCGCCAGTCAATGACTATCCTAGTAGCAGCTGTAGGGGTCGTGGGGTTGACCTGGAGAACAGGTCAGAACTTCTTTGTTTTAACTTTCCAAGGTCAGTTGAAAATAAAGAAGACATAGCCATAGGAGTACCTGGTATAATTCCATTTTCATTTAATGAAATAACAGCAAAGATGGATTTTTTACTTCTTTTTAGGTAGCTCATTTGTTCTCAAATGACTGTCAGTGTTATTTTTCATTTCATGTGCAAGGTGATGGAGAATATACTGCAGAGTTTTCTTTTAAATGCAGTACAGCAGGGAAAAATAAACAATATCTTAAATAAGTTTGGCTATATTTAAAAGATATTACAAAAACTCTTTCATTTCTTGGGTTTAATACAAATTAGGTCTACAATTTGATACTTTGGGTTATTTTTGTGAATCTGTGGTACTATGAATAGTTTTTCTTTGAGGAAGTATTCTGTTGATTTTAGTATATTGTATATCTGTCTCAAGCAGAACTCCTTTCTGATTTAAGTAGAGGTTTTTGCTCCAACATTAATAGCATGATAAAGCCCGTAGTAATTTTACACTACTATCATTTTGTCTTTAGGGATTTACTGAGGTAAATTTCTGCTGAAATTACAGTCTGAAAAAGGACTGTCAGACTATGTCAGTAATAACATCTAGTTTTAATATACTGCTTCTCAAAACAATTTAGGAATAAATATTTTTCTTATTTTGGAAAGTAGGGAAGTGAGTTGACATGCTTGGATCCTTCCTGCAAACACATGAATGACTAAAATAGTTTTGGAGTGCTGTATTCATTAATTCACACTGTTGAGATGGTTATCTGTTTGGGATTAAAATGTCAAGCTGGTATTGGATCAGTGAATTTAGAAGTGTCTAATGCACCAGAGAAGCCTGAATATACAGAAAGAATTGTATTGAAAGGAAGTTGTCAAATGCTCTCATTTGTAGGTATGTTAGGCTGGCAAAGACATGTTAATTATTACTTCCACTTATATGATAATATATAGAAGGTATACTTGTGTAGGCATATCAGAAGTGGAATTCTGCATATAAACTCTGGATCAAAAACCAGAATTCTGGATTCAAATCGTCCTGAAACAGAGATGTTTTAAAACTCCAGACTGCTATCCAGACCTAATTTTTTGCTTTTGTCCATATTGGAATGGTCGAAATCTTTTGTTTCTTAATGCAATTGAATGTTTTGATTTTCAGAGCATTGAAGCAAACTCCACAAAGTCAGAACAGCTGTTAATTTAGACATTTGAACTTGATCAGATCTAAAGTAAATAGAAGGTCACAAGTAGAATTGTCACAGTCTGACGCTTTTAATTACTATTTGACAATGCAAACCACACATGAAGAATGAACGAGTAAATTACACCAATTTTGTTCAACCAAATGAGGAAGTAAATTAAAGGCTGAAGTAAATAAGGTAGGATAATGACAGGAGGACCTCATACTGTGTCTGAAAAGAATGCATTCCAGGTTTTCACTTTTAAATCCATACTGTATTGAAGTTTGGATTAATGTTTGATGGGTAGATGTGAAATTGATTTTGTGTTGAATTTTAGCACCTTGGTGGCTGTGAAATTTGTAATCTAGTTACATTTTTCAAGAAGCTTTGTGATGTATCTTCTCTTACTTCTTCCTTGTTTTATTTTAATTAATATATTTATTTATGTGTATCTTAATGTGAAAATTTTTCAGCTGAGTGACAAAAAAATTTTGTTCAGAGCTTTAAGTTAAGTAAATATTTATACTGCTTGCATTTCTTTATTGAAAAAAGAAACTAATTTAAAAGTTCTGCCTTGGTTACATGTAGACTTTTACAGGTGGCAGTATTTCTCCTAAAAGAGGCTTAATAATATAATTTAGATTTTCATAGAGCCACACACTAAATAGGATGAACTAACTTAGGCCTAATTGTCAAAAACTGGATGGAAACTCCAGGAATCATAAGCTTTCAGTCCATATAATTTCAGACCATTCTTACAGTTTATTTTTTTATGGATTATAAAGAAGATACCTTGCTTCTGCCAATCATGAAACTAAATACACTGTATTAACAATCCTGCAAGAATGGCACCACCTGATTTTGAACTTCATAAATAATTTTGCTTTTTTCAAGAAAAGATTCTACTGTTGAACTGTTGCTGCAGCCGCTAGTGAGTAATGTATAAATAAATCAATTTGCATATGTAGTACAATGCAAGAAACGTGAGTCTCAGGGTAAAATGTAACAGTTGTTCCTGTTGATGTGTATAGAACATATCATATAGTGTGTATAGGTGCCAGATAGTTATTCATTACCTCAGATAAGCAATGACCCTGGAGGGGAGTGGACAATAATTTATTCACACTTTTCAGTCTTTCCCTTTTTCTTTTCTTTCAAGTGTCACTATAGAATCTATACAAGGATTTTTTGTGGGGTATTATTTCAAGCAGCAGTTAAGTAAAGTGAAACAGTAAGGATTATCATAAGATCATTTTAAAGATCTTGTTCTATTCCAAATTTTAAAAAGTATTTTAAAATATAAAATACATATAAGGAAGTTGTGAACTCTTGCACAGATCCCAAAGTAATAGAGCAAAGATTATTGTGTAAGTAATTTACTGTAAAAGCAAACCTCTCCTGATTCTTTTGTGCATACACAGCTGAATCCAAGAGCAACTGAAGCAACTGTGAAGATTTCCGGTGTTCACCCAATTTTGGATCATGCCCACGTTATGAATTTCAACTCTTAGTTAGTTTTAACAATTTGTCTCCAATGTCAGCAGAACTGGCTTAATTTAAATTAGTAAATGGGCAAAACCAAATGAGAAAATATGGTAGGAACAAAAAGATATTTTGAAAATCTCAGTTAGTTTAACACTGACAACATAGGGAAATAGGATAGGCTAAATAATTTATGGAGGAGCAGCTGCAAATCTAAAAAGCCTAAAGGAAGTATTTTAGTACATAGGTTAGTTAGTTCTAGCTACATATGCACTGCTTTAGCAAATGTTGCAGAAAAGGAGTGCAGGTAGTCTGAGCTCAAAAACTTCCTTTTTACATAAAGGAAAGAAAAGTAATTGTTGCTGTTTCATGTCTCAAAATTACTGGTATCCTTTTTGGCAGGTAATTTTGAGGCAGATGACAACCTTAATGGAGACACTACAGCTTATCTGAAGACTACTTCTTTAACAACACTAAAATATACTAAGCCCAGTCTTAGCACAAATCAAGAAAAAAGCAATTATAAAACATTGCTTGTGTGGCAGGTGTGAAAACCACATTATTGTCTACTTTTGATGCTTCCAGAATGTTTTATTTGGCGGAATATTCTTAGGCAAAATATAGTGGCTTCAAAATAGCTGCCATCACAGCCCTCTTCAGATTTCTCTCTCCAGACCATGTCTTAATTGTCTCTGTTCAAAACAAATTTGTGTATACATGTGTGTATGAAGGCTGGAAGAAATTTTAGACTTTTATTCTGATCAACTTGCTTCTGCCTTCTTTCCTAGGAAGTGTGTAGAGAGCTCTGGTGCCTCAGCAAAAGTAACCGCTGTGTTACCAACAGCATTCCAGCAGCAGAAGGTACTCTTTGCCAAACAGGGAGCATTGAAAAGGGGGTGAGTACAAACAATTTATTGTTTGAAGGAGCAATATATTGTTCAAAGACTACAGGGAGAAAGAACTAGAAAATGATAGTATTTCACAGCAATTATAACAGTTCAAACAAAAACTTAGTTTTTCAGAATACACGTGCCTCCTAATGGAAAGTGGCCTACAGAATTTTTTCACGTTTTTTTATATGTGTAATTTAATAAAATATTTATCCTCTCTATAAAACTCTATAGCCTGGATCAAAAAACAACCCCAAAACATATTCTATTTCTTCTGTATATTTTTTGAGTAATTTTTTTGTAAAAACTCTTTTAGTTTAATCTTTACTAGATTTTACACCGCTCTTCCATAAAGGATTGTTACAGCTTTAGATCTGCCATGGACTTTGAAAATGTGCAACATAAATCTAGAGCCTTAACTATGTCATTTTGTTAGAAGGGAAAAGAATTCTATTTTTTCCAATATAAGCCAAATCATACAAATGTATAGAAAAAATGTTGACTCCATAAAAGGGTTTTAGGAAAGCCTGTATTTCCCAGTGACCTTTCTATTTTGACTTTGAATTATTCTTTTGTTATTCAGTTATGGTTGCATAACTGTTTAGCTTTATGGATTTTGATGTGCAGTCAGATAAGCTCTTCTACCTAACAGAAAAGTACAGGAAGTCAGTGTTGTAATAGATAATCTTAGCACTACAATATATGCCTGAATATGAGAATTTTGATTTTAAAACAGTCTCTGTATATCAGTAGTTTCAGACAAGAATATTAGAAGCCTGTTTCTCAGTTACAAGGCAAAATCTATACAGATCTGAAAGAGTAGAGAAAAATATTTTAAATGATTTAAAAGATACGTACTGGGGAGGAAAAAATGCATTCTTCATACCTTTTTTCAAGATAATATATTTTATGCAGGTTTGTACGAAGTGAATTCGGCTTGTTATACTAAACCATTTCCAGTATCTTTCTGAGAGGTGCTGCATTTGTTCATGAGATTCAGTGATCCCGATTGGTTTTTTTTCTGTACAATGGCCACTGACATATATTATTACTCTGACTTTTATCATGCTAGCTGAGCTGGTTTCAACAAAGATAACAGTGCATTTCGACTCGCAATCTAGTGTTTAAACAACAAGAATGAAAGCTTTTGGGCAGCTGTCGCAGTTTATTAATGTGTGTTGACGGCTTCATTCAGAGCCCATGACCTGGTGTCGTTCTGATGGCTTTTCCATGCTGGGTTTGGAGATATTGGTAAACCATGTTAAATGAATTCATTGAACCAGTCATTTTAAAGAAATAGAGTGATCAGAGTTAGCCAGTAAAAATAGAGAGACCTTCACATTGTACCAAAAATGTTACCTTATATTAGAGTAATAGAAAATGTTAGAAGCCTTGCTCTTAAATCAACAGTCTAGGTTTATTTTGGAACCATCCCTCCTTTTTGATGACCAAGAGCAATTTACCTCAATTTACGTTTTTTAAACCATGAGACTACAAATTGAGGTCCTTTTAGACAATGTTGATCTGTCCCCTTGTCAAGAGGTTTTAATCAGTTTCCTCTCTACCAAACATAATTTTGCAGCCGTCAGGATCTTGTTCCATTGTTAGTTTTAGAGGGAAATGAGAGAATCCATGCCATTTTACAAAGATAAACCTGTTAACCAAAGATGCTGTTAGCAGCAAAGAATTGTATCTATAAACTGTATCCACAAAGGTTCCTGTGAATTAGTGGTGCCTGGTAGCAATAAACCAGAAATCATGAGCTCTTTCCAAATTTGTCATTCCCTTTCCCAGAGACTAAGGTGAAATAAACAGGTTACAGTGCTGTAACACCTTCTTGTTGTTGTTATTATTATTATTATTATTATTATTGCTACATTTGTACTGCAGTCACGCCTAAAGGCCACAACCAAATTAAACCCTATTTTGATGGACTCTGGCCAAATATATAATAAATTACCTTTCCAGCTCTAAACACCTAACAAGATCTCAGACCATTTAACCATATTTAGATACTTACTTATGAAAATTACATGTAGTGAAAAACTCAAAGCATAAACTGATGCAATATACATTAATATCTTATTGGCACAATGTGTAGGGATTCCTACAATTAAAATAGCCTAACCTTCTATTATAAAACCTTCTTTCAGTTGCTTTTATAAACCTGCCAAGCTTTTAACCCTTTGGGTTGAAATTTTCCATGGTTTGTATCTACTTACACCCGAAGGTTTTTAGAGTGTTTTCCGTAAGAGTTACTCGGCTGTTTTCTGCATACAGGAAGAGAGAATAGAGTGGTTTCTTGCTGCTGATGGAACTGTTATGTCTGTTCTCTTTTGAAGCTTTAATATGTTCATGCTTTGGTGAAGGGTTTTACATATCAGATGGGTTAAATAAGATACACTTTTCCTAATCTGTAATAATAATTTTAAATATGTAGGAAGTTTCTCTCTGGTATTCCCAGCGATGTGTTTGTGTAGCTAAATTAACGGATAGATTTTAAAAAATACACTGATGAAGAAATTGTGCATATAAAACAGTAAGACAAAACTGATAGGAATGCTTATGTGGTGTTTTTATTTAAAGTAATTTAAAAAGTAACTCTTTCCGTAGATCATAGATTACATCCATGCTAGGCATGTAAATGAGGGGCAAACATGCAAAAAATGAAAACACAGTGTGCCGAAAGGATAGTTTACATAGCTACATTGTGGGATGATTTAACTTATCATTGGACATTAACATAAGATAAATGCAAGTTATTGTCGAACATTAAGCTTTCTTGCAAAATAATTATGGAACTGATGATTGAAAATTAGTAGTTAAAATTTAAATTGACACTAATATTTTTCTTCCTCATACAAAATATCAGTTTTATCAGAGTACTTGCTGTGGGATTTTTCTAAAATCATACTGTTATAAATGTTAATTCTGTAAAACAGCTAATACTCATAAAAGTGATCTCAAATGTGCCTCTGTATCATATTTTATTTTCGTTAGTCACTACTTTAGGAGAAATTTCAGAGTGCTTACATTATTCACCGAGGATTTGCATATTTTATATGTATTTGAATGCATCACTGTCATCTTTCTGTTGAAATAATGGAAAATTATTATTTCAGTGTTAGAGAATAATTAATATTTCAGATCTAAACCTTCCATGAAGAACTTCTAAAATCGCTGTCACCTCCTCTTCTTTCTTCATATGGTGATTACTCAATAGTCCTAACCTCATTATAGCAGATGAGGTTGCTGTCATTCGTGGAGGATGCATATTTCTGCAGTCCTATTAGAAATAATTAAGATTTTTGTCATTTGTAATTACTCTGACAGAGATTCTATGCATCACTGGCTTCTAGTGAAAGACAAATTATTACTAGAAAATTAAGAAGAGACACAGAGGTGAGCATTAAATGCTCAGATATAAATTCAGTAGAAGAGAAAACTGAGCATTTAAAGAGGTTTTACAGGGCAATGTGGGAATGTGGAAGATAATATTTGTGTGACAGTGGAAAGTACACACCATAGGGATTTTATACAGCTTTGGAAAAATAAAGCAGGTAAATTGCACCTCCCTATTGTCTCTACAGTTCTAATAGTATGGAATTAGGATGGTTTACATATTCAGTTTTATATCTGTGATATTATGAGTTTAACTTTAAATCTGAAATTCTTGCATTTCTTAGGTTGGATCTTGATGTTTGTAATGTATATAATGTTATTTTAATTAAATTAGTAGATTACATTTTTACTCTTAGAAGCATTTTCATTTTTAGCTTTTGACTTTAGCATTAAATATCTGTTCATTTACTAGTGTGGCATCTGTATTAGACTGTAATGAGGAGATTTTTGTAATTAGTCAATACAATTTTTATCACTTAATTTATCACTGTAAAGAGAAGAAAAACACATGATTTTAGGCACTACTCCAGCTCACATAAATACTTTATTCTCCATCCTGATTATGGCATTAGAGGCATTGCAAAACACTGCACTATTTGGATATATCTATCCTAGCTAAAAATGTGCGTTCGCTCCCTATACAGCATGAATTGCGTTGTGCAGACATTCAATAATAGTCTAGAATTAAGAGAAGCTCCATATGAAACGTACAGTCTTCTGATGAAGTCCTGACTGAGTCTGTAAATTTAGAACTCCAAGAAGAGGAAGGGAAAGCTTGGCTTTGCTGTACATATTACTCTGAGTTAAGACTGTCTTCCAGCAGTGCTTACGGAGGGACAGGGGTATATCTGTCCATGTCTTCTGTGCATGTGTCAGTGTGTTTGGTCAAATTCACATGGCTAGTTTTGGGCACAGAAGTTGTCAGTATTTCTTTTTGGAAAGGGTCAATGCTGTGGAAATTCAAGGGAGTTTAAAACCAGCACTTGCTCCCTTTTGGAAGTGAAATGTGCAGATTCAGGTTATGGAGGATTGGAGTCCGTGCTCTGCTCTGTCACCTAAGCCTGCAGTAGTAGGAAAGGGTATCTAATCGAGCTGCTTCAAATTCTCAGTGATACAGCAGACACCAGAATGTGGATCAAAATACAGGCCCCAGGATTATTTCTGAATGGTTTAGAAAAGGTGTCTGATGAAGGAAATTATAAACTTGTTTTAATAGTTAATAGTTTGTGCAAATTGTCTGTCATTTTGTATTTCTGATTTAAGTAATAATATTGTGAAGTTTATGTGTTTGCTTGAATGACGTACACATGTTCATTCTGGCCCAAACAAATGGCCAGCCACTATTATAAAATTATTTTCTGTGCCATGTCTAATGCTCCATCACTACTTCTATTATGTCTGTAGTGTTAGTATAAATGAAATACTGCGACAAATTCTTCTTTCATTGTAATGTCATCCAAATTTTCTTTTATAAAAATAAACACTTTCTTTAAAATACTGTCAGGGGAATTTTTCATTTTCTGTAATGAAGCCTCTACATGAATCTTCAGTGGAGGGTCTTTTACCAAACCAGGCTTGGAAATGAATCTTAGTGTTTAAAAGAATGTAAGCAGCTTGTAGTTCCTTAATTGTGAAACATTAAGGAGGCTGATGAAATAAAAAGTACTTCTGGTGTGTGTTAGGGACCTATAATTCAGGACTGAGTGGAGACATTTAACAAATCACACACACCCTCACCAATGTCTAAACATGGCTAGAAAAAGTAAAATACTAGTCTTGTTATCTATACAGGGAATGCTAATGCCTATAATTGGTCATTGTCTGACCCTTATATTTTTTTGTCCTGATAACTCTGTCAGCCTCCAAGCTAATTTTATGTTTTTTTTGTGAAATCTTTCAGTGGTGTTATCAGGGAGAGTGCGTACCTTTTGGCACTTGGCCCCAGAGCATAGATGGGGGTTGGGGTCCGTGGTCAATATGGGGAGAGTGCAGCAGGACCTGCGGGGGAGGAGTCTCCTCATCTATAAGACACTGTGACAGTCCAGCGTAAGTAGCTAAAGTAAGCCGGAGCCAACAAAAAGACACATTTGGAAATTATTCAAAACTGTGGTTTCACTTGTTATCTGTAAAAATGTTTTGCTAGTTTGCCAACATTTGTCTTCAAAATAGCAGACAGAAATGCTTAAACAGGAGAAGTTCACTAGACATACTTTTAACATTTTTAATGTATCTTATGTACTGTAAAGATAGCTGGATTTATATTTAGCAGTAACCAGAATGGTTTTCTTTATGCAACTTGCTGTTCGTCAAAATATATTTAAATTATGCCTTAGGTAGATTTCTTTCTTAGGGCATATTTTCTTTAATGCTTGTCTCAGATATAAAATAGCAATTGCCAGTTACTTATTAAAAAACACCAACCCAAACCAAACACAGTATTTCCAAGTTTTCAATGTAACTGCTTACATAGAAACCATAGGTAGTAATATTATCTTGAATACAATATATTTATGTGCTACCTTGTCCAACTCTTCAGTTGTGACTTCCCACTGACTCTTAAAACAATTCAGCATCTTTTTTCCCTGCCGCTACTCTCTATTGGTCTATTTGCCCTCTCTGAAGAGGGGCCAGCTTCTCCACTACAACTTGATCTGTTGTATACGTTTGTACTTGTCTTACTATCTGTCTGTTTTCCAATGTCCTGAGCACTGTTCCAGAGAAGTTCTGTCAGGTAAGTGCTCCTCTCTCTGTCACTATCACTTCCCAAATGAGGAATGCTTATTTCTATTGCTGTTTTTTGCTGAATGAAATGCTGGTCTTTTCTGTTTTGGCTTTTGCCTGTTCTGATTACCTCACCACAGCTATAGGTCTTTGCAAGATAGTTTTATTACTCCATGCTCTCTTCTTGTCATTTCTCATAATCACTATCTCCGTCACCACAACTGGCTTTTAAGACCACTTTTTCTGAAAGTCATTTGTGTTTCTTTCATGAAAATACATTCTGTGTCTTGTGTCATTCCTTTTCTTGTCTTCTGCTCTCTGTTCACGTAGGTTATTTGTTGCTTATATCCATGTTTTCCAAGCCAGGCTGTCCATCAGCTTTCCACTGCGCTCTGCAAGACAGATACCATAATGACATATCACTGCTGCTTAAGGTGTTCTGTTTGCCCCCTATTATTAGCAATAACTACCTAATCTGGCCAGTATCACTACTTGCTCAATGGATTCAAAAGCAGAAATTATCTGTATGCATCAATAACATGTCAGACTATGTTAGTGAGAGAATAATAAATTAATTATTTTTTTCAAAAAAGTATTTTAAAGTCCTAGTGAAATGTTTGTTTGGAGCATGAATAATATCCTAAGATTTTTTTTTCTGACTTCTGTCACCATGTATTTGACTTGGTATGATGAAAATGATTAAATTTGAAATGTTCAACAAGCAAATGCATTTGGGAGAGGGTATGTCTGCATTAGGAAAAAATCCAAACAACCCTGTTGATTAAGGATAGTGTTTCCTGGTT
The DNA here is from genome assembly GCA_013397865.1 of Struthidea cinerea. Classification (NCBI taxonomy): domain Eukaryota; kingdom Metazoa; phylum Chordata; class Aves; order Passeriformes; family Corcoracidae; genus Struthidea; species Struthidea cinerea. The sequence continues at coordinate 445,092 of VZTI01002861.1, read as the reverse complement.
AAATACTGTATTGTGAAAAACAGTATTGATTTAATTTTTACTTAGTTGTTAATTGTGTATCTAATTTTTTATTATAAAAATCTCACAAAGTATTTTTCCTTTCTGCTTTCAAGTTGCAAGCCACAGAGCTGATGTCTGATTATTCTTCCATATAGTCTAAGTTAATTCATTATTTGACCTTTTTGGAAGATAGGGTTCTTGAACAGTTTGGGAATTTAGCAGCCAGTTATCTACACTAATAGAAATCTGCTTACTCTGGAGTTTCCTCAGATTTGATACCGATTAATTCAAATCTGAGTCAAATTCTTGAACTAGAATATACAGTCTTTGCCGGTTCTGAGTATAAACTCAGTCTTTGTTGGTTTTCAAGTAAGATGATATGATTAAAAAAAAAAGTATCACATAGGTTGTTTACTCGTTTCCCATTTTAATTTTATAAAGCAAGTGAATAATTAAAACCAATAGTTTTTTTATTTTGTTGAAAAAGCAATTAAACTGTACTGCTTGGAACATACGCAAACTGCATTAATATTATATGAGTGATGATTTTTCAAGTACCCACTAATGGTTTGTGTCTGCTCCAATGCAAGTCAAAGATACAATTCTTATTAAAATCTCATCTTAAAACTTGAATGTATTTTTTTTTTATTTATATAATATATATATCTTGGACTTGTATTAATACTAATAATGCATTAGTATATCTCCTGCAGTTGTGTTTGTTCTAATGCATATACTAACATATAAACATGTTTCTCCAGGCCTTCAGGTGGAGGCAAATACTGTCTTGGAGAAAGGAAGCGTTATCGCTCTTGTAATACTGATGTAAGTAATTTTTGTTCCACTGTGGTCAACTTGACTGGTTTATGTTTTAGCAGCAATGGATGTGTTTATTCCCCAGTTCAGAAAGTGTATGGATTCTGTTTAATTGGCAAACAGTCCTGTAAGGCACATCTGTATTGTAGGCACCCTGTGTGTTACTATCCTGTCTCGATGTGGTGCCTTGCTAGTGCTTTTGCATTAAAGCCTGGAGTGAGTTCAACTTGAGCTTCCACGTTAGAGGTGAACCGGGATCATTCCACATCAAAGCAAAAATCTGTTTAGCCCACTGTCTTATCTCCCAGCAGTGGCCTATAACAGGTTTTCAGGGAATAAGTTATACACTTCTGACAGGTGAGGGGTGACTTTTCTATTGGTTTACCTTGTGAGTTTCCAAAAGCTGTGTGTTTTAAGTTTGCTGGAACTCATATTGTATCTGTGCCACATTAACTGCTACAAGTTAAAGTATCCTCCATGAATCCACGTTTAAGCCCCCTTACACTTTTTATACCTTTATAACATCCAGTGTTAATGTGTTACACAGTCTTCTTACAGGCGTTGTGCAAATGTATTTGAAACCAGCTGTTTTGCCACTGGGTATTTGCTAGTTACTGTATTTACAGAATGATCCCACAGTTCCATTTTAGAGCTGAGACCATTGAACAGTGACCTACAGCTGAAGGGATGGGACACAGTATAAATGTGTAAGGTCAAATTATGAACCTAAATTACAAGTACAAGTAACTTAAAATTCAAAACAGAAAAAAATACACATCAGTAAAGAATTTCACTAACAAGTTTCCAAGTCAAATTACAGGTCAGTAGCACTGCCAATATAAAAAGGCTTTCCTACTATTTTAGTTTTAGCTTCATATTAATTTTCATCTTAAATAAAGGAAGTTTGTAACACTGAGAGAATCTGTACCTAAAGATATTGTTTCACCTCTTTATCTTTTGATATATTCAGGGAAATGTAATAGTTTTCAAAGAGTCAAAATGACTCTTTGAAAAAAAATTGCATTTATGATCATTAATTATTATCGTAATTATTGTCCCTGCAAACTTCTTTGTGGAGGTTATTCTCATTATTAGGCAGTATTAAAGATTTCCAAATCAAAAATTACTTTCTTACTGTTGATCACAGCTGCCCCATTCACACAGCCAAAAAGTGGCCACAGTGTAGTAAAAAAGCCTGAAGTTTAGATGCTGGTCCAGTAGGACCTGTAAAACTTTTCTGGTTGTCCAGCCTTCCAAATCCCAGTGCACCATTCTGGAACCTTGACCGCATTATTGTTTTTCTGTAGATGTGTATCTTTGCATTTGTCTGTCTTGGTACAATTTTAATTTGAATGGATCTGGTTTATCAGATCATACTCTGCAATTAATTTACCTTTCTCTTTACTTTCACTCAGGTGGTCTTTTTGTAATTGGAAGATTTCATAAACAAGAAATATTTTTGTAGTTGTAGTTCACAAATGAAAATATAGAGTGACATTAGGTGTCTTCCTAATTCTTACAGTTGATAGGATATCCGCTTTCAAATTCGGCAACTACGTGATGACTGCTTATTGAAATCTGTCAGTCAATATTTACTAAATTTCACATATACTTTATTGAACTATTACAACATCTTCCAGGATGTTGTCTACTATTAAGTTAAGTAACTTACCAAAATCTAAGCATATTTCATTATTCTTTTAATTTAACCAGGAATTGTAATAAGTTTTAGTTGATAAAACTTTTACAAAAAAATACTGATTTGTATTATTGTTTATCTTTTTTTTAAACATGTATAAGTGAAGTATTGGCCAACTTTTCTGCTTATTTGGGATTGATATGAGGCAAACTGTAATCTAGACTATTCTACTAATACTTTTCAAATAATTACCTTTTTACATTAGCACTGTCTCAGTTTGTACACAAGATCTAAGATTTGTTAAAAAACACACACTGACACACAGCAGCCCTCATCCTTTAACTCTTTGAGGACTCTTGTGAAGTATTTGTCCAGGCATTATTATTTCAAATGTTGTATTTGTCTCCAATCTGCCACAGTAACTAGTATATAAAAATGTTTACATAATATGTAATCCTGTTCCTTCATAAATATTTGGTTTTTAATGCCTTTTTATTATTAAGAATGATGCCATAGCTGCCTAGACATACCACTGAAATGTTGCTATGATCCGTTTTATTCTTATCATATTAAATATCTTATTGCCACTTTTCAGACAGTTTTATTCTTGGTTGTTTTTGCTTCCCCTCTTCTTTATTTATTTATTACAGAGATGCAGTTTACAGGGTCAGAAGAGGAACATACAGAAGGTCTCTGAGGAGGCCATTCAGGCTATTCTCTGGCACAAAGACAAAATAATTCTCAATAAACGATTCTTAAATGATGCTTAGGCACCTGAACTGTTTTGAATACCTCCAGTCCAGGAAATAACATTAGTATTTTTCAATATCCTTACAGTCAGTACAGTTTTCATAAAACATAATGTATGTTTTTTCAATCCTTGAAGATCCCTACTTACTCTTTCCCCAATAAGAAGATAACTGATATTATTCCCTAGATTGGAACCTCTCCTGTGTTCGCAGATTGCTGTCATGTCTCTTAGTCTTCTTTACCCCAGTCTCTGTGTTGATAACCATTGGGATCCCAGTAGCACATGCCTTGAAGCATTAGGCCTCGAACTTAGTTTGTCACCTTAGTGATGGGATTCTGTTTATTCATTTTAGTATTGTCATATTTTTTCTTACAGTAGTAAGAAAAGTAAGTAGTGACTATGTTCATTTAGTACATGTTGATTCATTATGTCCAAAACTTTTTCTTAAAAGCACTGTTTAGGAAGTCACTCTTCAGCTGTGCTTTCACAGCTGATTGGTCATACCTGAGTGTAGTAATTTGCATCCATTCAAACCACTGCAACAATTTATCAAAATATTTTAAAATTATAGCACTCTATTCAAAAATACTGGTTTCCTACTCGTATTTCAAACAGTAATTTGACAAGTTATTTGGAAGGGAACTTTGCATTTCATTGCCTAGGTCTGATAAACAAGTGATTGCAAACCTAAGCCAGGCAATTTGAAAATGCCATTCTTAGAGTTTGTGATCCACTTTTTAAGCATGTTTTTGGTATGGTTTTCCAGTGCATGAACAATTTGGTACTTACAGAAGGCTAAATTTACAGTCTTAATGATTTTGACAATTCTAGTCTATTTCTTTTATAGCAATGTGTAGGATTCTACATCACTAAGAATCAGAGAGACTAGTTTCAAGATATATGTTAGTCCTTAGTGCTTGACAGTTTTTATGGAACGGTGTGTTGATTAATGTAAGTGTTAAGAGCTTGCAAATATATTATTGTTTTTATGAATAATGTGCTGCTTGTACATTTTTTCTGTTGAAGTTTATTTTGCAATGTCAACATTCATTGTCCATCTGTAACTTTCAACATAGCCCTGCCTAAAGTGCCTACTCTTCATGACCCAAAAAATGCCTCATTTTGACTTCATTTTTTTTCAGACATGAGTTAGTTCTGTTGTCCTTATTTTTGACCATTTTAATCCTTTGGAAACAGTGCACACACTCCTACTAGACTAACTTCTCGTCGAGCACTTCCCAAGCCATATATGACTTCTTAATTTGAAAGGCATCTGCTAATGGAAACATTGAGATCAGCAGAAAATAACATTAGCTAATAAGTTCTGGAAACACAAGGGTGGTATAAAGAACACACTCATCAGAAAATTGTTTTCTACCACTAACCACATTATCTCTAACATAAAAATATATCTTTTTCCAACAAAAAAAATATATCTTTTCCCAACCAAAGTGTTTTTAATTAAAAAAAAAAATACAAAATTCTAGTAGAATTGCAAGAAACATTATTTCACAGTTAAAGTAACTCATTGATTTAAAATATTTATAAGGATGTGAATCTTAATTTGATATACATCTAAAATTGTAAAAGTCTCCTTTTTATATATATAATGAAAAACATGGTTTGCTTACAAATTCTGGGAATGTTTTATGTATATAAGTGTGTGTACATACTTTTAAGTTTCTTGTTCTTCAGACCTTTCTCTTAATAGAATGGTTTTTTTGTTGGTTCCTTTCATTATGCATACATTCACAGATATTGTTCGTTGCTTTCCTAATGTTAGTATTTTCAAGCACTTTTTTTCTGAAATGAATTTATGTGAGAAGCCACATTTTGTTATAGTACCTGAGTTTGAATAGTACCAGTGGCTCTTCTGGCTATGTTTCTCGTCTTCTTTGAGGTCTTGTATAGACCTTTGTTAATAGGAAATGATGAGTTCAGTTGCTGAAATCTGCCTGACCCCAAACTCCAAGATAAGCAGGTGTTGTGTCAGTGTTGGTTCAATAATTTGTTAACACTTTTTAAACTCAAAACATCTTCTCTGGACTTTCTTCAGACCTGATTTTAAGTTGTTATAAGCTTGCTAGATTCCTACCTCATCATTTGCAGTCTTATAAAAGAGCATTTGGAGACACAAGCAGTCTTTAGCTTGACAAGAGTTATCCATGTACTGTAATTGCATGAAAAAAGTGAAATATCTTACCCAATAAAGAGCAGCAGCTATTGCGCATTTACATTAGGAAAAGAACAGATACACAAAGAGTTAGTGCCAAAGAGCTGACATTTTGTAAATGCATTTTGTAGCTTACCTTGTAGTAATCTTTTTGCATTTCTATGCCTAGGATTTTCATAGAGTTGTAGGTTGGAAGGGACATCAAGGACTATCTGGTCCAACATTTCTCTGCAAAATCATGGTCTGGACAAGATGGCCCAGCACCCTTTCCAGCCAAATCTTAAAAGCATCCACTATTGGGAAATCACTGCTGCTCTGAGGACATTATTCCAATGGCCAGTTGTTCTCATCGAGAACATTCTGTGTCCAACTGGAATCTCCCCAGGGATTACTTGTACACATTACATCTCCTCTATGTGCCTCCTTGTAAAAGAGAGAATCTCCATCTTCTCTGTAGCCACCCTTTCAATAGTGGAACATGGGGATAAGGTTTCCCCTAATGCTTCAAGGCCCTGAAGGCTGAACAAACCCAGTTCCCTCAGCCATTCCTCACATGCCAGGCTTCCCAGCCCTGTGATTTTCTTTGTGGCTTTTCTCTGGACCCTCTCCAGCCTGCCCACATCTGTTTTGTACACCAGGGACCAAAACTAAACACAGTATTTCAGGTGTGGTCTGAGAAGCACTGTGTGGGGTGGGATAAGGAATTCATCTCTGCTGGTGAAGCCCTTGTTGGAGCCACCAGGATCCTGTTCCCTTTCTGTGCTGCAGGAGCACACTGGTCACTCAGATGGAGCTGAGTCCACCAGGAGCCCCAGACCCTTTCCAACAGAGCTGCTCCCAAGCTGGGTAGATCCCAGCCTGTGCTGTGCTGCTGGATTATGCTTTCCTAGGTGCAAAACCTTACTCTTCTCCTTGCTGAACTTCACAATGCTCTCATTAGCCACTAGTCCAGCTTATCCAGGTCTTTCTGCGGGGTGGCTCTCCGTTCCCAAGTATCCACTTCCTCAGACAGTTTATTATTATTGGAAAACTGCATCAGGATACACTTAATCTCATCTTCTAGATCACTTTGGAAAATAAACAGTGCTGGGCCCAATATCAGTCCCTGGGGACCCCGCTTGTGACAGGTTTGAAGATGAGTGATTGACCACTCCCCTGTGTGCCAGGTCAGCCAGGTCCCCATCCACCATATGGACCCCTTGTCTAGGCCATAACACAGCAGCTTCTCCAGGAGGAGGCTGTGGGAAGCAAGACTGAGAGCCTTGGAGAAATCCAGGCAAGCAATGTCCACCACTCACCCAACATCAGCTGTGTCATAGAGGGCAGCCAGGTTTGTCAAGCACGGTTTCAAATGCATTTCTTGAGATCGTAGCCTTTAGCTTTACCTTCTGTCACATATTGGTAAGATACTAAAAAACGATAGGAAAATTAGGCAGGAAGGCTACATCTCAAAGACCAGATAGTGAGAAATTTTTTTAAGAGCATAAAAAAGAAACTCTTGATTCTTCTTTACTCATTTTCTTGTTTTCTTATTTTGTCCTAGTATAATTATTTATATAAAGGGTTTAATTATGGAGGTGATTTATTTAACTTGTAAGGGGAATTCAGTGCAATTAAAATACCAGTTGTGTAGAGCTGAGCAAGTGGGACTGATGAAGTGTGTAGTGACCAGTACCAGAGAGATTCAGATCCTAGCTTTGAAAGGTGCCAAGACTGGGCCTTCTACTGCTTGGAGAATGTGATGCAGAGAGTTTGGGTTACTATTAAGAACATCCTAAAATTCAATTTTTTAAAAATTTATGTACTTAAAATTTATGTAGTTATTTTGAATTCTTATTGTTATCATCTGAAGGATTATTGAATCAAAATAGTTGCACTCTCAGTTCTTACCAGTTAATACATTGTATTTAAAAATGTATTTTTAATTCGAAGGAGGTAATAGAGTAATAGAGAAAATTTAAAATATAAATACTCTCTAATGTTCACTGTTATAATTCATATTGCTACAGCTTCAGAATCAGAGAAAAAAACTAAAAAGTTCCTGAATCATAAGGCAATGGGCTAGCTATCATGAGATCTTGGTTAATATGTAATGAGAATCATAATTGTTATGTTTATATTTGCATTGTGCAATGCACTTTTAGCATCCATGTTTAGAGAGTCCTTTTCAGTTGAACGTATTTCAGATTCCTGAGAAGTGCTAACTGGCTTAGGTACACAGGAAGAGAAGTAAAATACCATAAAACGGACTCTTCTCTTGCTCATAAAGTAGTAATATTTATTAACACCTCTGATGTCTGTCAAAAAAATCGTTTTGTCTTCCACTCTAAACAGGATTTTGATCTGTATTTTAAATACTTTCTGATAGAGCTTGCAATTTCAGCAGGTACTTAAACATTGATAACAATGTTTAATATGCTGGGGGTATATTCAAGATTACTTGGAATCTGCTGATGAAAAATGTTATAAATAGCAAAGAATTCTGTTTCTCCTGTAATTCTTTCCAGGATTAATTTTACTTAAAACTACCCTCATTCCGAGTAAAAAAGATACTTTATGGTTTTGTAATTGTTAATGCAAAGCAATGAAAAATTAAATGAAAGTTTTTATTTCTTGATGTATGGAGGCTGGTAATCAGAGCCAGACATGCTATCTATTCTCATTCTCAGTCTTAAAACAATACTTTTGTCAAGGCTACATGTAAGCAGGAGTGCTATAGTTCTCTAGAAAATGGTTTGTTTTTTTTCTTGATGTCTTAATAACATGTCTCAGTACAACTGCCTCGGACAGTATAATTGAACCTACAGCTCTTACCAAATTTTTTTTCCAGCTGTTTTAAATGTATTTATAAGAAGGTAGCTGATGGATTGATTATGACACATAGTTTGACAAGATTCTGATTTTCCAGTTTTATGGAAACTGTTATGTAACACTTACTTTTCTTTAAATTACTTCAGCTATTTCATGCCAGCCTAAGATTGCAAATAGACACTTCAACTGTAAAGTAATAAAGCAAATTTCAGAATCAGAGCCACAAGACAAAACAGGAAACCACCTTCTAATCTCTTGCATGATTGCGTTTGCAGTATAAGCACCGAAGCATTTCCTTTGATGTTTATATTTGGAATAAATTAACTATTTTGTCTCATTTTTTAGCCGTGTCCTTCAGGAGCCCGTGATTTTAGAGAGAAGCAATGTGCGGATTTTGACAACATGCCTTTCCGGGGAAAGTATTATAACTGGAAACCCTACACTGGAGGTAATGGTTAGCATTGCAAAAACATTATCGTATGTGAAGACTTGAAAATTATATAGATGTTGTACAGAGAGTAATGTTTGTAAATATAATGTTTTGATTAAAATAGCGTGAGCTAAGATTTTTAAGCTTGTACTTTCATCAGTTGCTGAAAATGTTACTGAAGAGCAACGTTTCTTCATTCTAGTAGATTTTGTTTTGGTGTGAAGGGGAGTCAGCATCATTGTAGAGACTCCACTTTAAAAATATGGAGACCTTCTCCACCTGCAGTTGTAATAGAATTAGAGATTCCATAGGTGATCTGCAAGTGCCTCTTATGCCACAGTGATGAGTTTAGTGATCTCGCAGTAAGTTTGCCTTTCCTAAAGTCAGAATATTACAAAAATGAGAAAGATGTAAAAGCATTTATAGGAGTCTCTAAAGACTGCTTCAATAATTGCATTATTTATAATAATATAATTTATTGAATTGTTTTTTCAGTTCTAAACCTGGAGGGTATAACTTGTGTTTTTAATAAGTTATTGACCTGAATGGTTTTACCAATGATTTTTAGCTTAACAGCCTAAATGGTTTTACAAACAGTTTTTTAGATTAAGAGCCTAGGAAAGGTCATCATGATCATGTGATCTGAGCTGTGGTGAAATTCAATAGGACTGAATTCCCAATTCAGATATTCTCATCTTGGTTTTGATATACTTTTAGCACTACATTCTCTTGCTATTCTTGCTTTTCAAATAGTGAAGTGGTAGCATTGTTGTTTTAAATTGTTCAATAATCATTAGGATTGTGCTAGCATAATGGCATCATTATGGAGCCATCCAGCCTTGTCATATGTTACTATGTGAAATAATATTTTTTGCAAAAAAGGAGAGTCAAATAAAGAAATCATTAAGGAGAAGTTAAATAAACTGTATACCTTATATATGTCAGGTGTGAGATGGTATATTTCAGATCTGTTCATGTATAATATTTTTAACTAAACCTTAACTTTTCAAGGTTTCATTTAATTTTTTTCCCTTTCATTTGTTTTTGTTGTCCAGGTGGGGTTAAACCATGTGCATTAAACTGCTTGGCTGAAGGGTATAATTTTTACACTGAACGTGCTCCTGCGGTAATAGATGGGACTCAGTGCAATGCTGATTCACTGGATATCTGTATCAATGGAGAATGCAAGGTTACAAATGTTTTATAAAGTACTTATGGATTACTTTTTTCTGTCTGTGGTCACCTATATTTAGTTATGGTACTTGTATATTAAAAGGGAGTGTTGACCGGTCAAATTGTTAATATAAGTGTAAGCTTGAGACAAAAAGTTAAGAAAGGTATTGCATAAAATAGACGAATAATTTGAATTTCAGTAACTTCTCAAAGACATTAGTAGAATCTGCCATTTTTATCTGGTCTATTCTTGCTTTATGGTTTCTGTTAAAGAGCTGATGGAAATGGCAACAGGAGATGAACAGGTTCCTTTCTCTCTTCCAAGGCCTGTTCCACGGTTTCAGTTAGAACTTCACTCTGGCTGAAAAACACTAAATGTGAACATGTTAATTTGTTTAACTAGCTCATCCTGTTGCAAAAAATCATGCTGTTAATGTAGTTGAAACAGAAAGTCATCACTATTGCTCTGTGGTTCTAGGAAAAAATGTATTATGATGTAAGCATTTGCCATTTACTAAAAATCTGATTATCTTGTAAGATTCCTATAGAACTGCAGTACAAGAATTTCAATAGAATTGGGGTTCAGTGCCATATTTTTTGGTTATTAACATTCCAATGCTTCCTCAGTTTAGCAAAGCATTTAGTTATATACTTAGTCTAGAAGTACTGGTGACTCCAAAAATTATTTGATTTCAACAAAACCACTAACGTAACTAAAGCTTAACTTAATGCTGCAGTTCTTTGCTAAATGGAGGGTTGAAGATATGCGTTTATTGAGTGACATTGTGAGATCAAAAGATTTTGCCATGTTTTAGTAAACTAATGGAAAAAATCTCAAGTTGAGAATGAACTGTGAAGAAGGTTGGGTGTCTGTCATCTTGGTGAATCAGTAATTTGAAATGTAAATAATTAAAATAATTACATTTTGTCAATTACTTAAAGTATTTTAACTTTTCCTATGACGTGTGTATTAGCTGTTTACAAGATGGCAAATAATAGTGCTAGACAGGAAACAGAGACAGCTAGACAGTTATGTAGCTACCTTCTTCTTTGTATGACTCCTGGAAAAATATTGGCAAACTGCAGTCTTTATTCTGTTTACAACCTACTTGTTTCATCCTAATTTTTTTTCTTTTCCCTAATGGTTCTGTCTTTATTTTCATTTATTTTGATTTTTTTTCATCTATTACAGCAGGCTGTTCAGCCTTTCACTATGTTTCATTCAGCATTTGTTCTTACTGTGAAGTCATTTACACTTTACATTCAGACTTATAAAAACTGCAAGTTTTCCCTGCAGCATTTGGAAATATGGTCTATGAAGTTGTAATGCCTTAAGAATACTACTTATGCTGTCTAAATGTTTAAGAAATGTTGATTTTTTGACGGGATACCCTTCCTTCTCGGACCAGGGTAGAAGAGAGCAGAGGAGGCTGCTGTTCTGCAAAGCTCTTTATTTCATAGTCTCATCGTTTCTTGAAGGCAGAGTTCGAAGGGAGTTACATGATAAAGCCAAGCAGCAGCAACAGCAGCAGCAAAGCAGCAGGCAGCATACAACACCTTCTTTTAATTTCCCATAATTTCTTTTAATTCCCCTTCATTCATTAATTAATTCATTTCTTCTGATTTCCTTTAATTAATTTTTTCTCACAGAAGTGTGGATTCTATTTGTTAATTAACCACGGAAATTAACACACGATTCTAGTTTTTCTTTTCTTAACCTATCCTGGTCTAATACTAACAGCCGTAAGCATTACATAGGTATTACACAGATTTGCGTATACAGTTTCTATCAGCTCTTATTGTTTATGTGAACACTGTATCTAAAAAATGAGAACAATATTGTTCTATCTATATTTTGTCTAAAATAAAGAATTCTGTGAAAAGGCAACACTGCTGCAGAAAGAACTGTGTTTTAGGTCTCTGCTGCAGCTTTTTAATGTTTAAGGCACTTAGCATGTATTTCTACTAAAAGTTAAAAATCCGCATTTCTATTTTACTTTGGTATGACTTCATGTATCTCAGCTTGTCCAAAGGTTTTAATTCAACACCTGTGCTTCGGCTTTCCTCTGGGCCTGAGTCCAGAGAAGCCTTCACTCCAACAAGAAGAAACACACTGCAAATGTTTACCTGAAAGAAGCAATATAGATGGCATGCAGCTGTTTTAATATCAAATAACTGCATCAGTAATCATTTATTGATAAGTATAATTACATTATTTGCAAAACACTGTGAAATCCCTTACTGGAAGTCACAGTAGAAATGCAAGGTTCTTATTAGTCAAGATTTGATAACAACCCAAAACGTGAATTCTTCTCCTTTTTTATCTCCTTTCATTGTCAAGTGAGAACCCACTTAAAGTCCTCGTTATCAAAAATAGAGTAGATGAAAAGAAGAACTGAATATCTCAAACTTGAAAGAAACACTTGAAAGAAACTTTAGAAATAGTGATGCATGACCATCATGCTGTTAAAATATTTGTTTTTATCTGCTCTCAGCATGTAGGTTGTGATAATATTTTGGGATCTGATGCTAAGGAAGATAGATGCCGTGTTTGTGGAGGAGATGGGAGTACGTGTGAAGCCATTGAAGGTTTCTTCAATGATTCATTGCCCAGAGGAGGTATGTACATGTATGTCTGTTCTGTTGCACAATGCGTGTAGATGACTCTTTAGCAAATATTAGTGCTACCTTCCTTCCCAGCACGGCGCTGCTGTTGTACAGTTTCTGTCTTTGGAGTTTTTCATGACCCAGCAGGATAAAGCTCTGAGTAACTTGGTCTGATCTATTAGCTGCCCCTGCTTGTAGCAGGAAGTTGAGCTAAATGGCTGACTGAAGTCCTCTACCACTTGAATTATCTGTGATCCTAAGGCCCTTTTAAATGTTAATTCCTTAAAATACACTATTGAAAATATTTTATTAGCACTTAAAAAAAGGAATTCCTGAATACGTAAGTTCTTGCTAAGAGTTAAAAATTTTTATATAAAGTTTAAAGAGTTTTCCTTTGTATCACATGATGGAAAATGTTCAAGTACATTGAATCCCATCTCATACTAATTTTATTCTAAAATTATTCTAAAATTATTCTAATTTATTACTAAAATTAATTCAATAATGGTTAGTTTCATTACTTAAAATTGATGAAAGAAAACAACACCTAATAAAATTTATCTTTGTCTTACAGGGTATATGGAAGTGGTTCAAATTCCAAGAGGTTCTGTGCACATTGAAATAAGAGAAGTGGCAATGTCAAAAAACTACATTGGTAAGAGCATTCTTTATATAGCAGATTATTGTTAAGTCAGAGTTCATGTTGTGATTTGAAATCACATTTCCTGGTTTGGCCAAACCTTATACACAGTAGATGCAGCAGAGGGAATAGTTAGCTGTTAATACAGCTAACATGGGATCAGACAGTTAGTAGTGAGCTAGGGTGTATTCTCTTAAATGCAACTATTGAAATACACCACGTGTTTCCTCCTTGTCCATTCAGTGCTAAATCATGCCAGCTTCACTGTAGTTAAAGTTTTAGACTTGAACTGAAGTGGATGAGGAAATAATTCTCAATATGAGGAAATAAAATACTAGGTAACAAGGAAATAAAACTCAAATAATCTCCTGTCCCACTGAGAAGTGGTGTCTTCCATCTGGAAAGTGTCTTGGGGGATTAAACTGTTTTAAAACACAATTTTATTTCATCAGCATCCGAAGTTACTTAAATGCTAACAGTCCTGTCTCTTTACTTCAAGGGAATTTAGCACACTGTTGCTGCACTGTAGGTACTAGACACATTCCTGTTTTGTAGGTAAGAAAACTAGGTGCGGAAAAACTATGTGATTAATTGAAATCTTTCAGGAAGCCTACTGTAAAGCCTAGAATTAAATTCAGATTCCCAGATTTTTACACATTTCTCTAGAGACTGTTAAACGTGCTTTCTGTTTTTTTAATACTGATATTTACAGATCAGAGTTAGTCAAATTCAAGACAACATGCATTGCTGAAAGTTTATGTACCTTCGTTTGCATAGCAGTCAGTTGACAGTGGTACAAGAATACCAGTTTTAGTCAGAGATAGATTAGAGAGCTGATTAGTTGTACAGCAATCTAAGAAATTAACACTAGCAAAAGCTATTACCTGTTCAAGCTGAAAAGCAGCTGCTGAGGCTACTTCTCTCAGTCTTTAGTCTATGTACTGTGATGTCTGTGAGTATAAGTTAGAAAGGCAATTATCCTCATCAGATCATTAATTCCTAAGTGGATTTTATTGACAATAATGACACCTCTTACTGCTAAATGCCTACCTTTCTTTCTGCCTGTGCCCACCCTTCTGTAATTCAGCAGTCGATCTCCCTCTGTTCTGCAGGATTAATAACACTACCAGCAACTGCATGCTTAATATTCTTTCAGCATCATGCTCCCCAAGACCCCTCTCCCGTGTCAAAATATACCACGTTTAAGTTTGCTTTTGTATCCTGCACTGACATTTCAAACAGAGGTGGTGGGAGGGAGTCATGCTATGTATCCTGTCATGGTTGTTTTCTGCCAAGAACTCTTTAATGGACACCTGAAAACCAGAACAAAACTGCTACTGCAGTTGATCATCATTCCTCTCTAAGAGTAGAGCAGAGGAGAGAGATCTGGAAAAGCATTTTGATTGGCACCATCTGAAAAAAATAAATGAAAAATGCAAATTTTTTGGTTTAAATAGAAAATACATACAACGTCATTGGTATTAATCTGGCCACCGATCTAAAAATGTAAAGTTGTACATAAACACTTTTTTAATGTGCTTATCACAAATTCAAGGGTTTCTGGGACTTTCAGGCTCTCTCCTCACTACCTTGTTTCATGCGACAGAGCCCTGACTACAAAATGGGGGCTTCCTCTCCTTTACTAGTTTCTTGTGTTTCCTGCTTTCAAAAGTGCCATTATATCCTAGTGAAAGATAATCTTTTGAATAGCAGGGGCTATTGCATTTTGTTATGATGTATTTTGTTCATTGAGTGTGAACCAGATCTCTGGTTTAGGATAACCAGTTTCTGGGGAAAGGAAGGCTTTGATTTGTCTGCTCCCTTAAAGGAGCTAGAAAAGCAGAATGGTAGCTAAAATGAGTTTATTAAACTACAAAACCCAAGGATATTGTTTTATGAATATTTCTTCAGTGGCAGTGTCAACTTCACAGTTCCTTCTCTGTCTTTATGGAGTTCCTCTTGTTATTCCAGGACAGCTCTTTGTGTGGCCACACCATGAATGAGATTAGAGAACTGATTCTACTGATAATAACCATTGACACATTACTATATGTTCTCTTATGTGCAGTGCTGCCAAATATGTGATTACAGTTTAAGAAATAAATTTCTCCATTTGAAAGTATACTAAACATTCTCAGTTTTGCAGTAGTCAACCTGTTCTAGTTGGAGATGTCCCTGCTTATTGAGGGGGTTGGAATAGATGACCTTTAAAAGTCGTTTTCCGTCCAAACTATTCTATAATTCTAAAATACAAAAAAATAAACCCCTCTTCCTCTGTTGTTGTCACACTGGCTCCTTTACTCAAACTAAGGCTTTCAAACTAACTCACAGCAAACACCCCGTAGTTCCTTAAACTGGAATGCAGTTCTTTGAAAGCCATGACCTCAAATTTGGGGTGCAGTTAGATAATTCAATTAGCGCAGTTAGCACCTAGCCTCTCTCACTTTGATCTGGCTGATGGTTTTTTCACCAGTATCACTCCTAATTATGTGACAAAATTGGTCAAAAGCCCATTTCTGCACAAATAGTACAATATTTTAACTGATTTCTCCAACAGATAACCCGGCAGCAACAAAATTTTATGTGTTCAGAGCTGCAGAAAAAACTGCATGTTTAGTAATGCTGTTCTCTTCCCTTAAATGGCTTGATCCAGGGTGACACCTGGCTTTATATTCCTCTTATGCAATTTTCTGTGGCTTCCTGCATTTCAGGTTCCCATAAATGATTTGATTAGGAACATGAACTTGTTCTTTCTGTCTCATATGTTACTAGCATTATGCCACTGCATAATTGTTGTCATGTAATTATTGGACTGCTGTTCACAACTGTGGCCTTCACCTGTGCATAACAACTCACATTAGGTAAAGATATTTACAGAATGAAAATGCATTTTTCTTTGGCAGTCAGGTAAAAAATTAACTGCTTTGGTTTTGGATGTATAGTAGTTTAAGCACATATAGCATAGGTATAATTTTCAGACCTTATGGTGCTGATGGAAATGTTTACTAATTTCTGCTGAATATCGTTGTCACCAGTAGAACAGTACCACTTCTCTCACTATCTCCTGCTCACATGAATGCTCTCTGATCTGTTTTAGACAACTTAAGCATCACCAAAGCATTTTCCCTAACTGTTTAAGGTAAACCAACACACACATGTAGTTGAGAATAAAGTGTCAGATAACTGTAGCTGTCTTACTCCTTTACATTATGATTTGAAGTTTTTCCCGATCCAGTAAAGTCAGTTATTTGTCTCAACCAAAAATGACATGTGCTTTCACTATGGGGTTCCAACCGTGATTTTTTCCTTTAAAAACATGCTTTATTTAAAATAAATAAATAAATAAATAAATAAAATATGGAAAATGTGGTAATCTTCACATTAGATCAAGAAGTCAATATTTAATTAACTGAATATTCACCTTAAGATACAATGTCAATTTCATATTTAGAAACTTCATGTTAATATTATTAATAAAATATCAAATACAAATCCCTGAATAATATGTGCTTGCCCATCCTAGTGGTTGGTTAGCTATGAAATTTCTGTTTTATCTACAATGCTTTCATGGTTCAAGGCTGTAAATTAAGAAGGATAAAATATCAGATTAAGTAGCTAATATTTCAGTTTGTAGTAGAAATACCTTGTATTTGTGCTTTAATGAGGAGAAAAAAAAGTAGTAGACATAGGCAATAAAACAACAACTGACTGGTGCCATATGTCAGGCTCAATGTTCCTTCTCTTTTTTTCCTCTGCACATTGTCTGTGATACTTATTCCATGCCCCAGCTTCTTAATCTAAACATGAGGTTGGTAACCGATTATACATTTCAGACATGCATATATCTCATGTAGTTCAGCATACATTGCACATGGGGTCAGTTTTAAAGCTGAAGATATATTAAAAGTTGCATGAGGCATTCTGGTTCATTTCATGCAGCATCTGCATGTTGAAACCTGCAAAATAATCTGCACATTGAAGATTACTGCAGAGGCAAAATTGTTGATTTACATGAGGGATATTTCGACCAGGGCTAAAGAAAAGGCTTTATATTGTTTGAAAAAACAGTGATACAGAGCTGAATCTCACATACTTCTAACAGATTAGTAGATTAATTTACAATGGCTTCTCCATTATAAATGCTGCTTCCAATTTTTAGGTGGCTTGTATTTTTTTTTAAGCTTTAAAATCTGAAGAGGATGACTACTATATTAATGGTGCCTGGACTATTGACTGGCCAAGAAAGTTTGATGTTGCTGGAACAGCTTTCCATTACAAGAGGCCAACAGATGAACCAGAGTCTCTGGAAGCACTAGGCCCTACTTCAGAAAACCTCATAGTCATGGTAAAGTTATAATAAATATATTTTTGAAGTTTGAAATGTGTGTTTGTGTTCTGAGAAACGACAATTGCATGAATGAGATCCAAATAGGTTGAGTTTGCAAACAGTATACAGCTTGCGTAGCTGGGACTTAGTGTGAGTGTTTTCACACAGGCTTCCTTTCAAAACTGACTGGCAAACATTGTCATGAAACAGGGATAAAGTCAGAAGAGCACCAGGAAATCTCACTGAAAATGAACCACATCTCTTTAAATGTGGTTCACAGCAGCGGTAGCCAAAATTGTAAATGGGCCATATATTGTATCTTTGCATACTGCTGACACTTGACAGTCCCCGACAGTTCTGCACATGTCAGTAGTTTTAAGCCTGGCCTGAGTGTGACATTTATATATAGTCTTACCACAGAATGAGTATAATGGTATGACCCATGTTAAAGTATACTTCTGTGACATACATTGCTCTCAAAACGTTTTATAAAGTATGAGAATGTAACAGAGGATACGACCAGGATCCTAATACCATCTCTGACAACAGGCAATAGTGAGCCTGCTGTTTCACTACTGTGTTGAGGAAGAGTGTAAGAACAAGCTGATACTTTCCCAGTGTATTCTGTCAGCTGCCAGATTTGCAGTTCCGGGATTGCTTGAGCCAGATAGGATTTTTTTGTATGGAATAAGCATGGATATCCACATTTTAGGAAGCATTTCCAAACACCTGAATAATCCTTTTTTCTTCTGTAGCTGTGCATAAGATAGACAGTCCACACAGAATGAGTTACACCACTATAGTGCCTTCTTTCATTCAGTCTGTGTCACTGACTTCCTTTCTGAAAGTTCTCTGCTCTTTTGCCCTGTGGAGGTAGGCAGATACGCTTCTGCAAAATGTAAGAGAAAGTAGAAATGGATGAAAAGTAGCTCCAAGGTGAGTCAGATCGCTGCATCTAACATGATTTTGTGCTATTAGCAATGGAAAAAAAATGTTTGTTAGCGAGTCAAAGGCTAGTGTTGGACACGTAATTTGTAGAAATGCAGTTCAACAGTGAGGATAGACAAAAACTCATGGTGATTGTTTTACTTATGTCTATGTCACCTGCAGTGATGTGGCTGCAGCAAGAGTTTTGTTATTCCTTTAAAGGAATCACTCGTGTGATTCCACCAGGCTTATTCTGTTGGCTGTTGCATTAGGGGAAAACAGTGGCCTCAGCAACAGTCTGTTGGTGTTACTATTGTTACTAGAAGTAATGTACTGTACTGTAGGCACTAGAAGGGCTAACAAGGGAAGAGATAAGTTCAAAACTGTATGGCTTGTACTCCTCACAAGATTTCAGTTAGAACTGCTGCATGTTTCTACAGTAATGTCCTTCTCCAGCTTTGTTCTCCCATAATTATTCAGCTCTCAAGTTAATTTCCATGAAGATATTAATTTTATGAAAACTACCTTTTTCAAACAATTTGGTCAGGAGTAAGGAACTGACAGAAATAATAAAGTTGTGTTAAGGGAGGAAAAAAAAGATAAAGCTCAGTTTAGATAATAATATTTCTCTTTTGTATATAATTTAAATGTTAGTACAGATTCTTTTGGGGAATGTCTAAATAGAATGACCGTGACTTCCTTTATTACTTTTTTCCCGTTCAGCAGAACATAGCACATGCCTAGAAGAAATGTCACTGTGTTTGCCTTCTGCTTGCCTGTTTCAATGCTATAACCAGTTGTTTTCAACTACAGATTCTGCTGCAGGAACAGAATTTGGGGATAAAATATAAATTCAATGTTCCAATCTCTCGCACTGGCAGTGGAGACAATGAGGTTGGCTTTGCATGGAATCATCTGCCTTGGTCAGAATGTTCTGCCACTTGTGCAGGAGGTAAGACATCACCCAGTCAAGCTACAGGGTAAACTGAATTGCAAGATGCACTTCGCTGTGTAATTATCTAGGTGACTAATTGAAAATGTTTCTTTCAGGTATGCCTCAAACCTTAACAAACATTTATTTTAATCACAGCAGATTTTGTTGTTTTCAAGTACCTTTAATATGTTCAGATCTTTTTGTTAAATACGGTGTTTCTTGGCACAGTGTCTCTCTCTGCTGATACTTCTGAGACTCTCTTGAAGCTGGTATGTTTGTTTTTCACAGGAGCTTTGCTGATAAAGGACATAAGAAGTTTTAAGTAGGGAGATTAAAAGCGAAAAGGCAAAATAGGCAGTAAATAAAGAGATGTGTCTCTGTGTGTTTGTAGGTGTGCTTCACACAATCCTAGTCAGCCCTCCTATCCTCCAGCCACCAAAGTTTAGGATGCATATTGGCAGCTCCTCTGTAGAAGATGCTAACAATTGGATTTTACTTGCCAGCCCATAGCAGTATCTGAGAATTGTTGCCCTTGGGCAGCAGTGGGGGATTCGTAGGTTGTCCCATGCGGTTCATCATGGGTGGCTTTTGCCCACAACTTACTATATTCCTAATCCTCCCTCTAGTGGCCACCAATGCAATTCTTTACCTCTGGCTGGGAGAGCAGGACAGTTGGCTTCCTTCAAAGCCAACACCATTGCTGCTGCAAGGACTGGTGAGTAGAAGTGCTGTGTGAACAGTATCTTTCTTCTCTCTGGAGACTGAATGAATCATCTCCCCAACATACCTCTGTTCCAGAAGATACGGGAGAGTGCTTTAAATGCATCTCAGAATTTCAGTTTCTACGGCACTGTGGAGAGCCCGTATCAAGAAGAAGACACCATATTTTTTAAAGAACTTTTGGACCAAATACTTGTCACTTTCTTGTTTTTTAAGGACAACATAATTGTTTTCTATGCCACTAGAGAAAGTCTTGAAACAAAATAGAGAATGATGCCACCTTTTTCCAGTATTTGTATGTTCATTTGTTGGATTCCTGGGTGACAGATTGCGTTTTTTAACTACAATTTTAGTAACGGTAAGTATGGCAGGGAAAAAAACATTTTAAAGGAGAAGTATGAAGAAGAGAAGTGCCTAGCTCGTAGAGAAAGAAAGTTCCAATTATCAGAACCTTAAAGGTATTGTCAATTCCTATTTTTTGGGATGGTAATGAGCTAATTATCTTTCTCAAGTCATGGGAAAACTCCCATTGATTTAGGTAGAGACAAGATTTTAGCCATGGATCTTCTGCCATGAAGGTCATTGTCATTTCACACATTTGACAAAATACAGTGGAAAAAATAATTGGCTCTGAAGGAGTAAGTACTAGTCTAGATTAAAAAATTTGGATGTAATTAATTAGATTTCAAGGGAAAAATTGTGAATCCCTAAAAGCAGCATTTATTTATTAATTTAAAATCAGAGGAGGTGGAGGAGAGATTTTCTTTGGTAGCTTATGGTGGCAAAATCAGGCACTTTTCTCTCCTCTCTTTCAGTTTAATTAAAGGATATACTGTGGTCGCTTATTTTCACTGAGCACCATACTCATAAATAAACATTTCATTGTAGCTATAATTCATGTTAAAAAAAATATCTGCTTTCTCCTTGAGAGAAGCTGCTATTCCCCTCAGTTTATGAAACACCTTTCGCCATATGCCAAAAGAAGATACAATTCTAAAGAGGAGCTGAGTCAGGAAAAAAGAAAAGGGAGACAAAGGTTGAAGAGACAGAAGCTTTAACTGGAAAATTTAGCTAATATAAATATGAAATATTGAGGAAGCTTAGAAATGAAACCACTGCATAGCTTTATTTATTTCTGTAGTATTCATTATGAAGTCCATGCTTGAACTCTGTCTTTAAAAGAGACATTTTGCTAGACCTCAAAATGCAACAAAATATTAAACAGCTAAAGAATTTCTCACTGAAGGTAAAAAAGGATAGTAAGTATGTGTGAAGAATATTGGCATGGAATTTATTTTTTATTTATGAGATTAAAGATATATATTGTGTATTAGGAAAAGACTGAACAAATTAAAGGCACCAACATTTTCCAGCATCTTACTGTAGCGCATGGAGTAATTAAGTTTGATCACGATTTGTCTTGATCCAGGAAAACTCCAGATAACATAGAGCCAGATATACTTTTATAGCAAAGTGTAGGGTTTATATCAAAGCTGTAGGCAAATCTATCCATCTCTGAGCTTGTCTGTGTTTGAAGGTTATGTCTTTTTATCTAGGTGTATGTAAGACTTAAAAAGCTGTCTTAGAACATCAGCTTTGCAAGCATTTAGAAGCCAGGACATGTCAGAAATAAGAATGACTATGAAATATTGTTTTCTGTAGTTACATCTGTTCTATTAAATAGGGACCAATTGACCAGGGGCTGTTTTCAGAGGCTGTTAACAGGCTACCTTATGTTCACTCAACATTGCTTAAGTCTAGCCTTTCATAAGGCTAATGTATCTGCATTGCTTATTTTGACCAAGTCTGTGACTCTTAGAACATGGGTATTACTTGATGTAGTAACCAAAGCGAACTTGAGCATATGTGTTGAATGTCATGAAGCAGAGCATAAAGACACTGTGGCAGTGCAAAGTTTAAATAGTTTTGAAGTACTGTATGTGGCAGTACTGGCATATGGCAGTATATAGCAGAAGTGTCTGATTTTTTGTACTCCTTCATAGTGTTTTGAGAGCAATCCACTGCATTCAGCTCTTCCTAGAGCCGTTAGTATGCCTTATCTTGGAGAAAGCAGTCAGGAGTCAAGGAACAACCTAAGAGCAAGCTGGGAGAAACCTACAATCTTTGAATAGTAACATGCTGTCTTTTCTGCTGGACTTCTATATTATGTTCATCTCTGCTGTGCTGAGGAGTCACATCAGAACAATGAAAATGCATTAACTTTTCAAACAGGACCTCTGTTCTAGGATCTGTCTTGGCTTTAAAGAATAAGAAGAGCATAGTAAGTGGAATGGTAGGAAGGAGAAGAAAGGTTTCCTGTTTACGACAGCTCAATACAAGAGCCAGAGGTCTGGATTCCATTCCTGATTCCCCTGTGTGTTTCTCATGGTACTGAGCAACTCAAAGCATATATTACACTCTTACTTGCTAATTATGAGTTCATTATTGTATGCATAGCTCTCTTTAATTTCTGATCTCTGAAGCATTCAAGGAGTTTCATTGTCTCATGTGAAAACTCATCCAGGCACCTGAAATCAATGGGCTCTTCACAGTAGACATTATGCCTCCTGACCCCCTGTATTCTCAATAGGATGATCTAGGAGATAAGTTAGAGTTCATGAAAGAAATAGTTACATGTTTAGATTGCCTCTAAAAGGCAGAAGTCTTACATGAGAGGCAACCTTGGCTGTAGTGACCATGAAATTGTAGAGTTCAGTATTATATTAAGAGGTAGCAGGACAGCAAGAGAGATTACAACCATGAACTTGAGGAGTGCTAACTTTAACCTCATTTGGGATCTTTTTGGAAGAATCCCATGGGAACAGGCCCTTCAGGGAAGAGGGGTCCAAAAGAGTGGATTGATATTCAAGGATCACTCCAGGCTCGGGAACGATGCATCATGATGAGAAAGAAATGGGGCCAAGGGGGCAAGAGACCTCTGTGGATGAAGGAAGAACTACTGTCATTACTCAAGTATAAGCAGAAAATACACAGGAGATGGAAGCAGGGTCAGGCCATCTGGAGTGAATATAGAGAGGTAGTCAGGGTAAATGGAAATGAGGCTAGAAAGGCCAATGCCCAGCTAGACTTAAATTTGGCTAGGAATGTCAAGCATAATAAAAAGGGTCTTTTCAAATACATCATAACAAATGAAAAAAAAATGATAATATGGGCTCATTATTAGATGGAGACAGGACCCTGGTAAGAGAGGAAGAGGAGAGGGCAGAGTTACTGAATGCCTTGGCATCAATATTCACTGAAAAGACCAGGCCTCAGGGATCCCTGGCTCAGGAGACCAGGGTGAAGAGATGTTGAAAGGAAGACATTCCCTTAGTGAAGGACGATTTGGTCTGAAACAACTAGACAGACCTACTCAAGTCCATGGGCCCTGTTGGGGTGGATCCATGAGTGCTGAGAGAGCTGGTGCACACAGTAACGAGGCTGCTCATGATCACCTTTGAAAAGTCATGATGATCAGGAGAGGTGCTGACAACTGGAAGAAAGCAAATGTCACTCTGATATTCAAAAAGGGCAAGAAAGGGGAGCCAAGGAACTTATGGGCCGGTCAGCCTCATCTCAATCCCTGGGAAGGTGATGCAGCACCTCATTCTGGAGGCCATCTTTGTCTATGTGGAAGACAAGAAGGTGATCAGGAGTAGTCAGCATGGGTTCCCCAAAGGTAATCAGGTGTTTGTCCACCCTGATTGCCTTCTACAATGAAACAGCTATCTGGGTGGATGAGAGGACAGCAGTGGGTATTGTCTAACTCAACTTCAGCAAGGCTTTCAATACTCTTTCCCAACATCCTCATAGGCAAACTCAGGAGGTGTGGACTGGATGAGTGATCAGTTAGGTGGATTGAGAGCTGGCAGATTCCAGAGGTTTGTAATCAGTGGCACAGGGTCTGGCTGGAGGTCTGTCACTGGTGGTGTTACCCAAGGTTCAATACTAGGCCCAGTTTTGTTTAACTTATTCATCAATGACTTGAAGGACAGATGCCTCCTCAGCAAGTTCATTGAGGACACAGAGCTGGGAGCAGTGGCAGATACCTGGAGTGCTGTGCAGCCCTTCAGAAGGACCTTGACAGGTTGGAGAGATGGGCAGAGAGGAACCATCTGAAATTCAGCAAAGGCAAATGCCAGGCCCTGCACCTGGGGAGGAACAAGCCCAGGCACCAGCACAGGCTGGGGCTGACCTGCTGGGGGGCAGCTCTGCAGAGAAGGACCTGGGGGTCCTGGTGGCCAGCAAGCTGTCCATGAACCTGCAGAGTGTCCTGGTGGCCAAGAAGGCCAAGAAGGTATCCTGGGGGGCATTAGGAAGAGCATTGCCAGCAGGTGGAGGGAGGTGATCCTGCCCCTGTACTCAGCCCTGGTGAGGCCTCACCTGGAGTGCTGTGTCCAGTTCTGGGCTCCTCAGGTCAAGCGAGACGTGGAGCTCCCGCAGGATGGTGTCAAAAGGCTCTTTTCAGTGGTGCTAGTCAGTGGCACAAGAGGCAGTGGGCAGAAACTGATGCCCAGGAAGTTCTACCTGAACATGAGGAAGAACTTTACTGTGCAGATGACCGTGCAGTGGAACAGATTGACCAGAGAGGTTGTGGAGTCTCCCTCACTGGAAAGAACTGTCTGGACACAATCCTGTGCCATGTGCTCCAGGATGACTCTGCTTGAGCAGATGACCCACTGTCGTCCCTTCCAACCTGACCCATTCTGTGAGAGATTGTAAACTGTGTATTTTGTAGTGTCACTTATGTTAAAGGAGAAAAGTACACATAGTTTGCCGGTGACCTTGATGCTCACTGTACAGTGAACCAAGCAGAAACCAAATCTCCAAAGTCTGAGATCTATTTTGATATTTTCAAACTTTTTCCTATAAAGAGGTTCTTCAGATTTACCAGATAGTTAAAAAGGCTTGTCTGATGACAGACAGCTCTTATTTATCTAGGATTCCTATGCTCATATGTAGGACAAGAATATAATTTCATTGATTTTAAATATCAGTATTGTTCTTAGGCTTGGGAATCCAGAATTGCAACTCTTCTTTTTGTACACTAGAACCCATATTTTCTGTATTGAAAAATTTTCCTCTGATTTTCCTCAAATTTATAGTATCTGAGCTAGTTCTTTCTTTCTGGAGATATTATTTAAAGCTGATCTACATGTATTCTTCATATTACTTCTTTTTCCTGAAAGTGCACTAATAACTCTTCTATTCTGAGGCAAGGGTTTTCCAAAGAAAAGTTTGTTATTATCTCATATAGGTCTTTATAGCTGGTGGCAAACTTGGACAAGACTAAATGAAAGCAATGCCAGAGAAAACCAGCATGTACAGTGCAAAGTTATCTCTAGAGAGAGAAGTGGGAAAGGAGAGAACACAGGGAAATCAGAAAAAAATGATGGCAACAATAGAAGATTTTGTTTAAGGGCCTGATTATTGTTTAATGAGAAACACTGAGAAAATGAAGTATTAAATATGTAGAAATAGGAACTGAAGCAATACAATGAGTTCTGGAATTCTGTGAACTTGTAGATCACAGAATTATAGTTTATTAACTGTCATGCTTGTCTTTCCGTATATCTTGTAATTTTCCAAGGGCAAGTGTATTACTCTGTCCAGATCCACAAGTATTCTTAGTAAGGCAGTGAACTTCTGGTGGTAAAAAGTCCTGAAAAGGAAAAAAAATCCTTCTTCATGTTTTTTTTATTTTTATGCATTTAAAAATAAGTGTCTACTCCCTTTTTAACTTCTTTCATGCTTAATTAGGTCTAATGGCACCAAATGACAGCATATATTATCTGGAATTTGCCAGTATTCATTCTATCAGAGTTCATCCAGATGAATTAAATGTCTTAGATATTCATGGGTTTTTTTATAAAATAGTCAGTGTACTATTACTATTATAAGTAAACTGATTGCTGTTCAGTTTTCTTTGCTGGTCATGACCCATGTAGAGTGGTGCCTACTATGTTTTTCTTTCATGCCCTCAAATGAATTATGAAACTATCTTTAGGCATCTAAAACATAGTTTTCCTCATCAAAGAAAGTATAAGTTTGGCTCTGTGATGAACATCTTGTGATCTGATGAGTGAGCTCAGAAAGTATGTCTGGGTTAACCAGCATGCACTAGTTTTAGTGATGCAAGATTCACTATGTACTGGTACTGGCATCTTTGTAATTAACTGTTGCAATCACAAGCCACAATTTTTGGGATTGGTTTTAAAAATAGGTACAGCATTTACATGCCTGCAATTTTAATTCAAGAATAAAATGTGCTCCATGTAATTTAAAATTTGGCTGCTGAAAGTCATGAAGACTATTTGTGAATTGAAATCTGCAAAACAGCGCAGTTCTCTGGAGATTATGGTCACTAAACCACTGGAGTTTTGTTTTCTATTAGGATTGCATTGACCGGTCATGAGGACATTTTATGTCTTTTATTATAAACTAAAAATCTGTAGATTTGAAAGCAAAGTGTTTCT
This sequence comes from Struthidea cinerea, assembly GCA_013397865.1. Lineage (NCBI taxonomy): Eukaryota > Metazoa > Chordata > Aves > Passeriformes > Corcoracidae > Struthidea > Struthidea cinerea. The sequence goes on along the minus strand of VZTI01002861.1, from coordinate 418,668 downwards.
GTCTAACTGCTTGTAATTATTTCCCCCAGAGTTTAAATGAACTAGTTTATCTGTGCTTTTTAGATTACTTGTAAGAGAGACCATATACTCAGGAAAGTGTTGATAATTTAAAAATGATTTTTCAGTACAGGGCATAACCAAATTGTAGCTGTTTTCTGGATAAAACCAGCACTTCTAGCTTTTTCCATTTCTTTTTCTTGTCTTAAAAGTTACTATCTGATTTTTTTTCTGAGATTTTTTATTAAATAACATTGTAATTAGACAGGAATTATGTAAAGTTTATGTACTGTGTGACAAGATGCTGCAGAACTTTTTTAAAATGGATTAATGTATCTCCTGGCATCAATTAAAGATTCTTCACTGTAAGTGAATGGGGTCAGTACTGTCTTACAGGTGATATGCTACCTGAACAACACTCAGTAAATAACACACGTGAAATTTTTTTTAAAGCTGACCACAGTGATACTTCACAATCATAGAACTTTAGAATATTTTCTTTTTCCAAAATTCCTCAAAAATGAATTTGTTAAGGCTGCCAATTTTTAGCTAAATTCTAGAAGGAAATGTGTTTGATGCCAGTAGGAAATTCAGTAAAAATATAACATTAATATCAGTGCTAGATGATAAGTGCATTTGTGAGAATGGTATGCATCATTAAAATGCTTAATTCTAAAGTGTGTATAAATTATTTTTAAGCAAATATATTTGAGGGAAGTATCATTATGAAGGCCACATTCAGCCTACTCAACCAAGAGAATTAAGGCAGTTTGTGACAGAAAGGATAAATGATTATTCAGAACTGAACATGCATTTCTTATCAGCTAGCAGTGCCATGTTACTAGCGTTGCTGTTTGTCTATAGCTGTTTGACACTGTTTCTTATTGTGGTGAAACATGAGCAGAAAATTGCTATAAATACTCCTGCTTAGGTTGTCAGATCTAATTCAAATTATTGTCATCTGTTGGCAGTTTTTTCACTGATTGTAGAATTCAAAGTGAATCTTGTCACAGCTTCTCAAATATTTAGATCTTTCACTTATTTTTCAAGAGCCAAAGGAAGACATTATTTCCTCGTGTGAGGGAAGGCTGAGAGAATTGGGTTTGTTCAGCCTGGAAAAGAGATGGCTTAGGGGTGACCTAGTTGCAAGCATGCAGTATCCAAAGGGAGCCTACAGAACAGATGGAGAGGGACTTGTTTTAAGAGCATGACAGGACAAGTGGGAATGGCTTCAAACTGAAAGAAAGCAGATTTAGATTAGATATTAGGAAAAAATTCTTTACTGTGAGGGTGGTGAGCCACTGGAACAGGTTGCCCAGAGAAGTTGTGCATGCCCCAGTCCTGGAAGTGTTCAAGGCCCGGCTGGATGGGGCTTTGAGCAACCTGGTCTAGTGGACCAGGCAGAGGTTTGGAACTCTATGATCTTTAAGTTCCCTTCCAACCCAAATCATTCTATGATTCTATGCATATCTTAAAATGGAGAGATGGCTGTAAGGTAAATTTGGCAGATATTTGAAGCCAGGAGGTTTTAATCCCCATTTAATTGTATGCATTTCACATTTTGGAATAAGTTGAATATTGAAGAATATGAAGAAAGGTACAGGGCTTTTTGCAGCTTTTACAATACAAATAAACCTATTCTTTCTGTTTTATAACTATGCATGTTCAATAAAAACTGCATGTGAATTGCAAATCCACAGTTTTTTTATGCTAACGAACATCATACAGCATGTTTTTAAGCGAGGAGGAAGGCAGTGTGTATTACTCTTTACAGCATTACTGTCATCATATCAGTTGTGCTTTACTGCTTTAAAAAAAAACAAAAAAAGCAAAATCCACTTAATACACTACCTTATAATGTTGCCTTGGCAGTGATATATCATGTTTTGGGAATAATGATCAATTCTAAACTGCCCTGTTGGTTAACAACAAAAGAGGAGCTGTAAGTGCCAGGCAAAATGAGTATTCGCAGAGACAAACTGCATCTTTCAGAATGAATTATAGTTCTATTATTTTAATGAAGAAAATTTGTAGGATAATGTATAAAAGTGCAACACTGTTTCCCAGTATTGCTGGTTTGTTTTAAACCAGAGCACATAAACAATAATTCTGCATCGAAGTGTGACCACATTCTATTTGGTGATGTTTTCTTTGGAAATTTAAGTGTCTTTGCTAGGAGAGGATGGCAGACACAGAATGGACTTTGTGCAATATATAAATAAAAACAATCTGCTAGTAAATCTATAAATATATTCCCTTTGTTTTAGAAAACAACAGAATTTTAAATTCCTCGCTCAGTGGGGTAGCCTAAAATTGAAGGAAAATAAAAAAATAATTGCAGCTAGGCAGCATTCAGTCAATTTAAATTCTCACTGCTGCAGCCTTCAGCCAAATAAAGTGGGATGGTAGAATTAATAATCAATTGGTGAAATACAATTATACTCAAAAACTAGAAGAGCAGAATGATTAATTAATGGTCTTTCATTTCATCCCAAGGTGTCCAGAAACAAGAGGTGGTGTGTAAAAGGCTGGATGACAGCTCCATTGTACAAAACAATTACTGTGACCCTGACAGTAAGCCTCCAGAAAACCAAAGAGCCTGCAACACTGAGCCTTGCCCACCTGAGTAAGTTATTAATCACTTAAGACGGACATCTGTTTTGCATAGAGAGAAAAGTCTTCATAATCTATAATAAAGCTTGTTAACCGAATGTATATAAAATTCTCATCTAGTATTCATGTCCTGTCCTGTCAGAAAGGCTATTTGGGTTTGCTTTGGTTTCTTGTTCTGCTAAAATCAGCTGTGAAAAATGCATTGAGGATTGAATTGCATCGATATGACTGCAGAACAATAGTGATGTTTGAACTATACCAAACACTGCAGGTAAAAAATACTAGCAAAACAGTTTCTTAAGATCTGAGTGTCATATGCAGTGAGTAGTGCACAGAGTAGAACTGGGGACCATTCTTACGGCAATAATGGTAAAAGAGTGTTGAGGTGAGACTTAACTTTAGCTTAGTTATTAATACTGCATCTGAAATGTTTGCCATATTTTTAAGTATGTTGTATTAACACTTAGGCTGAAATGTTCACATGAGAAGTGGCAAATACAGAAACTGCTAAGCAGACCAAACAATTTCCTGACAATAGTTTTGTCAAACTTTTTCTCCAGCATGTTCAGTATTGTACAGTAATGCTGAGTGCCTTTAGTATTAGGTGCTTAGATTCTACTTAGATTTCTTTTTGAAGGTAGCCGTATGCTATATATTGGTAATTAAAAACTCAGCAATTCATTTGATCAAAAATAAGTTTGGCGAGGACGTATAGCATAGCTTAATCTTACTACAAAACCTGTTTAGAAACAGTTGTGGTATTTTGTGCTAGAAAATAATATCAGCATGTGAACAATAGCTTCTCTTATGTTTTGAGACAAATAAAACTTGTGGAAAAGGTGGAACAGATACAACAGTTTATTGATTACCGACCTCAGGTTAGTTTGACTTTGGTGATAATCCATAGCTGTATTACAACTGGGCATGAAAATCATTAATGCTGATTAAATGGAGATACTGCACAATATGGTGGTCACCTGTAAAAGTCTCTTAGAAACTGCTAAATTGTAGCATGAAGGACACTAGGAGGAATGAGACAAGATTATTGTGCATTAAAATCCCAACCGGTCTTCATGAAGTCAGTCTCTTCCTGGAGTATTAGCTGCTTCCCTAGTATGGTGCCTGGTTGCAGGATGGCAGAGCAGTGTCTCTTACACTTTGTCCTGCTGTGCCATGTAACACATTCATTTGACATAAGGCCAAGTTAAGCCACCACACTGCTCTTACCTTTGAATGTGAACGAGCTGTATCACAGGTCAAAATTAGGTCAAAATCATTGTCCCCACAGTCTATGTGTAAATATGTCTTTACATATGGAACAATATGCATTTGTCCCCTGTTTGGATAACCTGTTTAGCATGGCTCTAAATGCACCAACCAGACCTGAGAGCAGGACTTGGAAAGTGGTCCTGTTTGATCAGTTCCTTTTTACCAAAGCAGTCATGTTCGATCAGTTCCTTTTTACCAAACACATCCCAATTCCTTCCTTTCTGTGGCTTAGCTATTAGCAAATTAGCATTTTTAAAAGTTGTGGTAACAAAGTTATTCAAAACTAGGTAAATTTTGGGGGACTTTTTGTTGTTTCATTTTACTTGGTGTTTTTTTGTGTTTTTTTTTTGGTTTGGGTTTTTTTTTTTTTTTTTTCACTGACACTACTTAAAAACTCCCCACAAACCAACATAACCCAGCCCAGAAAGTGGGAAGCTTTTGGATTCCCCATCCAGTATGACAGGGACATTGATGAACATTGTGAAAGTCAAGACATCAGTATTCAGAAAATTGGTAGAGTGTGTTAATTAGCATCTACTTCAACATGTCAGAGCAGTTCAGCCCATGTCTGCTTCCATTCTGATGTTCCCCACAGAGTGAATACAAAGTGCCAAACTAAGGAAAGGCTCTCAATTCCTCATTCTGTAAGTAGTCTAGTAGAATGCTGTTCAAATAACAGATAGTTATCCAAAGAAGTTTGACCCTTTTGGCAGAAAGTTTTATCATGCAGTAAGACTGAGTGTTTATATGGACTGGCCAAATATTTCCCTTTTTAATTAGCACAGTTCTACTCTTCTTGTGGTGTATACCAAAAGCAATGAAAATTATACTCTTTCTAACTGAATGCCAGTTACATTATTCTTGATGTCTTTGAACAGCAGAAGACTATGTTTGTTTTCAATACTTTATTTGGTATTACAATAACTCTTATATTTCAGATTTCAAGAAAATACTTTTTCAGTTCTATGAATTATGAATAATGCTGTCTTGTCATACATTATTACAATATTAAAGGTACCTGAGAGCAAAGTCAGTTGAGCAAATCATAGTAGCAATTAAAAATTAACACTGCAGCCTCTTGAAAGCTCTGAAGAGCTTCAATTTCTCCCTATGGTAAAAGCATAAGATTTTTTGATGAAGAATCACAAATTAATTTCCTTTTGCTGGGAAAGTAATGACAGAATATGGCATAATTGTTTCCATCTCTTCATTGATCTAGTTTCATGTAAGTGTATATTACACATAATGTAACACAAAAGAGGATAGCAGCACTTATTTTTTGACAGCAGCTTGAGAAAATGACGGATCTTATGAGGTAGCTCCAGGCATACCTCCAGGAACATCCACGGTGGCTGACATGCCTGACATTTTTGGCATGTTGGCAACATGTGATAGCATACTAGACTTCACCTTCATCCTTTGCAAGGATGACTCAGGCGAGTATCTAATCAACATATGAAATAATGAAGACCAAATATGCCCGTCAATATGAAGAGATATTTCTATTTAATTGAGCTGCATTAACCATCCATAAATGGAAATGTATAACATTACAGCCAGAATAAAAGCTGCTTTAATCTCTGCAGTAACACAAAGCAATCTAATATTATTTACAGTTCTTGACTTCTACTACATACACAGAAACACTCAGAAGTTCCCTTTAGCATCTATCATACAGTTCTTTAAATTTTAAAAAAATTTGTTGGGATAATTTTTTAATGTGATGAATTCATGTCCTACCAGTGTTTGCTTCACTTTAAAAAATATTTTGCATTTCAGTATACTGTTTTCTATTTCTATAGGTTTACAGATGTTTCATAATCAGATGAGAATTAACTCTCAGAAAGCCCAATTTTGGGATCAAATTGTTTTATTGTAATGATACTAAAGAGACAAACGTTTTGGCTTTTGACTTGTGAAGTAACTTACAGCAATGGTTCCCAAACATTTCCAGTTGCAAACCACTTTCACAGCAATTATTTCAGGCAAGTCCAATACAAACCTACATAAATAGCTTCAGTTTTGTCAGGCTCAAACACTCCTAACTACCATAGGCTAGGATGGAAATTGCTGCTCTAGAAAAATACAAAGTAGTGTTATTATTGGAAGATTATGTTTGCAGTGAGGCATAAATTAAAATATTCAGTAAAAAAACCCATAAGTTTATTTCAACATGAATGTGTGTATTGTTAAAAATTACTTAGGGTTAGTAATTTAAACTGTTTGCATTCTTGGTTTGTGCAATTATCAACTCTGTTTCTGAAATGCATTAACTGTGTCTCCTAACATTTTCTATCCAGATGGTTTATAGGAGATTGGTCAGAGTGCAGTAAGACCTGTGATGGAGGAATGCGTTCACGAACAGTTCTCTGCATCAGAAAGATTGGACCTTCTGAGGAGGAGACGCTGGACACTGCCAGCTGTTTAACACACCGGCCTATTGAAAAAGAGCTCTGCAACAACCAGTCCTGCCCCCCGCAGTGGGTTGCTCTGGACTGGTCAGAGGTAAGGAAATTTTGCTGTGTTAGCTCATTGGTAATAGTGGAGGCAGGACCTTTGGCAACTGAATATTAGTACATTTTCTGTCACTGCTTTCTAAGTAAAGGATTAATAAGGAATTTTCCCAGAGGAGGTTTCACCTGTGCCTCATTGTTTTGTTTCCTGCCTCTTATGAAACTGCCCATAACCTACAGTGTGTCAGTATACCCTAAACTAACTCCTTCTCTCCCACAGAGAAGGTTACCTAAAGTCATTTTACTCTATTATCATGTCCAGGCTTTTATGCAGGAAGATCATGTTATGATTTTGAACAATATCATTCTAATTTAATGAGTCAAGCTCTGCTAAACTTCTAGTTGTGATAATTAATCAGGATTGTGGAAAAGTACCAGGCTTCTTTCTGATGTGGATTTTATTTGTGTAGGTTGGCAGACTGTCTTGACTGATGATACCAGTTTAACATAATGAGAAAAGTGGCTTTTCCAGAAATATAATGTATTAAAATCCCTATAGTAATATAAATGTAAACATTTTTATATGCATGTTTAAATGAATTTCTGACAGAAGCATGAAAAGGAAAACAAGAGTGTACATAAAAAATGAGGAGTTGGATACTCCTCCCATTGAAACCAATGGCAAACCTTGCTAATTTCTCTGGAATGCAAGTTTAAAAGTTTTCTTTTCATACTCAAAACAATGCATAATACAAATAAAACAATTATAGAACTCTTTTATCTGCTCATGGGCTTGTTGAGAATCAGTATAATTACACATTTTTTAAATTTTCAGTGATTATTAACAAGAAATTATGTACCTTTTTGGTCAGAGAAACAAAGACATTTTGTAAACCTACAGGTTAAATGAATTCCTTACGAGAATGTAAAAGTGCTTTATCAAATTGAAATGAAAACTGAGGATGTCTTTCCCACTGGAATGTAGTCATTTTTAGGTAATGCCATAAGGCTTTTCACACTTGGCAATAGCTGAGCTTTGATAGAATTAATCTACCCACCGTAAGTTACTCCTTTTATATTTTTCTGGATTATAAGAGAAGCAGAGATTTCTTGGGAAGAGCCTTATCAGGCAAGCACATATAATTTGCATTCATGACTTCCACAGAGCAAGTCAGAAGTTCTAGAAGCATTTAGTAATGGAAGATAATATTTCCTCATTTGGTCTATCTGGGTATTTTGTTTTCAATTGCTTTGGAAATGTACAATCTTTTTGTTAAATTTTACTGATGATTTTATTTTTACTGATTCAGTATTATTGAAGGCAACCTATTTCCTTATTTCACTTTCATTTCTGGGATCCAGGTGTAGTACATCTTAGTAGAATTTTTGCTATAACTGCACAAATGGAGTTGTGGAATGTTATTTTCTTCTGGTACCAGTAGCTGGAAGAAGATCTTTCTCAGATGGCATCTTAGACATAGATTAAAGATTTTGTCTTCAAGCAGTACTAGAAGGAGGATGCTCCTAAACTCAAAGTTTGGTCCTCTGAGTCTTTCTTGCTTGCTAACGTACTGTATAGATTATGAAACCTCACAGACACATTGGGTTTTTACATTTTGACAAAGTCCTTTCAACCTTGTCACTTTTCTGTTTGTTTTGACAGACTGACGTGATTTTTAAGCACTCAGCTAGCAAGGGGCTCATACTTTTACTTCCTACTTAAAAGTCATGCATTTTGCATGAAATACATGTGGAAGGAAATACTCACAACACTCCTTGGAATTTGGACCCTGATTGATAAGTCATGATCATGACATCGAAGACCTCACATATTAACTGTCATGGGGTTTTGGTCTCTATTAATCATTAGTATTATTTGTGTAGTTCTGCCAGAGATCTTCTCTTACTTCCCTCTTTCATCTAGTTTTCTAGTAGGCAGTGTGCACAAGATTTGGTGTTGAAGTCCCTTCAGTAAAGGGATGTTTGAAACTGTTTACTCTGTATCAGAATTCTGGAGACTGAACTTCTGTAGATAAGGAGGCTGTACCTTGGTAAAAAAAGATAGAATAGAATAGGATAGGATAGAAAAGAAAAGGTTACATTTTAAGGAAAGCTATTATATATCCATTTTGCATTCTGGATTATAAACTCCAAATGCAAGTCCCATCTTTTTGCAGCCCAGTTTAAGATCGTAAAACCAAGTGGAGATAACATTTGGGATAAACCTGTTTATTCTATATGGACTAGTTTAGGTGCCTCCCTCTGGAGATTTTCTTCTTGTTTTGAGGTATACGTAGATATAAAGTTTTACATATTCATAGGGTATATCCTTACATAATACTGTGGACCTGTTTTAAAATTTCTGTAAATTACTCAGAGTTGCTTCAGGATTAGGCATACAATAAGTAAGCTTGCCTCACTCAAGTAATTTTTTAGCAAATGAATCTTAGGGGTGTTTCTTTTCTCCCCAGTGATATACTGAGTTGTTTGGGATGTGTGGAAAGCCTTTGGTATGTGACCTCTTGAATATTGCTCCAGTTCCACATAATGTTGTTTCCCAAATAATGTCTTGTCCCTACATTTTAAAGGCAATTCCAATCTTGAACAGGTTAGCATAATCTGCATGTAAGATTTATGCTGTCAGAAACTGTTTCTGATCCAAATACTGCAGATATGCTTATGGGATAAAGGTTAATGTGCCAATAGAGGATTCTAAAACTGTGCTTACAATGTCTCCTGTTAAAAAGGGACTGATTTGGGAAAGGTCTTGAGTTTCAGGAGAGTCTTAATTTTGTTAGCACTTGTCTCTTCCTCATTTTGCAGTTGAGCTACTGTGTATGACAGTTAATGGTCAGTAGCAAAAAGGAAAGAAAATGGCAACAACACCACTATGAAGGAAGAGGAAAAGCAGTGATCATCTGGCCTGCTTCTTTTCAAGTTACTGTTTTATTGTCTGCTTGCTGTCAGAACAGCACAAGAGTGATAAAAGGAGGGAAAACCATGAAATCAGAATTAAAATTTAAATAGGAAAGAAGAGGAAAGCATGCACTGTAGGAGAAGGTGCAATATTTCTATATATCTGAATGATGTGTTTCTGTGAAGTCAAGCACAGCATTTATCTTCCCTTTTGTCTATTGAGGAAAAATGTGTTCATTGTCTGTGGATAAAGTGAAGTGGATAAAGACTGTACTAAGGTGATATTAAGAACAGAGAGTCTTACTTTTAATTATTGAAACATTTAAATTTGTTTCATAATAGTGTTATATGTGGCAGACCTTTGTGCTTTGCAGCAGTGTTTTTCTTAAATGTAACATAAATAGTACACTGTAGCCTAAATATAAACAGTAAAGGAAATCTAAAACTGAGAAAATCTTGTACATAATAAAACAATCCTCAGTCAGCTTGTTTGTGTTTCTAAACATTTAAAAATTATTACTACTGTATTGTGATTATAGTTGAATTGTATGATCATAAATATATTGTCCTGCTTTACAAATAGCATTTCTGAGAATTTTACTGGCTTTTTACTGAGATTTTAATTATTTATTTACATCAACATTTTTTTCAGTGCACACCAAAGTGCGGCCCAGGATTCAAACACCGAATTGTTCTGTGCAAAAGCAGTGATCTTTTAAAAACCTTTCCAGCTGCACAATGCCAAGACGAAAACAAGCCGCCGGTGCGCATCCGCTGTAGTTTAGGCCGATGTCCTCCTCCTCGCTGGGTTGCTGGAGACTGGGGACAGGTGAGATCCTTCATGCAAGTCTTTATTGCTGTTAGTCTCCCACATTAGCACCTCTTAGAATAAGATGTCGATGGAGATAGGTAAGAGATTGTTCCCATGACTGAGGAAAACAACAAGCTTCTCCCATTTTGTGTCAGATTGAAATGTGATTGTTTATGATGGTTGTCTGAGAGCAACTTAGTTGCTACTGGATGGGTTTCTACATGCACTTTAAAAAAAAAATCCTTACTTTTTTAAAGCGTGTTTTGAGATACAACAGTGTTGCAGGGTTTAGTATTTTTAAAACACACTTAACTTCCTTGAGAAACATGATGGAAATATAAAGCCAATTCCTATTGTAGTAGGAGATCTGTATATATATCTATCTCTGAAAAACCCCACTTTGAGATCAATATAATTTTTTACATAAGATACACTGAATTACCGTACAGGGAGCTAAATTACTCCAGGACAGGCTGAATGGTGCTGCCATTATTCAGTGCTGCTAAATATGATTTACTAAGTTTCCTTCTTTCTTTATGTTTTTCATCTCAATGGTGATCAGTGGCCTGTTTTTAGAATATTAAATGAAAAGATTAATTTTCTGTTTGCTGAGCAATTTGCCTCTAATGAAAATGAAACACTTTAACTAACCAGTGGAAGATAATTCGTGATATTATCATCTAGTTGGCTTTTTTTTTTATGGTAGCTCTTCAGATCCGCTTTTATATTTAACTAGTATTGTACTAAAATTGTAATTATTTAGTTATAGAAATTAAAAATGCTTTGAAACAGCAAAGTATTTTTGTTTGAAAGATGTTTACTTTTTCCTTTGAAAAAGTCCTCTAGTAGATTTGAATTCTTGAGCTCTTTGTTTTTTCTTGTTTATTCTAAAGTGTCAGTATGATATATGATATAGTGTAAATTATATTCTTATATTTCAAATCTGAACTGTTCAGGGAGTCAACATTGCATTGCATTTTCTTTTCTTTTAATGACAAGTATTCACATGTATTGTAAAAAAAATTCTAAAATATTTTATGAGAATTCTTTTCTCTATTTCGTCTTCAGATGCCTGTCTTCTTTAGAATTTTTGAATATGAAGTGTTTCTTATTGCTTCCTGTTGCTTTATTTTATATTTAAAAATTGGATCCAAAGTTTTTAATTTTTTTTCTCTTTCTTTAGTGTTCTGCACAGTGTGGTCTTGGGCAACAGATGAGAACAGTACAGTGCCTCTCATATACTGGACAAGCATCCAGTGAGTGTCCAGAAACTCTCAGACCTCCATCAATGCAGCAGTGTGAAAGTAAATGTGACAGTACTCCCATTTCCAACCCAGAGGGTAAGTGTGCCATCTTAATATAATTTGTTCTGAAAAGGGTAAAGTGACATGGTCAGCATTACTGCATTGGTAAAAGTCTATATGTCATAATCTCTCAGGCTGTGAATGATTTTTTAAAAATTATTTTCTGATTAGTCATTGTAGTTCAACGGTAAAGTCAATGAGAACCTAAGTACACATTGTTTGTTTAAAAAAATACCCTTAAAAATACAGCCTAAGTCATGGACAAAATATTATTGTTTGTGTCACTGATTTTCTGATCTTTTTTTTGTTTCAATGGGAGTGTTCATTGTAACGGGGAAAGCATTACACTTCATCCACTGACCTTCTACCTGCCTAATCAGTGTTAAACACAGCAATGTAGAAGCAAAAAATAGTAAATTCCATGTTCATTGGAAGACTGGGACCATAGATTTCATGGTACATGGTTCTTGTAAGAACAAGTCTCTTCTTACACTTTGACATCCTTTCAGATTCTTCTAACTAACTTGTAATTTTTTTTGGATTTATAATGCCTGTTCAAAATAATTATAGTATTTTTTGCATTATACAGTCCAATTTAATCAGACTACTAACTAGCTTCATCATAATGTATTTTTGGTAGATGATATATTAGATAATATTGTGCAAATACGCATATTCACATTTATTAAATACTTTGGATCTGAACTTGTAAATGGTCCACACCAACCTGTTAGGAAATGCTGACTTCAAAGTAGACTTGGAGTGCTAGGCAATAAAAAATATGTTTCCTCATTGATTATAAAACTTAGAATAGTTGCTCATCAGCTGAGTACAGCTCACTTTGTGTGGAAGGGGAAAAGGAACAGAAAACACAGCAATAATAATTCTTCTAAAACATTTATTCCCTTAATTTTTATATTCCCTAGATTTTGAGTACTTGACTGCAATGTCACTAACACTGCTGCTTTTAACATAACTAATCTCTGTGCAGTATATAATTGAGTATTTTTTACACGGAATCTCCTACTACACTGGATTTTTAATGTCCTATTTATATGGAACAAATGCTCTGATTTAGATTTATTTTAAAGGCAAGTTTGTCCTGCAGTCTACCCAGATTTTGTGGTCATTCAATGCCTACTGTATCCATCCATGTCCATGCCATAGATTCAAAATTGTTATAAAAGTCTGGCAAATACAGATGTGTGTGAAGAAATGGGAGCACACTAAAATCTTCCCAAAAATACACTGCTGGTTCAATGTATGAGCACTCTAATTCACTATTTTTAGTAAAGTTTTAATTTTAAATAGAGGCTTATCATCCAATGTTGTCATTTGAAAACATGCTCATACCAGAATTTTTCTTGGTTATTTTAATTTTCATTATTTCTGTTTAGTGCTCTCATGTAATCTTTAAGTGGTAATTATCAATCTAGGAAACTTTCTGCCTTTTAAATCTCAAAGGCTACATGATATTTTATTTCCAAACAGAGATGTTGACTTTAGTCCAAAGTAAGGAAGGTAATAAATTACTTATAAGTGGACATGATTCAGTCCCAGTCTCCTCTTAACTTCCAGGTTACAACATCATATTATTATTTATAGTAATTACACTAGTAATTCTTCAGTATTATCAGGAAAATATGCTAATCTCTTATAGAAGAATGCAATCAGGGGTTTTCTGTGTGTGATCTCTGTATACTGGATGGCCTGAACTTCTCTACAGTAGAACTGTGCAGGCTATGTACAGTGAGTCTGTTGGTAATTGTGATTTTAGGGATCTACACTTTCACTGGAAAATTTTTGGGATCCACAAACAGAAAACGTTGAAAAACATTTATACGGTATTCCAGATAGATGTCAGTTCTCCAGTTCTCTCAGGCCTCCACTCTGAGAGAGCCAGGTGCAAGCCAGCTCCTTACTGACAACCGTCCATGCTCATGTAGCACAGTATCTTCTGAAGGATACAGTTCCCAACACTTTGCCACTTGGTGTCCCATCCTTGTTTATATCCCGCACTGGAAGTATTTATCTCAAAATTCATTTAACAGTTTAAAATGCTTAGATTCTTTCAGTAGAATTTTGCTGCAATCTGTGAAAGACTAAGGATGCCCCTTCCCAAAATTAGGCAAAAATTCTATCTTCAAGGTATTTTTTTCAGTAATTGTGCAAGTATTTCTTATATATATATTCTAATTTATACATTTTTAAGAGCTGCTCTTAAATAATGAATATAAGAAGCACAAGCAGGATTTGCAGAATAATGTGCATGTTTGTCACATTTCCTGCCTTAAAAAAGTCATCTTAGACACAAGAAGAGCTGTTGTTACTTAAGTGTCAGTCTTTAAACAGAGAGGCCTATATTTTTTACCATCCTGGAGATGATGAAAAGATTTCAAGAGCTAATTAATCCTAAAGAGCACAACTATTTTTGGAAAAGTAGTATTTTCTGGGAGAAATTTTGGAGCTATGGTATTTTCTTGTGGACATGTTTGTGAATGGGGCATACTGGGCCTCTCTGCTCGCTTCTGTCACCCTGCAGGTACCGTGGGATGTGATCTGACTATCAATATTTGGGTTTCAAGGAAGGAGTCAAGTCTCCCAGAGAGAGTGTTTGTCCACTTGGGAGTGCATGTGTGTAGCAGAGCATCCCTGCCCACACATGGGGACTTTCTCTATGTGTCACCTCATAGCACTCCCTCATACTTTGGGCTCTATTGCGGGGCAACTCCAGCAGCAGTGCATGGGTTTGCAGCAGGGTCAGATTATCTGAGGGGTCTCTCTTCCTGTTTCAAACCCTGGCAAACTTGATTCCCTTTGTTTGCCAAACACCTGTGCTCGCAGACTATGGAGCCTGTTCAACAATTTCTTAGCAATTTAGTTTTGCTAACCAAAGATAAAAACATACAGGGTTTTGAGGAAGCTTGAGACACTCTGCCATATAATGATAATGTTGGTAAAGCTTGGAAAATTTTTCTTCGGGAAAGTATGAGTTGTTTGCATAAAAAGAGTCAAAATTTTGGGGACACAGAAATACTGAAAGAAGGTTACATTGAATCTTGTCGTATTTTACATGTGCTTTAGCTCTGGGGTTTTTAAACGTCTCATTGGTGATTTAGAATACTGTAGATGTGGTTTTGATGGGCTGCCACTGGCAAGGGTAATATTGCATTTGCTGCTGAAAGTGAACTATAGGCATCATCTACCACACCATTTGAAATATATTCAGAATTATTCTATTCTCTTAAATACATATATGTCTGCTGAATCTAGACTGCTAAAGCCCATTTGATAGTTTACCTGAAAAACTGTTTTGTCTATTTTTATGTCATTTCAGTTTTTCTTACATTTTATGTGATACCTCTTTGCAGTTTCTTTAGCTGGAGGCACAGTGACATTTTGTGATTTTATTACTGTAAATCAATAGTTAATATCATAATATTGTCTGATCTGGCCACAAAGTTCAGGAAGGCAGAGCTTGTACATGTAACTTACCAAAACCTATTAACACTAGTTACTAGAAAGAAAAAGGACTCTGCTAAACCTTTTCCATTCAACCACAGTCCTATGAAGAATAGGCTACTTCATCAGCCACCATATCTATTTCAAAACTGAATTTTAAAACAGAAGTTGTGGGGAACTTCCAGAATATTCTCTCATTGCTGTCCAAATGGCATCAGCTGAACAGGGTCCAGTTTTACTCAAGAGGAAGAATAACTTAAAAGAAACATGAAAAAGGATAATTTCAAATCCTACTTTTAGCAAAAATGCAGTTAGTGGCTTTACTTGTATTTAACTAAATACAGTGTGTTTGAGGGTTATTTTTATGTCTTGTTGAGATCAAGTGAACCTTTTTATTTTTCACTTCATTTATAATTCACCATCTGTCTCTCCTATATTACCAGTCTTCACAAACACAAGGACCTGAAATATTTCTGGAAGAGATTTGACCTCTTTTGTGAAGAGTTTTTGAAAGTCAGTCAAACACAGTGACCGTGTGTGGCTGCTGATAGAGAACCAGCTACCCACAATGTCTTTTCTCCTGTCACTCAATTATGTTTCCATTAAGAATTAAAAAATTAGAAAAGCAGTACATAAAACATCATGTAGGTGGAGTGAAAGAATTGCAATAAAGTGCTATGTCTGTGTTGATGAAATAAAAGTTTAAATAATTTCCTAACTGCTCCTTGCTTAGCTAAAAGCATGCATATTGCCATTATCAGAAATACTGGTCAGTACTGACCTGGAAGTTCAACCTCATCAATGCTTTCCTATGTTCAAATACTAAAAATTCTCATCTGCACTCAATTTGCTACTACACTATGCTTGCAGTTGTTAATGCACTATTTGTAACTACCTGTCCTAGTGCAAGAATAATGTACTAGGAGATTAAATGGAGAATGAAGAACTGTAGAACCTGAATTCTCAGATGTAGCTCTTTCTCCAGCTGTATCAGGATAAGAATTGAGCAGGGACCAAATTTATTCCTTTCCCCATTCCCACCTTCTTTCTACAGGTGAAAAAAATGAGCCAGAGGAGAACTACAGCATATTCCAGCATTGCTCCTGCAATGTACCCACAAGGTCACTTTATATGCAACCTGTGTGGGATGCAAAAGAATAAAACCTTCCTCAGTGGTGTTGAGCTCTCTTCTCCCTTCCTGGGAGAGCTACCTCCTAGCATAACCAGGCTGCTGAGGCAGTAAACCCAGCATATAGGGAAAACACAACTATGAAAAAAAGCTTTTCTATCTATTGCAGGCATAAAAATGGCTTTCCTTCTAGCATAAAATAAATTGTGGATGTGTGGAACCAAGCCTAAAGTATAATCCACCATTCAGTTTGGTCACTGGACTCACCCTGTTAATACCATTGTCCGTAACACTTGCGTACTTTTCTCCATCCCTGTTAGCTGCAGTGCACATTCTGTTTTAATGATTCTTACAAATGCATAAGTGTGGTATCAAATAGTGTGAATCATGATAATCTCTCATGGATGCATAAAATAACTCCTGAGAAGGAAGTTAAAAGTAATGTAAAAAAATGACTCACATTTTCTAGCTGCATAAAATGATCACTTATTCCAATACATGATAATTCTTCCAAGGCAAAGACCGCACATTTCAAAACCTCTGAAAGCCCTGCAAACATTTTTATTGGCTTTTTAAAATTGCAATATTGTGTGCACTAGACTGTACTAGTAGTTACAAAGAAAGCAAGATGGATGGAGGGAGAAACATATTAAATTTTCTTTGTACTTTAATTTGTATTTCTGATTTTTTTTCTCTTTAATGCTCTTAATTATTAGAGTGCAAAGATGTGAACAAAGTGGCATATTGCCCACTGGTGCTGAAGTTCAAGTTCTGCAGTCGAGCATACTTCAGACAGATGTGCTGCAAGACCTGCCAAGGACACTGACCCACAGGAAGCATAAGAATGTGCCTTGTTATTATCATTGTGGAAGAGTGTCCATCGAAGAGAGCCACACAGCGGAATGAGATTGACGTCCTTGCAAATGCATTACCCTGTGGAAAACATAACCACTGGTCAGCCCCAGCTGACAGGATTTCAATATTATTTTAACTTCTGTGAAGTGGGATTTATTAATCCAAAGTGCTGGACACAGTATGAGGGGATCCCAAATTTGAAAGATTCACACAACACATATAGAATAGCTTACTGTGGAACCTTTGTGTTCTTTTGACTAAATCCAATAGTCTGTTTACATCCTTGGACCATTAAAATAATTTTTATTATGGACTTAGCAATGACACTGAATCCATTTCTATTTAAAACTGTTTAAAATGTAGTTCTTATGAGTTGGTCTACTATGGAAGTAAAGAAGAATCAAAAAAAATGTTAAGTCATAGTTTAAAAATGTTAACTATTTTATCTCTTGACACAGCACCAACTTAAATTATAAAATGAGCTTGGAAATGTTATTTAAGGAGCAGAAATTTTTTAGCAAAATAAGTATTTTTCCTTCATTCCACCTAATTCCCTTTGGAGTAATCCATATTTCCTGAACACTGCTGTGAGCCATATATAAAGCTATACTAAATAGAACAGCTATGAGGGACTTAGTTTTAAGAGGTGCAACAGTTATTGCAGTGGTGCATGAAATACAAGTGTGCTGTGAAACAAAATGAAATCTGCATTGCAGGTTTATAGCCATCTTACCATTGTACAAGGGAAACAGCTTTCCACTGAAAGGGAACATATTTCAGTATCATGGGGGAGGCAGACTCCAGCAGTGGTGAAGACTGCATTGCCGGCTCCTTCACTACTACCATAAAGGTTGTTCAGAACTTACACTTTGACTCCAGCTCACTTTTGTTTACAATACCAGCCACAAAGAAGAAACAACTTTGTGGGCTTCTAGATCTGGTTTACATGTTAGCTTTGATTCTCCAAAACTGAGGAATTTGAACGCAAAAGATAAGCCTACTGTGTAATAGCAACAATCCTTTGCAAAGCTGAAAGTTAAAATGGATTCCAGATGTTCCCTCCTTTGATACTATAGCAGAGGTATTGTTTATGAGAAAGAATATGTGAATGTTCTGTTCAGGAGACCACATCCGGGTGGGCAAGGATTGCAACCAAAGAATAAGTGACTCATGGAGGTATCTAGGTTCTGTTCAAATGCGATGGCAATGGTATGCTTGAGCCAAGAGGCCTGTTGGACTATCAGAAGTAAGGCACACTGGAAATGGGGTGGCTGTAGTTAACTCTGGCCACCTTCACCTAAATGGCCAGGTACCTATTTAAAGCTGGACCATGTTTAAAGCAAGGGGCAGCTTATGGCATGAGACTGGAACAAAGTCATGCCGCTGGATTAGAAGCTAGGTGCCTTAACTATTTGCTGCCATGCTCCACTTATTCATATTACCCTATTTTTAATTTTCACCAAATACTTGGCATTTTTAAAAGTGAAACCAAACTTCTTAGGCAAGTCACAGTCAGGAATATAACAAAAAAGTTAATTGTCTTGCTCCTCTTCCCCTTCACTTTTCAGTAACAGACTCAACAAGGAGATGAGGAAAGTAGGTATTTGTTTATAATAATATATTGTACTTGAACATTTGCATTTTGCAACAGGTACTTCATGAATGTGATTGTGTCCAACTATGACTCCTTTGTTGTAATGTAGTTAAAATTATGTGAACAATAATGTGTTACAAATTCTAACTCAAATAGCACTTTTTTAAAAAAGGTAATATTTTCAGTGAAAAATAATTTCAAAATATGAGATTGAAGTGTACCAATGTATTTTACCAATAACAAACCAAATATGTTGCACACTATTTACTAATGTGAATTAACATTGAACAATAGATACTGTTAAGAAGACTCATACTATGAAATCCCCCCAACATATTGACAATCTGTCAAGGGGTTTTGTGTAGCCCCAGGTCTGTACTCACAACCATCAAATTCCTGTCATCTGCTACCTCTTGCCAGTATTTCCACTTCTGTACGCTTGTGACCAGTGGAATTAATTTTCAGTTGGCTTGCATGTATTCACATATGCTTGTTATCTGTTGCTCTCATCACCATGTAAACAAGTCCTGTTAAAACTGACACCAGTAGATAAAAACATCCCAATTTTTGGGAGTTGCACATAGAGATTAAGGGCAGTATGTAGTCCTTGTCTGTTAAGTGAATTGACTTCTTATATCCTTTTGACAAAACACCTTGGTGCTAGCATGCCCTGGTTAGATCAGAAGTATGATGAAAGGGTAAGGGGTTGTTACAACATTCCCTAAGCAAGAGGCCTCTTTGTATCAGAGTCTTGTTTTCTCCAGGGCGTGATTTTGTTTATCAGCTGATGTGTCATTTCAGCTAATGAGAAAAGGGTTTTGTCTGTATTGAAAAGAAACCTTTTTTTTTTACCTCACTTAGGACATGAAAATTGTAAGGAATGTTTCCAAAGACACATTTTGCTCTCTTACTGGTGCTAGAACACCGGGGATTCTGATGTTTACTCTGCAACATAACAGCACTGAGGTTGGAATTTAAAGAACTCCCTGGAGCAATGTTGAATTGTATTGTTAAAGGGAACAAAACACAGAATGTATATGGATTTACAAACTAATCAACACTACAGACTAAGACTGAAATATGAAACCTAATTTAAAGAAAAATAATTTGTTTCAACAGCACAGTTCATTGCTGCTGCTACACTGTAGCCATCTATATAATCTAAGCTAAATAGTGTTATATTCCTAAACAGGGACAAAAGGAGTCTTTGTGCAGGCTATAAATATGGCAGACCTAGAATCAAATAGTTGAATACAAGATGCAGAAACCAATCTGGTGCCAGTGCTTCCACTGAGCAATACTATCAGCTGATAAAGATCAAAACAGAAAGAAAAATCTAGAGATTAATCCTTCAAGGTGTATACATCCAAAATAGTCCATTTTGTTAGGAACTTTGTAATGGAGTGAATGTCACATAGATATCCTTAATAATACAGACTGAAATTACCTTTGTATTATTGTGATTAGTTGCTTATTATTTTATACTCAGTATTAATGTGGTACACTGTTACTTTATTATTATTGTTTTTGCTTTTGTAAATTATATTCTAATTTATTGTCATGTTTCTTAACACTTGTTCTACATGCATTCTCCCGCTTGTAATGAAAACAAAAATATTGTAACACTTGATGCAGTGAAATTCCACACCAGGCACAGATTTGTTTTAAACATAGATAATTTAGTAAAATAAAACTGCAGCTTTTAAGATTGATACCCATGGTACAGTTGTCTCTTCCCTGATTTACAGTTACTAGAATTCTGTATGCTTAATATTTGCTTCATCCGATGCACCGAAATGTATATAAGGTGTCTTCTTTCAAGTAACATCTGTGTTATGCTAGAATCCTGTCCTTGGCAGCAGCAATGTTTGTCATATATAAGCAAATAAGGAAATAAGGAAAAGGAAAAGTCAAGAATATGGTCATGTACATTATTAAGTAATATTTTAGCCTAAGCAGTAATGTAGATCAAGAATGAAATTAATGGCAGCAAAAATATTCTGTACTTCTTGGAATTATTTCATTAACAGCCAGTCAATAATAACAATAAAATGTCCTTCTTGCATTGAGCTTTTAAGGTTTTATCTGAAATTTATCTGAAGCGATGATGTTTTTAAATATGAAGAAGAAAGTAATTTCAGTAGACTTGGTGCTTAGGTAACTGTTGCTGAGAGGGGCTTCCTTTCTTACCTGGTACAGTATAAATAACCTGTTATGGAAATATCTGATCAAGCCCTATGATATATTTCTTACTTCTGAATTAAAATCTAGTTTCTGGTTTAATGAACATAAACACTCTACTCTTGTGAATAAGGTGTTAAAGAAAGTACAGAGCACCTCAAATATATTGATGAGGTATTTACTAATTTTGGTTATTTTTGTTATTCTATTTACAAATGAGGATTCAAAAACCAATTACTTGTTTTAAAAATATGGGTATTTCTATCTGTGCTTGATCACAAAATTTTATTGCCCTTCAGATCACAAGTTAAAGATGGATAAAGTCTTAGTAAATAACAGTTTAATGACAGTTTTCTCTGTCATTGTGAAGCTGTTGACTTTCTTCCCATACATTCACACTCTAAGTTATAATCTGATAGGTTTCCCATTATTTTTCAGTTTGTACTGTTGTTTTTTCCCACTGGAGTGGTTGTGTTTTGTGTTATAATGACAGACTGAGAACACTGAAACAGATGTGTTTCTCCGTCCTTTTCTCCTGCTACCTTAAACTTGACATAACCCATGATGACTATAGAATTCCTGACACATAAAATTCCCTCCAGTCTTCTTAAAATGCATTTTTTTCCACTAGAACTTCATTCCCGAGCCAATCCTGCTATTATAATTCTCTGTTACACTTTTTCAGTTTATTTCTTGAGGAAATGAGCACCATTTTTACCTGAGATATTGGCTTTTCTTTTCCCTGACTTACCTTTCTATATCCCAAAACTGTTCCTTCTCGAGTATATTCGCTGTTCTATCTGAAGCTGTCTGATGTATAAGAAGCATTTTTAAATACCCTCTGTAGAATTCTGAACAGGCTTTGATTATGTTCCTGACTTCTTCATTATTTTTTTAATTGTTACTCAGAACTAAGATCCAGGATTGTTCTGGAATCTCTTCTGTGGAGGTTTACTGCAATGGACTTTGGATGAGTCCTGTGAGCCTCATCTGGAGGCAGTCAGTCATCAACCTAAGAGTCTTGTAGACGGACATTACTAAGCTGAGGCTGTCATTCTGCAAGAAGTGACACCCTATCTGGCTGTCTTCCCTTCACCACAAACAACAATTAGATGGAAGGGATGGATGACTGCTTCTGTGTGGTCCCTCCAATCTTCATTCTAGACAGAATGGTGTAAGAGCATTTCCATGCAGTAATCAGGATGAAATCCTGAATAGATTTATAAGGGCTCAATCAGCCACAGAACAAGGTTCATTACAGAACTAGTGAACTGGTCATTTCCCAAGTGTATGTGGCCCAGCTAAAGTGGAAGTTCATGCCCAGTTTAGGAAAATAAGCCACTCAAAATGTGGTGTGGTGTACATTTAAGGATGCTGCATCCCTTAAACTGGCATACCACGTAAGCACCACTTTTAATTTATTTTCTTCTATTTCTGCACAGGACTGACATTTTCATTGAGCGGGACAGGCTACAGGACACAGTTTATGTTCAGAGGTCATATATCTGCCAGTCAGCAAATTATTGAAGTCTGTCCTGGAAAGGATATATGTATTTCTACATTATGGACTGGAAGATGCAATTTCTACAAACAGGAAGGCCTTTTCAGAGAAGACCTAGCGAGATCAGTAAATAAATAATCTCACTTCTTTAGTAATCTGGTTTGGAATAAATTTATCAGATCACAGTTTGAGATAGAAGAGGAAGTATTCTGGAAGCTAGAAGTGAAGACTCAGCCAGTGAGTGCTTCAGACTACAGTTGCTACGACCACACAGAGAGATCAGATTTGGCCTGGCTGATAAGGAATAAGCTGTTGAATTTGAAAATTGGATTTCTTCTTCTGTATCAGGATTAGTATATTTGTTTAATCTTCTCCCCAACCCCACCTTGACATCAAAGTCTACAAATGCACACACTCTTGCAATGTTTATAGCACAACAAAATTATCACTCACATTGTTTGAAAAACCCATCTTGCAATGTGATTTATCTTTTGCAATGAAGGTCAGTCTTCTGTGTAGAATTTACCTCCTCTTAGAAGCAATGCTGAGTAATGCTTCTGAGTAACACTTCATCTGCAAATTAACTGTGAGGTAACAGTTCTGGACATGTGGGAATACCTTCCAGTTATATCTCTATGAAAAGGCACAGACCTACTCTAGGAATTTTAGATTACAAACTTCAGCTGAGAATGCATTTTACATTATTATTGTCGCATTTGTTCTGACGTCAACTATGCTTTATAAAGCAAATAAATTTACAGAAGTGCAGTGGTCTTAGTAGGGTCACTGCCTTCTAACATCTTTGAACACTGACCAGAAATAGGGGCAGGATCTTGTGCACGAATGACAATGTGTGGTTGAAAAGTTTACAGTCCATTTCCAGGACACTCATTTCTCAGACTCCACTCCTCAGAATCCACGCACTGGTACAGGACTACGCTTCCCTCCATTATCTCCTCCCCCCCAGTCACTGCTTCTCCTTTTTCTCACTGCTTTAAAACATCTGCGCATCTCATATTTGGTGTACAGTACTGCTGTCTTTGATCATATACTTTAATGTGAATGTTCTTGAGAGTTTTCCACATCTGCAACTTAACACAGTTATTTGTTAAAAATGATCATTCTAGGCTAGTTTTGTGAATTATTTATTGAAATGTAAAAACAAATATAAAATCTAAGAATTTCAAGAAAAAAATCTAGAAATGCATTAATTTTTTTTCAAATACTCCAAGTAAAAATAATATTTAACATTTTTTTCTACTGCAGTTATTAGAGGCCCCCTCAAGATACTTCTCCGTATTATGAAAAACACTAAGTTAGGAGCTAATACAAACAAGAGGGACCGAGCCTGTCTTTTGGTCTCAGATTCTCTTTCACATGTAGCCTTTGTATTGAAATGCACTATCAAAACAAGACCTTCTGCAGCAAAAAGGAATCTCAAACATCTCATTTGGCCTTTCTGGCTCAAAGTTTCCTTAGAAGTTTATTTACCTAAGATAAGGTTACATTGTTGAAACTATCCTGTCAATTAGCAATAACATTTGACTTCAGAAGTATAATTCTTCAAGAGCATTTTGTCAAGGATAGGGCTGGTAACTGACTGTCTAGAAAGGAGAGAGGGTGTGATGGCTATAATTACATGTATCTATTAACTAACTATATGTTGTTTAGAGTCCTTGTGAAATAAAGTGTAGAACAGCCTATTTAATTAAAAGAGGAAAAAGAATTAAGCTGCATTTTATACTAGCTTCAAAAAGAAAATGAAAGGGATGAATATTCCTTTTTGGTTTTCAGTGAGGTTTAAGAAGCTGGCTCAGCATTGGTTGCTCACTGCACTGTACAATGTTTGTAAAGCTGAAGACAAATGACCTGAATTCTATTTCCATGGAGGGTTTGGATTTTTTTAACTCTGTTGTCCTAATCCATCTAGGAAAGACCTCAAGCACAAAGACATACATCTTTCTGTAGTGCATCCCCCCCAGATTTGTGGATTTGCTATGCTGTTTATTTCCCACTTCTTGCAGTTGTGATGATCACAAATTTTAATGAGAGAAAAACTAAGAATGATGGGTTTGAGGCCTTGGTTTCATGGCTGTCTCTTCACTCCCTTTTTCCTCTAGCTGGAGAACTGCCATGTGGCCTTTCTTCCCCCAGCATGAGCAAAACAGGCACCACAAGTTTGCTGGCTGCTTATCTGCAGTGTGGGCAGATGCTCATGAAAGACTCAGTGGATGGATGTGGCTTCAGGTATCACAGGTGCCTTGGACCAGCAGCACTACGTAAAATTGGTTGCTGTGGAATGTAGCCTTTCTGTCACCTGGCTTTCATGTGGGGGACAGAGTTCCAGAGCATGTTTCTGATTTGGCCAGCAGCCTCCTCTTGGCCTACAGTAGCAGGTGTCCCTCAGCCCTTTGTTGGGGCTCAGCTGTGGCTCATGGCTGCTCAGAACCATAGCCAGGATGGGTGCTGGAATGCTGGAATGTGCAATACTACCACAGCAGCTGACAAGCTCTGGTTGATCATGTTGGTGTGGAGAGCTGCTGAGCTCTGAGCTGTGGTGGGTTTCCTCTGCGAGCAGCTGGCACCCAAGGGTAGGCTGAGAGCTGGGCATGGTTCGGTTTTGCTCCAGGGAACCCTGGGTCTGGGGAGCACTCCTTGGGCCAGGCTGAACAGCAGCTACTGCCTGGCCTCCAGCTCACCACAGCTGCCTCCTCAGCTGGAGGGCTGAAGGGGCTGCCACAGTGAGCAGCCACGACAGCTCCAAAGCTCCTGCATGGGAACAGGAGGGCTTCAGCTGAAGTGGAAGGCCAGTGACAGTGGCTTTGAGGGAGCTATGCTGGGGCTGCTGGTTTGGGACATCCATGGAGGGGCCAAGGAGTAGGAAGGGAGAGTGGGGCCATGAGATGGAGCTGGGGGATTGTATTTGTTTTGCATGGCCTGGTTTTTGGTAGCAGGGGGGCCACAGAGGTAGCTCCTGTGAGAAGCTGCTGGAAGCTTTCACCATGTCCAGCAGAGCCAATCCCTGATGGCTCTCAAGATGGACACACTGCTGGCCAAAACTGGGCCTGTGAGAGAGGCTGGTAATGCCTCTGTGATAACATATTTAAGAAGAAAATCAAAACAAAGTCACACAGTTTTGCTTCTAGTCAGAGAAGAGGAGGCGGTGACAACACATGAGGGAAAACAACATGGCAACACCCAGGTTGGTGGAGAAGGAGGGGGAGGAGGTGCTCCAGGCGCCGGAGCCAAGGTTCCTCTGCAGGCTGTGGTGCAGACCATGGTGAAGCAGCTGTGCCCCTGCAGCCCATGGGTCCACGGGGGATGCAGAGATCCACCTGCAGCCCGTGGGGGAGGTGCCCAAGCCAGAGCGGGTGGATGCCTGGAGGTGGCTGTGATGCAGTGGGAGACCCAGTGGAGAGAGGGCCCTGCTTCCAGGCGGGAGCAGCCTGTCCTTGGAGGATGGCACCCCGTGGAAAGAGAGACCTGAAGCACAGCAGTTTTGGGAGGACTGTGTGCCCATGGGAGGGACTCACGTTGCAGCAGGTGTGGCAAGACTGCAGCTCCTGAGAGTGGACCCATGTCAAAGAGGTTCGCGGAGAACTGTCTCCCATGGGAGGGACCCCACGGTCTCACAGGGGAAGGACTCCTCTCCTGGACCAGCAGAAGAAAATCTTGGGTGACAAATTGACCAAAACCTCCAACCCCTGTCTCCCTGCACTGTCGGTGAGAAGGAGGGAGGAGCTGGGGGAAAAAAGGTGTTTTAAGGGCTTGTTTTAATTCTCATTATCCTCCTCTGAGTCTGCTAGTAATAAATTCACTTTACAACTTTGAGCCTGTTTTGCCCTTGAAATGTTTCTCCTGGTCTTTATCTCAACTCAGGAATCCTTCGTTAATTCTTTCTTTCCTCTACCCAGCTGTGGCAGGGGAGGGTGAGCAAGCAACTCTCATGGGTGTCTGGCATTGGGCCAGTGTCAAACCATGACAGGGGTGTGTGAGGGGCTGAGGAAATCTCAGTGAGTGGAAGCTGGGGTAAGAGCTGGATAAATAGGTCAAGACCACAGGTCCCAGCCAGAGGTACCCCTACAGAGGAGAGGACATGGCTCCCGTGGGAAGATGGAGTGCAAGAAACTTGCAGAAATGCCTTGAGTTTAGAGACGTCCCTTGCAGAAGCTCAGTCTTCAGGGTGGTGAGTGGAGGTGAGTGGAGGGCCCTTGCAGAGACTGGAGACATAGGGAGACCCTTGGTCTGTTTAATCCCTTTGGTGAACACCTGAAATGCCAAATACACTATTAACAAAAGAAGCTGTGAGCCTCTCAGTGACTTGCAGCAGTGAGCAGAACTATATACCACTTTGGATAACCTGTTTTAATTGGCTGTGCTGTATTTAGCAGATGTGTGAACTGCAAGTGATTATGAAAAGTAGCAGTTGCAAATATCATGGCCGTAAATCTGCTTGCCACAAAGACAGCTGCATTCTTCAATGCCAGATGCTCACTGGGCCCTGAGTAATTCTGCTGAACTGATGAACAAATGTTTACAGGGTGTGTTGACTCTCAGCTGGTAATCAAGATAGTGAAGGGCTGCCAAGAGGTATGTTGCTTGTTAAGCGTATGACACTTATAGCCTTCAAAACAATGAACCTTGAATCTCCTTTAAAAATAAAAGAGAGAAGTAACATGTTTTGGTAACTTTGGGCTGAAATTTTGATCATTCCTCTGTGGCTTGAGCAACTTGATTACAAAAGCACTGACCTTGCATAGGGTATCCAGAGTTGTGCAATGAAGTCCTGCGGTTACATGTGAAGTCTCAGCTTGATTTTGCTTGTGTTTTCCTTATTATACCATGTGTGTCATTCAACAATATATGTTTATCTTTGTTTTGATTAAGTTCACACTGGTTTTGGAGGTATGGCCCATTCTTACCTGGATATAGTCTATAGAAGTTTGAAAAGGGGATGGACAGATGAATGATCTGCCCTTCTGCACAAAAATCTTGAGTCAGGATTTAGAAAAAAATCATGCAACTGTCTGTGAGAAATAAACCACCAAACCAAAATCAAACTACTGAGTTACCATTCTCTTATTAGCCTTTTTTTAAGTCTTACGGTTTGCTTGTTTCATATTTTCCTGCTCTGTATACTGAGGACAGCCAGAAAACCACTTTCTAAGGGTAAGGAGAAAGGTAGGAAACTCAACAGCTAGATTTATGCAATTGAATCGTCTTTCAATAGAAAACACAAATACTTTAACACATTATAATATTACAAGGGCTAGCAGGATAATACTCCATTCTGATTAAGAATTAAATACTCATTACACTTTTAAGAAAGTGATAGGTATCTTTCTCAGTGAAGGCAACTTTTGTAAAACTTTAAGCTTTCACTCCCATTTTATAAAAATAATGACCTGACTTAGCAAAATGCTGCTTCCTTCTGGGTCATTCCAAGGGACTGTCTTCCAGCTGGAAGCTCTCAGAGTCCAGGGTAAATTGCCCATGTTCTTTTTGTCTCTGTGATCTGCTAGGAGAGAGAAGGCTGCAATGCCAGCTCCGTACTAATTAGTAAGCCATCAGCAACAATCTAGCAGCAACCTATCTTACTTACATAACTTCTTTCAAGAAGATGCCCAGTCAACCTGAGCTTGTGGTCTGCTGCAGGATTCCTCGGAAGGTACACAGGCAGTGTTGTCTTCATCCTACAACAGTCCTGCTGTGCCAGAGAATGTGAATCTGGTCCAAAGTAAAAAAAAATGATAATTCATAACCAGGTTTGAGTGGACATACACAAAACCAGTGCCTTTGGCTTCTTTACACTGCTTCTTCATTGATACCAGCCGAAGTTGCTTGGGCAGTCAATAATAGGAATTCCCATTTGGGCTGTCTTTTTTTTTTTGTTCAGACACTTTCTGGAATGAAGGATGCAAAAGGTAGCTGCCTTTGTCTTGGTACCACAGTACCAAAAGATAGTAGATCGCAATATAATAATATTCCTCAAGGTCTCATTCTTAATCAAGGCCTCTGTTAATTACATCATCAAAATTTGCCCAGTTGACACTGTAGATATATCTCCTATAAATACTTGCAGAGCAGCTTGAGGCCAACATAGCATTGTTCCAAACCATTTTTTAAGCTGAAAAATGTACTTTTTATTAGAAGACTGAGAAACAGTGGATACCTGTGCATCAGTAAATGTAATGAGTAAAGAATGTAGAACTAATAATAGTAGAGCATTTATTACAAAGCAACTGTTAAAAATCTTGAGGAAAAAAAAAGAAATAAGTCACACAGACACAATTTAAAATCATTTCTAGTAAATAAGCATGGAAAAAACCCCTCAAACTGAAACAGCTTTTGCTGTTTAGAGGCAGATAATCCATTCTTAGTCCAATGCACAAATTTGATTTACAGTGAGTTTCAAAATATTTATCTTCTTTTTAGGGTTTCCATCACTGCCTAAGCCAATAGCCTGCTGTGTTTGAAAATGTCTGGGCAGTAATTGTAATTGTTTTTAAAGCTATTTTGGAAAATAGTGAGCTTCGTTGCATTTTGTAGATTTAAGGAATGCAATTATCAACATTGTATATAGAATCCAAGTGACCGGCTGGCTTCAGAAGCCCAGACCCACAGAAAAACAATTTTAACAACAGCAAAATGTTTGTTTAATTTTTGTTCTGTAGTTGGTCAGTGCTAGGTGAATTATGTTATAACCAGTTTGGCAATAATACGATTAAATAACAATTCCATATAAGTACATAATAGTGTTGAAGTATAAATACAAGGAAGAGAGTTATTTTTCTGGGTGGATAATCTGACCCATTTTCATATGTCAGTATCTGATGAAGTACTGTGCTGATATGATGGTATCTGGGTACTCCTGTGATTCATCCAAAATTGTTAACCAACAGTTAGGTCTGACAACTCACCACAAAGTAATACATCTTAGAAACTTATATGTAAATAAGATAATAGATAAAGAACTGAATTTTCTTTGGTGTTGTTCTTTACAAACCGATAGAGATCTTTCCCAAACTATTTTGTCTCTTTTTTCTTCTGTTAAGGAGAAACCTACATAAGGTTCCAGGGTGAATATATTTTTCTGATAGGCAGCTGTTGAAGAAGTGCTAGGGTGAGGAGATTTGAAGAATATGTTGGATTTTCAGTTCCAATTTAAAAAAAGAAGTACAAACAGCATTTCCGACTTAGAACTAAAATTACAAGTCAGTATGTAAAAGCTGTTAGCAGTCTGCTTTAAAAATGTATATATGCACTAGGAAAAAGACTCACAAAACATCCTTTGGAGAAACAACTTTGAAATAAAATCTTTCACCATGACCCTTTCACCATGACAATTGCATAGCTAACATGCAATTGCAGCTTATTGACAGCAAAAAAATATTGACAGCTGTCTAAAAGGCCATATGCAGACAGGTATTGGACTGTACACAAACCGAGTCAAGTACTTGAACATTTGCAAATCAGAGACTCCAAAATGCTTGTGGAACAAAAGGAGAATTAGAATTTCTTCCTCCTGAGGTCCTGTTGCGTTTCCTCTGCTATTTTGGGTGTATTAGGGAACCGACTTCTTCATCAGTCATACTCCAGCTGGGCATTGGAAATACAGAAAGGTTTGAAGAAGTCTGGAAACCATCTGTGAACCTTTTGCTGAGAGTTTGAGAAACCATTTGTCCTAGGTAACCTCAGGCACTTTCTAAAGCTGATAGAAGTCGCTGTCAGGCTGTAAACTCGGTTTACTCACACTCTTCCATTTCCTCTCAAAACTGCCTTTGGGTGCCTGTCCCTGTTGGGAGCCTTCCGAGGGGGAGGTTAAGTAAGGTTGTCAATGTGTTCTTTGATGTTTCCTTTGAGGTTTGGAAGGGTGTTTCTGGCATTGCTGTTGGAGCAATTCTGTCTGAAGGAAGCTAAATCTCTTGATGATGTTCTTGCTGTCTTGGAGTTTGAGCATACAGTTCTAGTGAATAGGAAGTTGCTCCCAAATTTTTTCAAGAGGTCTTTGTGGTGCTATCATGAGCTGATTTCTTGAAGTGATAAAGTGGTCCATACAGATGCCTGAATTTCACAGAGGATGTCTGATCTGGAGCTGGGAAAAGCAGCAAGCCCATTTAGATCATGGTGATTTGTGTGGAGCAAGTGATCACATTTAGTCAATTCTAGAAATTCTGTTTTACTCAACAAAGTTGTATGAGAGCAATTAGGAACATAAAAAGACAGATCCCAGGCTGGCCGGGCTGTTGCAGAGTCCTGTAGTCTATGCTTTCTCTCTCTATTTATATTTCATAATTTTAATATTATGTATATAAGTTTAACAGTTAATCTCTTATCCTGTGGGACATTCAATAAAGGGTAAGATATACAAGATGGTTGCTGTTTGTAATCCCTTTTGAAGGTTAGAAGAAAAAGTTTTTTATCACTGATGGAGAGTAACACTTTTTCCCTAGTATTTTAATTGTTTTTTAGATCTCTGCTTAAAGCAAACAGATAGTAAAATAGACTTCCCATAGCACTGGGAACCCATAACTAAGCCTGCCATCAGTCAGAAGAACTTCAGTGCTGATGGTGCCAAACAGAGCAAATAACTCCTTTGAGACTACAATGACTTAGAGCTGAGATAGTCTTGGTTTTCAGGTAGTTAATGCAGTTTTACTGATGTTCCTTTCAGGGTGACAACGACAGGCCGCAAGCATTTGGTACCTGGTAATTAGGTGAAAATCTACCTTTCAGAGGTTGTAGATTATGCAGACATTAGCAGAGCAAGAATAAGTAGAGATTTGGCCTGACTAACCAGGTCTGAAGATCCTTTCAGAAGATAAAGTGTCATTCTGATTGAGCCTTTGCTTTGAAATCCAGCAGTGCTCCGGCATGTGTACACATTAAGAGGCAATTCAAATGGTCATCACTGAGCTCTGTTAGTCTGGGAGAGTTAGACCCTGCATTTGTGTAATTAGCTATTTTGAGCCCTCTTAGGACAGACAGAGAAGCAGAAACTTTATCAATAATCTGCTTTCACACAGATACTAATTTTTTAAAAGAGCTGATAATAAATTGAAAGAGCAGCAGCTTAAATGTTGCTAGGTTTAGTCTCAGTTGTTGTGTTCTTGATGTTCAAAGAACTAGAGATGCTGCAAGGCCAGGTGGTAAAAGAAACTGCCAAATGTTTAAAGTTGCTGTCTTGCTGAGTTGCTGATCACTTGAGGAACAGGGTGTCTTAAAAGAGAAATCTAGTAATCTTAATAAAAAGACATTGCTAATGGTCAAACTTATGCTATGCTAGTTAGAAAAGACCACTTATGGTTTCTCTTTTCCTTATCCCAGGGAATTTTAGACCAAAGGCAGTAAAGTGAGATTCCCCTCCTTGCATGTTTATAATGTGTTCATTGGCCTCTCTATTAAGATGAAGCCAAAAATCCTTTGGTGTTATATTTACTGAATTTATAGTGCGTTACTGAACTCTCTTACTCTAAAAGCAGTGGAAGAAGTTGAGGTACCTACTGTTTGTGCCAGAACTTTTGAGATCTAGAAAAAAATTAAACACTTGGCTCTAATCAGACTCTCTGTGTGCATGTGAGGTTTCACTTGAAACCTAGAGTCAGAATGTATACTTATCCCACCTAATGCTACTTACCATCACATATCTGTCACTTGCTATGTGATATTGAAACAGGCAGAAGCTTTCTGAAAAGATTAAGCTAAGCATAAGACAAGCCCAGGAAAAATACAGCTCAGAGTGTGTTCAAAATATAAGTCTTTTAAGATCAGCTGAGCAAAGCAGTAGTATGAGAGAAAAAAAGAGAAAAATGCAAAACCAGATGAAATTTTCTTTTTTAAGTACTACTTTATCTTCACTTTACTTCCTAGTTTCCAACAGTGCTTTTGTAACTGTCATCATCATTGCAGCTTGAGACCACAAGGAAAAATGGAAAGCTTAAATTATAGATAGTAATTTTCTAGGTATCCTACAACTGAATAGCATCCTTAAAAATGAATATTTTTTTCCAAATTCTTTGCCTGTTTCTTTACTTCTAAATCTAAGTGATATGCTATGTGACAAAATACCCACAAAGGAGCTCAGAAAAGACAATGGCAGGAGGGGGAGGCTGCCAAGCCCATCAGAGGAACCAGCAGCTCACTAAATGCCCATCTGCACACAAGAAGCCAAATTAAGGGCTCCTGAGGAATGACTACCTTGTCTGGTCCCTCCTGAAAAACGGAAAGAATTAAGTGGAAGGGGAGGACATTGTATGCAAGGAGTAGTCTCACAGTGTGTTTGACTTGATACAACTTTTCATGATCAGATATGGCAGACAGAAAAACAAGACATTCCTGGATCGTTCTTAATGAAGGGAATATCTGCATTCTTAATAAGCTTCTGCTAATTTTTTAGTTTAAATTGGAAATAGAATTTTTATTTCAGAGCTGTGAAAATTAGACAAAGGTGTGTCTTCAGCTGCAGTCTAATAAAAAGGTGGCCCACTTGTAAGATGAAATCTGTTTGGATGCGGTTCTTGGGAACAGATTCATCAGGCCTCCACCTAAATGCCTACAGGCCTATCAAGTATTCTACTTCAGTGTTCCATCTACAGGCCTGTAACTGGGTTTTGTACAGCCTTTGATCAACTGCTATGGCCTTGGAAGTGAGCTAGTAAGAAACATGTTACAAAAATTTAGGTGGGATTTAATTTCTGTAAATCTGGGCTAGCATTGCATCTTTATCTTTGGCTTCTAATTTAGGGAGAAACAAACTGTGCAGATACGCCAAGGAAAAGTACCAAGAAGTAGCAATATTATTACACAACTTGTAAACAAGACAACAAAATTTGATCAAATTATTTTGATTTTATTTCTTTTTACCTTTCAACTAATATATGCAGATACTATTTTGCACTTCTTGTTTACCTTGAACCAAGATGAATACTTCTATAACTTACTACATTGTATTACAAAACAAGGCATATTTTGGAACTCATGGGTGTCTGGCATTGGGTCTACCATGTATTTTAGACCTGTTCTCCAAGAGTTAAATCAGAAGGGTTGCTGATGTTGCCAACATGAAGAAAGCTACCGTTTAAGGACCATCTATTGAAACACAGATTTCTACATTCAGAATTAGGAATTTTATCTACTTGTTTACAATGTTTCCTTCTTAAACCTTGAGGAAGGGAGACAGGCCACTGTCAAACTTAGACACGTAGTTTTTTGAGGAAGGGGAGGGAACAAAAAGGAGTCCATTACAACCCTATTAGCCAGATATTTAGCCCGTTGCTATGAACTGACATTTAAAGATAAACACAGCCCTGTGATTGTGAATTGTGAGAAGCAATTATCAAAGCATGCAAAATTGAGACATGAAGAGCCATACCTTTTTCAGGGATGCTTTGTACTAGTTTCTTATACCAACAAAATTGAAGAACTAACCTGTACTTCAACCCAAGTAAACAATCAATCTGATCATCCTCCAGCCTGTATTGATACCAGGGTTTGCCCAAACCCAGGTGAAAAATCTTGTGCTTGGTCTTGTTGAACTTCCTGAAGTTCATGTGGACCCACTTCTTAAGCTTGTCCAGGTCCCTCTGGATGACATCCTATCACTCAGGGGTTAGGTGCACCACTCAGCTTGGTGTCATCTGCAAACCTGCTGAGACTGCACTTCGTCTCTTCATCACGTCATTAATGAAGATCTCAAACAGTACCGGTCCCATTACAGACCCCTGGGGAACACCAGTCATCACTGATCTTCATATGGACTGTTGAGCAATACCCTCTGCAGGTCACCATCCAGCCTGTCCACCTAACAGTCCACCCATCAAATCCAGAGAGAATGATGTTGTGGGAAACAGTGTCAAGGTGAGGCTGACAGGTCGGTAGTTCCCAGGATCCTCCACTGACCCTTTTAAAAATGTGTGCCATGTTTCCCTTTTTTTCACTGGGAACGCCACCTGACTTCATACATCTCAGAGGGGGCTTGGTGTTGCGGTGAACCATGGCTCACGTCAAAGAATACTGAAACCGGCTGGGCAAAAGGTCCAGTGGTACACTACCACTGAGATCTCTGAGCCCTAAGATGGCCACTCCTTCTTCCCCTCAGGCAGCCTTGGTGGGAAGAACCATTGCCTGAGGAGGGAAAGACGTGCCATCCAGCCCTGGCCCCATGGCTGCTGCCTTTCCCTCCCCCGGTTACCGCATTGCTCTCTCCCTGGCCTGTGTACTCCCTCTCTGCCCCCCTCGTTCCCAGTTGGTTTTTCCCTCACAGTCCCCACGTCTGTAATGCCCCTCGTTGTCATTCTCATGGGTTGATTCCTGTTTGCACCGCCCTGGTCAGGGGGCTATAAAACCTCCTGTCAGAGGCTCTCTCGTGGGCTTTTTCTGTTGCCTGTTCCCTCGCCAATAAACCCGCACCTGCTTTACCCTCAAGCCTCCCCCGCTGTCTCCTTCTCTCCTTGTGCCCTTTCCACCGGTGGCTGAGGCGAGCCCCTGCTGGGCCTCACCCGACCTCCCACCCTTGGACAGCGCCTGTCCTGAGTGGTGACCGCAGCCAAGTGCCCCGTCTCTGACCTAGGAGAGCTAGCCATTCGGTCAGCAGCACGGCAGCTTGGCAACTATGTTAGCCAGTTCCCTCAGGACTCTGGGATGGATCTCATCAGGCCTCATAGACTTATGCATGATCAGGTTCCTCAGGTGGTCATGAACCTAAACTTCACTTACAAAACCAAAGACACACTTCACTTTCACTCAATTTTTAGGGAGAGATTTCTGAATCACGGTCAACCTGGAGTTCAGTGTTAGAGAGGAAAATTTCTTTCTCCCAGATCTAGTGCAATTAAAAAAAATCAAGGAAGGTATAAAGTGTAAAGTAAGCAGGAGAAGAAACAAACCAGCTCATTTTAAGATTAATCCATGTAGGAAACCCACAATTTGTAACTGAAGAGGAGAAAAATCACAAGTTAATTGTTTAGTGTTTTGCAATGATTTTGGAATATACGTAGCCTGAAGCCTTGTGGTCAAACCAGTATCAGCTGAAGGCAGTTTATAGCAAAGAAAGAGGAAAAAAGAATAAAATCTTTATTTGACCTTGTAATTACTTGTCAACTTTTGTAATAGAGTTCTCTGTGTTTTACAGACCACAAAGAAGGAATGTACTTTCTGTCCTAAGAAATGAGCATTACTGCAAACTGAAGAGGTCCTTCTATTTGACATTAATTTTCTAAAAAGTTTTACATTTTAAAAAGTTTTAAAGACTTGTTCTGTGAAACCTTAGAAAATAAACAGGACTATGAGTAGTATTTTCTTAGTGTGAGCTACTTCATTAATGAAGTTCTAAAGATGTAAAACTGTAAATGTAGTTTGTTGTGTTTAAGAGAAAGAAGAGTGTATTAGATATTTTAGAGATTCAGAAGCTCTGCACAGAATAAAAGAAAATGGACTCTTTTATCTTCATCTAACACTTTATTTGTTAATGACAGTATAAAAATAATAAGATATAAAAACAATGACATAAAAATAGTAAGATATAAAAAGTAGTAATTATAATTCCACAGAATTGCGGTTATTTTTCTGCTTTTGAAATTTAATAATTACTAACCAGGATGACTGTGCTAACAGGAAAACTCTTTGGAATTCTGGATTCTGTTAGTAATGAAACTCAACATTTTTAAACAGGTCCTTAATACGATTTATAGGAGTTTTGCACATAGGGCGAAATACATTATGCAACTTTATTTGTTCTGCTACTTCTGATACTATAACTGTTGATGAAATAGCAAGCAAATCAACATCTAAACCTGACCATATTTGCTGTGCTTTTTAAAATTATGCTAAGTAAATAGTTTTATTAACTTCCTGATTGTTTCTTATGGAAATTAACACAATGGTATCTAAATCCTCTCAGATAATAGTCAGGTATCACTAATCTTTTCAAAACAATTTAAACAGGTTAATTGGTCCCATATTTCACAATTTAATAGATCAGAGCTAAATCTTGCAATTCAATGCTATAATCCGCTTTGTGTGTCCAGTTTCCGAAGTCTTGGAAATATTTTCTTTCTTGCTTGCTTGCTTTCTTGCTTTCTTGCTTTCTTTTTCTTTCTTGCTTTCTTTTCCTTCCTTCCTTCCTTCCTTCCTTCCTTCCTTCCTACCTTCCTTCCTTCCTTCCTTCCTTCCATCCTTTTCTCCCATGTAGCATTGTATGGCATTGTATGGCATTCACTAATATGAAAAGTGTTATGCAGAGATAGGTCCAGAGAAAAATGCTCCAGATAATCACTTATCAGCCTTGACTATGAAACCAGACTCTTCTTTCTGCAGTTCTGGCTTTGTTCAAATATTTCTCCCAGCTTTTTTGGCCAAGCAGAGTGCTTTCAGAAGACAGCCTTTTGTACTTCATATGCAGCCTTGATTCACCCTCCAAGTTTCAAACATACAGTATGGGGCAGAGGTCATTAATGAAAAATTGTTTTGTGATCATTAAAGTATGCAACATAACATCATGGACAGATGAGGGGAGGGAGGCTTGCAGACTCATAGGGAGTGTCCTGAGGTTCAGGCTCTCCCTGATGAAATGCTGTTACTTCTCTAAGTTTTAGGAATTGCCATGTTCACAGGAAAGGAATGCAGTGGTGTTTAGTCTCTTAGACTGGAATCAACATTTACACAAGAAAATGTTAGACACAAGTAAGTAAATAGCTATTTACCCAACCTCAGGATTAACTCCATAGTTACAACATTAACTTACATGAACTCCTGAAGGACTTTCCTTGAATCTGGTGAAGATTTTCATACTTCACATCGAGACTAAGACTCAATGCTCCCAACTTCTGTCTTGGATATAAAATGATACATGTAATACAGAACTTGCCCATAGGTTTTGCTCAAGTCAGCCCCCTCTCTTACTAATACAAGCACATTCAGAATTGAATGTCACTTGTGC
This sequence comes from Struthidea cinerea, assembly GCA_013397865.1. Lineage (NCBI taxonomy): Eukaryota > Metazoa > Chordata > Aves > Passeriformes > Corcoracidae > Struthidea > Struthidea cinerea. The sequence goes on along the minus strand of VZTI01002861.1, from coordinate 381,648 downwards.
TTGTGGCTTGTTCACAACACCTACTTGCCTTGAACTAGAAGGACTCTTGGGCAAGTTTCAGGCTCCCAACAGTAAGCAGAAACTTCAATGACTGTCCTGCTGCTGAAATATAGTCAAAATGTTACACTGTTGTGAGAGGAATGTTGGACTGGTGATGTCGGATTTGGTTCTAAGTGTGTGTATAACTGCTTTGTGAACTGAAACCTATTTCTCAAATAGGCAAACTGAGAATTTCAAAAGCATGCACAAACAATTGCTAGTTCTTACCTGAAACTAGACAGGATGGTTGTAAATAACTTTCTGAATGGTAATCATTTTGCAGAGAATATTAGTAGCCTTGTCTTTGAGAAGTGCCTTTGTAAAAGCCCAATGTCCTTTCAGCTCCCTTCCCTGTTAGATCTGACCTGAGCATACATAAACAGGTAGCTGAATTAAAGTTGCATAAGCAGGTCTTAGTTTCACATCTTTGTAACTCCTGAGTGATTGATTTTGAAAATCATACTGCTTTCTCCAAGGTGCTTTTTTCATTCTAAATAGAATGAAATCTTTGGCCTATCAAAGCAAGTGCTTTGAAGTAAGCAAGTAATTGGCAGCAATAACAGGCTGCTGTCCTCTATGTGGATCTTGGATGTTTTGACAGTGGTTTTCATGAATCTAGTTGCTGAGGGAACAGGGAAGTCAAAGGTGAGTATTTTCACTAAAATCATGGGTTTTTTTAAGCTCTCCCTTTTTTTTTCTAATCTTTTTTTTCTCAGAAACAGCTAGATCCTTTTGACTGACACATTAAGTATGGCCTTTTTGCCTGCAGAGGCTGCTCCTCCCAAGATCTCAGATTGCATTACCATCTTACAAAAAGCTGACAAATTGTCAAGGTGTGTGTCTTTACCTCTTACAGACAGGGACACAAAATGAAAGCTAGTCTTTTATTACTAGCATTAGCATAAGTTCTGGGGAAGTCCTATAGAGGAAAATTCTTAATCTTGATATTTAATATATTGTAAGCAGGCATCTTTGGGGTTTTTGTAGTTAAAAAGTAAAAAGTTAAGAAATGCCAGGACTTGAAGTTGCTTACTGCTGAGTGGAGTTTATCATTTGAGGCTCAATAGCATGCTAAATGCACAGTATGTCTTTTCATTCAGAGCTGGCACATGCCCTGCTGGCTCTGTTTGGGTGGAATTTTCATGTGTCTGTCTGCAAAATGCCATGTAAACAAATACTATGGGGGGAATTTCCAAGAATATGTAATGGCTAGATGCACAGGACCATGTTGTGTCAGGGTAATGGGATATCTCCCTTAGCGGCACATGCCTTCACTCCTTGCTTAAGGTATCTCATAGCTTGGTGTTTGGGGAAAAAATTATGAGGAAAAGCATAGGTGAGGTATGGATTCTAAACCTCAGGACAGATATAAGTACACTGCAGAGTGGTCTCCCATGTCCTGGATGAAGGGGTAGGCGATAATGATGATACTTCCTTTGTACCTTGCTTGGAAATATATGTGGTCTGAGTGCATATACCCACAAGTGAGAAGAAGTCAACATCTCTATTCTGCAAGTAAGTATTAACCTAGTCCACCACTGTTTAATGCATCTAAAGTGGTATGCATTTAGGTACATACCTAAATCTAAGTTAGTTTCTTAATAACTTTGGTAACTAGTTATTTACAGACATAGGTAGGGAGGCTTAAGGAACTAGGTTTTGATGGTTATCTAAATGGATGCAAGTCTTGGGCCTCCTTGTGAGCTTAATATATCGACTTCCCCTGTCCTGATAGCAACCAAAAAATACTTCTGTTTGTTTGCCTGAAGGTCAGCCTTGTAACATTTTCCTGTACTTAGGCTAATTAAAGAAGATTATGAATGAATAAAAAAATCTGTTTCAATGTATTTGAGAGCTGAATGTTCTTGCAAAACTTACGCTGCATTTAAATAATGTCAGAAACTGTTTTAAGAGGGATGAATCCCAAGGATAAGCATTGAATTTTATTGGTTTTGACTAGCTAGAATATAGAAACTGGGTGTTTGGGGGTTTTTTTTACTATCTTCCAAGTTTCTCTTAGCTTCTTTTCCCTCTGGGGTAAGCTGTACACTTTGGAAGCCTGGAAAGGAACAAAAAGATTTGATGCATGCTTATGCAAAACAATTAATAGCTGAAAAGGATAGTTCTGTAAAAGTGGCATGATTTATAAAGCACAAGGTCAGCTTGGAGTTTTTGAAGCCTTAAGAAATGGATGATTACAGTGCACCATATGCGACCAGAGATAGCATAGTTTGCACCTACAGCTGCTTTTTCAGCCTTTGTACTCTGCAATTGATTGCTCAGAGGCCCCTGAGGCTATCCAAGATGATTCAGTCTGACCTGGTAAAATGAAGAAAGAAAAGATAAGGTAAAAACAAAAAAACTAAAAAAAAGAAAAAAAGAAAAAGAAGTAGTCTATGCAGAGAAAGTGTGTCAAAAGTTGAATTAGAAGCTATTCTGTGTAGAGACAAAAAACATCACAACTCTTGTTTTTGATCTTGTATATAACTAGCAAATGGTCCATATTGCTCTGTAGCACTTGTAATGCCAGCTGTGTTAATTTCTTTGTTCAATTAACATTTTCAAAGGCTGTGAGAAAATGGTAGGAATAGAGAGTCCACAGGTTCTTAGCTCCAGTGAGGTTACCGGTGTAGTTTAGAATACACAGATATTAAATAACAGATGATGATGATTCAGAGTGGTGCTACATAGAGCTGTCCTTACAAAATATTGGAGATGCTAAGATGGCTGTTTTTATTGTTTCTCTTCTCACAATTTCTACATTTAAAATTGAGTTGTATTGAACTTCCACCACTGCTCTTGTCCATCTGTCATGACTTCCTTAATTCAGTGCACTTCATCTTTTTTCCAAGTGTATTTTGCTATTCTATGGTAAGTATAGTTCTGCTGAATTTGTGTGTTAATTGATGTATGACCTTATATGAAAACTCTTGCTGTGATCTTGGTACACAGATTTAGTACACAAATACTCCAGGCATTTTTAGAAGACAGAAAAACGAAACAAAACAAAAAAGTGGTACCAGATTCCAATTCATTGATGCTTGTAGGGGCATTTTTTGTTGCATGGTAGAACTTTCTTTGCTTTTGGATTTTCTTTTCCTCAGTGAATCCAGCTCTTTCTCATCACTGCTGTTATCAAAGGCCAGGCTGGATGGTGCTTTGATTAACCTGGTCTAGTGGGTGGCACCCCTGTCATAGAACCATAGAAATATAGAACTCTCCTGACTTTTAAGGTCCCTTCCAACCCAAACCACTCTATGATTCTATGATATATATGTTTCAAGGTTATTTTAGTTTTCTGATGATCAGAAATGTTGTTCATAATGAGAAGCTGATATGGTGATTAGGGCAGTTAGAGATGCCACTTAATGAACTAAACATCTCACTGAAACTAAAAATAGTGGTATTTCTTTAATTGTGGCATACTGATGAAGCGTGCCAGTCTTTTAACACCACTTCCCATAGAAACTCTTTCCCCCTTTGGAAAAGATAAATTGTGTGACAAACTCTGGACAAGAGTGTGCACAGGCTTGCTGATAAGAAGGGTGAAGGCCTTTATTTAAGTATAAAGGCTGTTCTGTGGTTCTGCCTCTTCCTATGATTATGGCTATGCTTTTCTAAGCTTCATCTTGTTAAAGATGTTAATACTTCTGTTTTGAAAAAATATGCTCTATGCATTGGTTGTACAGTACTTTTCTCCACCAGTAATGTGAAGTGGTATGAGAGAAGATCTTTAAAGATGTTAGCGGACTAACTGACTACCTGACTCTTAGCTCCATGTGCCAAAACACATTACGGCAAGAAAATTTGTGTTTGGAGTATTTTTTAATTTGGCAGCTCAAATTTTGTACTCAAGAGTCTAAGTGGACAAATAGAGAACTGTAATTAGGTATTTCTGACGTTCTGATCTTAGATATTTTTCAATTTCTGAGGCTAGTAAATTGTTATAAATAGAAAGTAAAAATTAAAAATACAAACTAATGTCCTCCAGAGTAAACTAAGAGTGTAATTTAGAGGAATTAATTTGTTGGAGTGCTTTGAGAGAGAAAGGGAAGGGATTGCACACATCCACTTACTGCTTTTAGTCTTTTGGCCTTAAAGAAATTAATCTCTTTAGTATTTTTCCCTTTTATCTCACTTTGACCATGCAAATTGTGGTGTCTGCATTTATAAAAGTGCTTACTTATTAAAGAGACTTCTGAAAGTGTCGCTTCAACATTGAGTTGTGACTCATACATCTTTCAGTGGTGTTCTGCTGCTGCTCTGTAATCTCTGAGGACTATTTACGTGTCTTCATGGCTTGTGGCACTTTTGAAATTTCTCTTAAGTGGTCAGATGTATCTGCTGGGTTATTCGATTAACTTCTGCTTCTGTGGGGTTGGAGCCTGCCACTGGAGTGAATACATTCATGCTCTACTGACTGATGCAGCTGTTTGTGATAGGCTCTTTATCAGGAAGAACTGCTCTCTTCAACTAAAAACGCCCTGTGACAATCAACATGAATACAGATATCTTCCTGCCTTAAACACAGATAAACGGCCTTTACTGCATATGCCCTTTTCTATTGTTAGGTGATCAATATTAAAGGTGAACAGATATCCAAAGAAACAAAAACCAAATTTTGCAAATGTGAGCTCTCTATCTTCCCTTTCTCCTTATTATTTCCATATCTTGTATCAGTGTCACACAAATTTTTTATCTTTTCTAGTGAGCCTTTCCTATATCTGTGTCTACAGCTCAATGTATTTGTTCTCTGGCTCCTTCCTTCCTCTGTTGAATGTGGTAATTGCATCAATTCTTTCTCCAGCCCTTTTGTAATACCCTGTTCCCAGTAACCTGTCATAAATCTTTTCTATAAGGTTTACAGTTCTCCTCTCTTCCGCTGGGTATTTAAGTCATCTGGGTCGAGTGCTTTGTTGGCTTTCAGGAGTTCTAATTGCCTTATCTGTTTTATGATGAAGGTAAAGCTTTTCAACAATTCACTCCCCCAAGCCTAAGAAAACATACCTCAGTCCCTAGGATGTTATCTTCTTTCTTTTTGTGTGGATTGTCAAGAAAAAAAAAAATTGCACCTGCAACATATTGACCATCTATCACTAGTTTCCTTCTTTAATCAGCTAGTGTTCCTCCTGTATAATTTCTTTTTGTTTTGATGACATGCTTTTCTTTTTCTTTTTTCTTTTTCTTTTTCTTTTTCTTTTTCTTTTTCTTTTTCTTTTTCTTTTTCTTTTTCTTTTTCTTTTTCTTTTTCTTTTTCTTTTTCTCTTTTTCTTTTTCATTTTCTTTTTCTTTTTCTTTTTCTTTTTCTTTTTCTTTTTCTTTTTCTTTTTCTTTTTCTTTTTCTCTTTTTCTTTTTCATTTTCTTTTTCTTTTTCTTTTTCTTTTTCTTTTTCTTTTTCTTTTTCTTTTTCTTTTTCTTTTTCTTCTTCTTTTTCTTTTTCTTTCTCTTTTTTCTCTTTCTTTTTCTCTTTTTCTCTTTTTCTCTTTTTCTTTTTCTTTTTCTTTTTCTTTTTCTTTTTCTTTTTCCTTTTCTTTTTTTTTGCTATCCTTTCTTAGTTGTTTTTCCATTTAGGAGCCGTCTCATTTATATGTTATAAATACTTTGGTTTCATCCCATATATCTTATTCATTTTCTCTCTGGGAACATGAATTTCTGACAACCTGCTCCCTTTCTTCCTTGTTGATTCTGCTTTTTTTCTGTAGAATTTTATGTCATTTTATGATTATGATGCATGTTGTTTGCAAAATGGCACACAAGAAGCACTGCTTGTGTAACTAAGTGGGGATCCTATACAATTTTACCTGTAGCTATTTCAATAACTCTAAATATGTATTTCCTTGCCAAGTGATTCAAATTTCTTTTTACTGATTGCTTAGAACTAAAACCCAAAAAGCCTATTGGTCCTATCACTATCCAAACCAACAGTCACACTGCTTGCAGTTTTCAAAGCTCTCATTGCATGTTCTAAAGTCGGTGTGTGGTGTGTTTTGTTTGTTTTGGTTGTTTGCAGTTGTTTTTTGTGTGTGTGCTAACACCTTACTTAGTGTGGGAGAGGGAATGGAATGAATATTGGCTGAGTGCAAATGTCTGAGTCCAAATGAATCCCACAGGAGACTGGGAAATGTGAAATCAATCTAAACAATCAGATCCTATTCCGGCATATGAAAATGAAAGAAGTAAAAGTAATATGATGTAATGAAAAAGTATGTAAAGTAAAGTAAAAGTAAGAATTGTAAAGGTTTAGTTATACTTGTCCTTTCCCTCTGAGATCTATCAAATGATAATCTGTCATTTGCAGATGAAACAAATTATTTGATTTGCAGACACTTTCAGTAATACTTCTCCTTTCATACATTTATTTGTTTCTATTTATTTATTTATTTATTTATTTTATTATTATATTTATTTATTGCTTTTCCAGCCTCTATTGCTATTTTTCTGGTAACCTTATGTTAGTCTAGGAGAGACTGGGTGAAGTCATTGCACATGGTTCCTGCACATGGAGGGAGTGAGTAGCTGCTTGTTGAAAGAACCTGCAGAAGCACCAAGAGACAGGAAATAATGTCTTCTTTGTTTTTGTTGTTGTTGTTGTTTTGTATTGTTCAAAAGAACTTCTCCCTTCCCTAAGTGGGTAATGTCTTAGTTATATCACTCTGGAGACTCTGATAATGAATGAGTTTCACTGACGTCCTGGAGAGAAAGCCTATTATCTTCCTAGTTTAAAAACGAAAATAACATTGGATTCTGACAGATTTATTGTACTTCTGTAGTAAGTTTTGTGTTAAAGGGGCATCTTTTACTTCTTATATATTGCTAATGTTCCGTGTTTGTGTTCTCTGTCCTTTTTGAGTCATCTCCTATTGCCTAAATCCACTAGGGAAGCTGTAGAGGTCCTTTACTTTGGATGGATGATGAAGGATTTTAGATGATCCCATAAAAGGCAACCTTTCTCTCAGTGTTTGTGAATAAACTCTAATCTGAGCTCATAAACCAAGACGGTTCTTGTCTTATCACTTCTTAGCTGGGAGAAGGGACACATCCCACCTTTCTACACCTTCCCTTCATGCAGCTGTAGACAGTAATAAGATCTCCCCCGAGCCTCCTTTTCTCCAGGCTAAACACCCCCAGCTCCCTCAGCTGCTCCTCATACGACTTGTGTTCCAGACCTTCCCCAGCTTTGTTGCCCTTCTCTGGATTCACTCCAGCACCGCAATGTCCTTTCTGAACTGAGGGCCCAGAACTGGACACAGGATTCGAGGTGTGGCCTCACCACTGCCCAGTACAGGGGGACAATCCCTGCCCTGGTCCTGCTGGCCACACCATTGCTGATCCAGGCCAGGATGCCATTGGCCTTCTTGGCCACCTGGGCACACCCTGGCTCATGTTCAGCCACTGTCACCAGCACCCCCAGNGCCTCAGCCCGTGATCCAGCCTGTCCAGATCCCTCTGCCCTCCAGTAGATCAGCACTCCCACCCAGCTTTGGTGTCACCTGCAAACTGACACTCAATCTCCTTGTCCAGGTCATCAATAAAGATACTAAACAAGACTGGCCCCAGTACTGAGCCCTGGAGAACACCACTTGTGACCAGCCACCAGCAGGATGTAACTCCATTCACCACCACTCTTGGGGCCCAGCCATCCAGACAGTTTTTAACCCACGAACTGTGCACCCAGCCAAGCCATGAGCGGCCGGTTTCTCTGGGTGAATTCTGTGGGAGACAGTGTCAAAGGCTTTAGTAAAGTCCAAGCAGACAGCATCCACAGGCTTTTCTCATCCACTAAGTGTGGCACACTGCCATAGAAAGAGATCAGGTTGGTCAAGCATGACCTGCATTTCACAAATCTGTGCTGGCTGGGCCCAATCCCCTGGTTGTCTGGCATGAACTGCATGATCACACTCAAGATAACCTGCTCCATAACCTTCCCTGGCACCGAAGTCAGGCTGATGGGCCTGTAGTTCCCCGCATCTGCCTTCCAGGCCCTCTTGTTGGTTGGCATCATGCCTGCTAATTTCCAGTCAATTGGAAACTCCATGGTTCACCAGGACTAATGGTAAATGATTGAAGGTGGCCAAAAGAAGAAACAGAAAAAACCTATCTGAAAAAAAAGGAAGACCAAGGGGAAAGGAACTTTTAAAGAAACTCTAAAAATGTAAGAGGAGAGAGAAAATGAGAGAGAAATTGAGCTGGATAATTTATTTGGCTTTTAACCCGTCATAATTTTTCCTTTTCTTGTTCTATACATAATTCTAAATAGACCTTTTATGCTATACAGAAGTCCAGTAATGACTCCAGAACAGAGAGTATGATGACAATTATTTTAAAAGAATGACGACAACTTATTTCATATAGTAATTTTTTTTTTTTAAATTTCATTAAGTAATTAACTTTACAGGCTAAGAATGAAATTTCTTCCTTGACTCCTTGGACAAGAGCTGACTTTCCATTCGACAGTTTCTAAGAAGATGGAGAGAGAGAATAACTTTTCTACAGCAGCATCTTTTTTTAGCTGTAAGGTTGATTTATATGAGAACAGATTGAATGAGACCTTAGTCATATTTTTCTGTCCCATTAGCTGTTAAACCTGTTTTTATTTTATTTTATGAAACATGCTTTTCTTTCTCTTCAGAGAGAAAACATTCGTATGCCTTACCTTGCCATTCATAATTAATTCTTGTGCAATACTGAGTACTAACTCTGTGATATATTGATTGTGGTGAAGGAGAGAAAGCTGTAATCAGCCCAGAGACTTTTCTTTCAGCAATCTCCAATGATATATGATGATGTCATATGTCATTATGGTATCAAACTTGAGATTGTTCATAAATGAAAAAAATCCATCTGAATCTATTTTAATAGTATTTGCATTCAATCTATTTTGTGCATCAAATGGATTTAGAATCATAGAATCACAGAATGGTTCAGATTGAAAGGGATCTAATAATCATCTTCTTCCAACCCACCTGCCATGGGCAGAGTCACCTTCTCCTAGGCCAGATTGCTCAGAGCTCCATCCAGCCTGGCCTTGAGAACCTCCAGGGATGGGTCATCCACTACTTCCCTGGGCAACCTGTTCCAGTGCCTCACCATCCTCACAGTAAAGAATTTCTTCCTAACATCTAATCTAAATCTACACTACTTAATTTTCTAATGTAAATCTACACTCCTTAGTTTGTCCTGTCACTACACACCCTCCTAAGAAGTCCCTCTCGTTCTTCCTTGTAGGTTCCCTTCAGGTACTAGAGGGTGATAAAGCTTTCCACGAAGCATTCTCTTCTCCAGGCTGAACAACCCCAACTCTCTTGGTGTGTCTCCATAGGACAAGTGTTCCAGTTCTGTAATTAACTTAGTGTCTCTCCTCTGGACTCTTTTCTACAGGTCCACACCCTTCCTACACTGGGTTCCCCAGAAATGGAGAAAAATTGGTATGAGGTTCAACAGGACCAAGTGCTGGGTCCTGCACTTGGGTCACAACAACTCCATTTGCTCCAGAAAAATATTCCCAGAATTCTCGTGAAAGAGAATTCAGAAAACTACCTCTAAATACCACAAAATGCATGATTTTTTTTTTCCTCATTAGAAATGTAGTCTGGTGTTTAGAGCTTTCAAGACTATGTCAGTTTCAAAACTCTCAAGTACTTCAGAATGGCTTTTAGGTCTCTAGCTAGTCTAAAACCAAAATCCTGAGTTTGAGAGCTGCTCTTGAAATACCAGGTCAGTATTCAATACCTAAGTCCCTAGTTCTACCTGCATGTAAAATGCAATCAGGGTCCAAGTACTAAGCAGGGATATGCTCTGTTGGATTCTAGGGGAATGAAGTGCTGTCTTCAAGCACTTAATTTTTGTTGGTGAGCATGGCCAATGTAGCAAGAGACTGCAGCTGTATTATTTTGGAAATGAGTTAAACTGCTTTCAAATAGCATTGTCCCTGTCTGTCTTCTGCCTCCCTACAGCCTAAAAGAAGTTTGGCATGGGTGCTATGGAAAAACACTTGTAAAGAGAAAAATGTCATATTAGTAAAACCCATGCAATAAGATGGAAGGTTTAATATATGCTTTTGTGTTTGGTCTTCTTCCAAGACAGATTTTGGCCAAAAATGAAACCCCAAAACAAACACAGCTTCTTGGTAACACTAACTTCTAATATCAAGTAAGTAAAAATAATATGTTAGGTAAAAGAGAAGCAACTGTTTTGGTGCAACCAATGTATAAAGAAGTAGTGTTCTTTACCTGTGACATCTTGTGCTTTGCTCTAACAATTGTTTTTCAATGGACAGCATCAAAGCATAAATCAGGTGCAAGCAAACAGAAGAGATAAGTTAGCCCTGTGTTTGAAGCAGCATGCAGGTGTTTCCAGCTAAGACAGACTGAGCTTCTGCAATGTGCTTCTCAGAAGTTCAGCCCAGACTGCAGCACTTGGTCATGGCTGTTTTGCCTGACAGGTTCTAAGTTCTGCTTGGGAGGGGAGAGGCTGGCAGTACAGTATGAATCCAGTTCAACCTTGATTTAGGACTGCTTTAATTCAGTTATGAAAAGATGAATATTTAACCTTTCTCTTTAGATCTGAAAAGGTTTTTTTTCTGTAATTCCTACAGTAGAAGGCTTCAGTCTTGTTTGTCATGCTAAAAATCTTCTCATTTCAAAAAAATGAGACTGGTGTGTCTTTTGTAGGAGATGTATTCTGACTGTTGTTTGGCCAGCTGTTTCTTATTGTCCAGGGAATGAAAATTTGGAGTCCTAAGGCACACGCTACTTTTACAATAGCCACATCTGTTCTGATTAGGTAATGCCCACTGAAAAACACTTGTTGAAGAAATGCAGAAGTGTTCACTTATTCAGATGATATCATATTTGGGTCTGAGGAAAGCAGTGGCTCTGTTCAAGAAGTGTTTCACTTAAGAAGGGTCAAAATTTTGAGGACTGGAAGGGATAGTTCTACAGAAAGCATCAACAGCAGAGCATGAAGACTCTGTTGATACCAAAGAGTAGTCATGTTATACATCCAATATCTCTCAGGAAACAACTGTCACTATTTTTTATTTATAACAGATTGCTCTACTAATTCCCAGGATTAAAGCAGTGTATGGAAACCCTATTCCCCTAAACTGTACTGGTATGCCAGCAGGAACAAGGAAGGGCAATTGCTTCCCAGTTCAACAATTTTCAAGATTGTTTTCCTTGGATTTTGTTTAATGAACTAGCAGGTCCCATTGACAAAAATACACGATTTGATTCTGAGAAGATGGCCAAATCAAGCTATCTAAGGTCTCACTAATGTGAAGGGAAAGGTGCCAGAATCCAGGGCTAGTTACAGCAAAGACTGCACTACACAGGACAAATATATTTGGACCTGATTTGTTACAACAATTCAGATAGAAGATGTGTTCTGATTATGTGTCCAATATTTCAGAAGATAAAAGAGGAGAGATTCACCCTCAGCTTGACTACTGACTGAATAGGTTCTTTTTTCACATGCAAGGCTGGGGGTCTTTTTAGAAAACATCCCATTATCTCACCCTATGTGCCATTGGCTTTCAGAAATGAAATGCTGTTTTACATTCACAGTCACCACTAAGTATTTCACACACTTAGCATCTCCCTTATCTTCCTTCTCTCTAGCATGTGAGCTTCCTCTCAGTGGCAGTACACGTGACTAAAGTGTAAAAAACCATGTGAAATATGTCTAAAAACAATTGCTGGAGGCATTTCACTTCCTTTGTGAAGACATGGCAGATCAGTTATCAAATGACAGATGAGAACAGTAGTTCTGACACTTTAATTCTTTTCCTTTTCACTTTCTACCTCGGTAAGAGCAATTGTAACCATTCATATGAGGACTTACAGGAAATTAAATTGTTTTAGTTACTGTGTATACATGACACAATTTGCCGTGTCAACACAAGGAAGGAGCCTCTACAGATTCCCTTTTTTCAGAAGGAGCTCTGTACCCTTGCTAACATGAAAAGATTGAGAAAGCTCAGGAGTGTTCACCTCCTTCACACCATTCTGTTCAGACCCAGAGCTGCTTTCTTACTCACTTTCACACTTTCATCCAGACAGTTTAAAGGACTTGAGGTTTGGGGTATAGTAATTCTTGTCGTTTGCAGCCAGGCGTTACATTGCTATTGTTCATGACACACCTGGGGAAGAGAAATGCCTGTAACTGAATGGATAATCAGGCTTTAAGCCTCAACTCTGTGTTAGCTTGATTCATTGCTGCTGGATTCAGTCAAGTATGAGAAACATTTCTTATCTTACATAGTCTTTATCATATTAAGGATAAATTGCATCTCAGAATATATTTTCCTTCCAAGGGGTAGATTTTTTTCCTCCCTCATATAATTCTTCAGAACATGATGACATTGACCTTAGTTTTGATAGCATAAATTTACTTTTATGGTCTAATTTGATTCTAGTGGAGGATAATAGGACTTTCATGTAGCAGAGGAGTAATGGAAGTTTGATGTGATGGTCAAACCATTGTAATGGTTTGACCTGTTTCATATGGTATTCTGATAAGCAATCTGTGAAGTGTCGATTTGGTGAAATTACAGCTAGAAAGCTTCCAACAATGTTGGAGAACAAGACAAATTCATAGTATTTTCAACTATTTGATAAAACACACCAAAACAATAGAGTGCAGTTCAATATGGATGAATACCAAATACCACTCTTGGGAATAATCAATTGCTACAATTAAAAAAACACCCCAACCTGCTAATCAATAGGTTAATAGCAAAGAATTTGATATTTATAAAGGTTCAAAGCTGAACATCATTAAAAATCCCGTACAAATGGAGGAGAAAGGAAAGCCCATGCTTGGGTGAACAGACAGGGATGTTGTGTGTTAAGATTCATTCCTCTGTTCTTAGCACGAATAAGACTTTGGTGACATTGCTGTGTCCAGCTTTCTTTAGGTACCACAGGTAAGGAATAATGTAGGCCAGCTGGGAGAAAAGCCAGAGAAGATTAGTAGGATGATTTAGAGATATACAAAACATGACTTAGGGAGAGAACAAAAATTTTGGGATTGTTTATTCTCGAGGAGAAAAAGGACATGATAAATCTTTCAATACATAAAATATTCCTGCAGAGCGGAAAAGGTTATTCATTCAGACTGGTACAAGAAGTTACGGGTTGTGCTACAGCAAGGGAGATTTAGGTAAGATTTTAGGAAAGTATTTCTGAAGACAAGAATAGTCATGCACTGGAAAAAAACCATATGTGGAGTATTGAGGGAGGGAGGTTAGAAAAACCTCTCTCTTAAATTATGGAAGTGTATCTGATTATGTCCTGTCTGTTCTGACCTGAAAAGATGTTCAGTGGCTATGTTATTATTTGGAAACTCAGTAGAAATAGGATGCTATATGTAAGCAAAGAGCCAAAAAAGCATGAAAAGAGAAGTTTCAGGAATATTTGTTTCATATGTAGCCCCATTGAGTGCTGGTGTAGCTTTGGTACTCAACATTCTTGATTAATTCACTGCTGTTAAAGCACTCTAGACTTTTGTTTGGTCCTGTTTGGCCTTTGCACAATAGCACCCTTTTTTTCCCTTATTAGCATTGCAGCCTGTATTCTCCTTTCCTAATGTTGCCTATAGATCTGAAGTGCAATAATTAGTGTGCAATAGTGCACAATAATCAGTTCACTAGTTTGTGAATAAATAGTACCTCAGCCTCCAAACTCTCTTTTTAGGTGCACTCATACTATCTATAAATGTGTACTTCAGGTATTCAAGATAGAAATCAATAGATAATTTGAGGCACTGAGTCTTTCTTTGTGTGAGATATCTTTGGACTTGCCCTCTAACCAGGAGTTTAACGTATTTTTCTTCCAAAACTACCTTCCACACAGGGTGTCCAGGAACCAAATGCCGTCTGTCCATAGCCGTGTGATTCTATATTGGCTTACTCAAATGGCTCTGAATGCTTGTGGCTTTCTGTGGTCACAAGGGACTACTACTCCAAAAGCCACATTGTGGAAATAGCAAACACTGTGTCACTATGGAAGTTCTTTACTTGCCTCTCCCCTCCTGTCTGGAACCTGAACTAAACCTGCGGTCTGACAACTGAAAGACCAACTTATATTCGTGAAATACAGATCAGACCAAAACATCAGAATGACCAAAACAGAAAGAGGAACACTCCACTGTCTGCTGCCACTCTCAGTAATGTTGTTGCTTTGACCAACATTTCACAAGAAGTATTCTCAGAATTAAACAACAATAAAAAAGGTTGCTTACTCTGCTGTAGTTTTTATCATATGGTAAAAAGTCCCAGATTTCTGCACATTTTGGTCCTGTCAGAAAGCATGGACTTAAATGGCACTTTAACAGAGGAAGAATTGCAGCTATTCCACAGTTCTGTAGGGTAAATAAACATTCATTTTCCATATTGAAAGCAGAACTATTACAGAATATTATGCAGTGGCCTGTGAACCATGGTTGCCTGGCTAAGATTCTTACACAGCTGCAGTACTTTTCCAGCTCCTTCCTCAGTCCTTGGGGCCTCCTCTTGTGCGTCTGTTCCTCCAAATCTTAATTACACTTTCCTAATGAGTCTGATGCACTGAGATTGTTTGGGTGTCAGCTGATTTTCACATGCTATAATGTTCTGGTGTATATGGCAGAGCTTGTCTGGTGTGGATCTTGTAATCTTAGGAATTTTCACAATTATTTTAGTCATCAACAATGACAAGTTTCAGCCCCTAAAGAATAAGAGTTTGCCAGAAAAACTGTTACAGATTGACTAGACGCAAATGGACTATGGATGAAAATAGTTTTCTAAGAATAGAGCTCGAGAAGAAAGAAACATGCTTGTTTTACTCTAATTGCCTTCAGAAACAGTTGGTCCTGGTACTAATTACTTTGGCTTTGAAGACTGTATTGTCTTCACCTCAGTATTTCTAAAAAGCTTTTTACTGGAGTTCCGGTCATTAGTCTCCTATCCATTCCCTGTTCTGAGACTGCAGCTGAGAATGTGCTGTCCTGTCTGCTTGTGAAGTCATATGTCTGTGTTACAAAGTCCCTTTTGAAAAATACCTTTTTTGCATTTTTAATATCCAGGTAGCTACTGAATTCACATCTATTTCTCACTTGTGCATTCATATTTCTGGTTAAGCTCAGGAATTCCAAAAATAATATCAGAGAGGAAAACTCAGAAGCGCATTGCTTTTGTGGCTTTTTTCACTGAGGCCAGTTTTAGCCCGCATTGCCAATGATCAGTCTGTACACTTTAGTTCTATATTGTATACTTAAGCTGTGTGTGCAACAAATGATGTTTTCTTAGCCTCTCCATACAGCCTATTAAACAGTGGTTGGAATACTTCCATCTGTAAAGCAAAACCTTTGGCATAAATAATATTGTCATTTGGATAGGCTAGACATACTTTTGCAAAGTGACCTTGTAAAAATATTGTCTGAGGTATGACTGAGCCTAAATTATATGACAGTGAGGTAGTATATTTTGGTCTCTCTGGTATATGAGGTCTCATCTTGTAGCAGTGAAACCACCTGAAATTAAACAAAAAACAGTAATGTGAATCAGATTTAGAAGTTGAAAAAAGCTGGGCTGAGTTTTTGGGTTTTTAAAAATCTATTTGCAGACTTTTATGTAAATTCCTAGTTTGGCAAAGGCAAACATTGCTTACTGTGGTTTTCCTGTCTGATGATTTTTGTCTTTGTAAAATAAAACGATATGAAACACTGGGAGGAAAACCTTTTGACTACATTATAAATATAAGTAAATCTGGAATACTTGGGTCAGAAATATTTTTTCCTGTCCCATTTACAGCTCTTTCAAATGCTTTTTTGTTGTAATTTGGGATAATTTGGTTTTTTGGGTGCCCTGCATCCTAATTTGTAGGGCAGGGATAGGTATTATAGTTAAAGACCCCATTTACCAGCTCATGCCCCTGAATCGTTATCCAGATGTTCATACTTACTATACCATCTTGCCAAGTCTACTCAAACACTTAGGACCAACTCATGCTCTGACATTTGAAATAATTCATCTGTTTAATGTGTAAACTTTTCGGTTTGTATATTCTCTAAATATAAGGGAGAGCATACTGTAGCTGTAATGGAAATCTTTTTTTAAAATGACTGACCACATACTGGCAGTTATTTTCTGCCATTCCAGTGAAATAGCTTTTGAGATGGAAGGATGCAATACCTCATAACACAGGTCAGACCATGCTTCCCAAGACTGTAGAGTCTCTGTTCAAGCAGGTGAAGGAAGTATCCTTTGAATGCAATGTTGTATTAAAATCTGTTTGACTCAGAAGTTACTTCTGAAGAACAACATATGTGATTTTGGAACCAAGTTTTCAATAGTGGCTGCAAAAACGTGATCTTCCAGACTGTGTTCAGTATAAAGAGGTTCAGCTTTCAATGCTTTACTGCTGCCAAATAAAGCTGCCAAAACCAAAGGCTATCCTAGGGCTATTCTGTAACTGTGCCCTTTTACTACTACAAACAAATCACAGAGGGCAAGTGTACAGCTTAAATAACCTTATGAATATTGCACTGGACTTTCAAGTCTGTAATTCCCAATGACACAGAAATATGACGATCATATATTGCTTTGTTCCAAAGCCAGTGCATTTCATAAATTAGAAATAGGAACCATAGTAAAAGCTGTTCATATCAGGACTTCTTTTCTCTTTCATGTGACCTTCTCGGCCAAGAAGTGTAGATTTCCCATCTACTTTCCCTATAATTTTTTTTTTTCATTTTGATTTGATGAATTAGTCATAAAAATGCAAATTTTTTTCTGATGTGTTGAGGTTTAGGTTCTTTTCCCCAGAAGGTGCTATCTTGTCTGTAGTCTTCTTTCATGTCTATAAATTTAGCGTTGTTAAGGGAGGGTCCTTGTGCTTTTTTAAACCAGTGCTTTAAGAGTAGAAGGTTATTAGTACCAACCAACCAATCTGTGTTTCAAAAACAGGCTTTATTTTTTTTTCCCCAAGAAAATAGCTTTCAGGCTTTTGTACTGCTTTGGAGTAATACCAGACAACAATTGTAGGTTACAATCAGCAGATCCTCATTCTGTGGCCAGATCGTGTATAATGCTATTTTTGTATGTGTTTCAGGAACAATAATTAAAAAAAAAAAAAAAGACATATAGAGGAAGTGTTTAAAACACAAAAAAGTTTAAATATAAAGTCTACTCTCTGAAGCTTTGGCTTCACGTTTTTTGCATTTGTAGTACGTACAGAATCTACACATGCACATAATAAAACGCAGCTTCAGCTTTTGTGTGTGACTTGTCTGGTGGATTACAGATTCTCCAGCTCTGCACTGGGAAGCCAGGAGACATACAGAGAGCTGGAGAGGGCAGTGGGGCAGAGGCTAGCTATAAATGCAAAAGCTATCGAAAGGTTGAGGAGGGGGAGGAAATAAATTCTTTCTCTGGCCCTTGGTAATACAGGCTCACAGGGAAAACATGATGATGAGAGAAGTGGTGATGAAGTCTGTGGAGGCAGAAATAATTCTTACGTGTCTGTGTGAGATGTACAAAAAAGACCTCCACAAGTGTGCAGTAGCTTTTTAAACACACTCTTCCAGTCTGTGACTTACAAATGAAACTGGTACTGTGCGAGCAGGTTCTTAAAAAACCAAAAGAAGGGAAAAATCAAATGGAAAACCCCATCTGGGATGGATACTGAAGTGGAAGTGAAATCCTCCTAAGAAAAAGTACTATGAAAATGAATTCAGAGGAATATTTTGTTGTGACAGCAGCTGAGGTGCACAGGCCTCTGACAGGCTGTGTGCCACCTGCCCTGGGTGCCTTGCAAGCCAGAACTTACCCATCAGAGATCCTCTCTGTGTGTACAAGGTGTCTGTCAGTTTGCATGAGGAATTTGTGACTATCAAGCTAGAATGTAGCACACCTGCCCAGGATAACCAAGGGAATCACTTTATGGCATTAGACAGGGATGTAGCAAACTTCTGGTACTTACTATACCAGTAGGGCAGGAGGGTGCTATCAGATCAGTGATATCAAGAACTTTTCAGTTTACATTCTCTGTGCTGTATATACATCATCAGGAACTTTATAAATGTAGCCACTATATGATCAGCTCATTCTTTGTTACAGTGAAAGATGTAAGCAAATACCTACATCTTTTACTGAGAATGCACAGGTAAGAAGTCCCCTCATCTTCTAACAGCCCAAGTCTGTCATCATTTAAGTAATGACAGATGCACATATCTCTGCCAGAATGAGGCAGAGTCTGGAGCTATGCTTTCCGTCTGAAGCTAGTTTTTATGTTGCCAAAACATAGTTGTGTCTCTTGCAAACTTGATGTCCTCTAGACGAAAGCAGACAATATTGGTGTGTAGTTATTTTAACCATTATAGCTCAGACACCCTTCTGCCGGGGAAAGGAGTCAGTATGGGAAAAACCCCTTCCCAAACCTGTTCATGCTGGAAGCCAGCAGCTCAGGGAGTTATGTAATGTGGCATTGCAGACTACACGCCTAGCAGCCTAGGCATAGTGGCTATTTGACAGAAATAAACCAGGCTCTGTTGCAGTTCAGGGTTTTTTTAGCTCCAAAGCAAAAAGGGCACATTGTACTAGCTGTTGGCATCACTGACAGGATTTGAGGCAAGCCTTTAAGCTCTTCTTGAGGATCTTGCTATTACCAGATGTGACCTAGAAGGACCTTATCTACTCAAAATCCAGCTGGTTTGGAAATGAAAATGTTGACTTTACCAACAAAATACTATCTGCAAGGACAAAAAACTTCTCCCTCACCCCTTCTCTTCATTTAGGAAAGCCACATTCCCTCTTACAAAATGAAAAGCTCCATTAATGCTTATATTAAAAGAAAGGCAGGGATGACTGGAAGGAGATGTCTCATAGAACATTTGTCAACACTGGCCCACTGTGTTGGTAGCAAAGCTGATGTATTGAAATTGCAGGTTAGCTGCCACTAAGAATTGGTAGACCTTTGGTAGGTGTAACTCAAAATTCAGTCATAGTCTGGGCTTATACCATTTTTAGCTTAATGTATTGAGTAACCAAAAAAGCTGGTGGTGATGGTGGGGAAGCAGAGCCTACCCAGCAATTTTAAACACTGACTTGTCTACAGAAAGGATTACATATCAGTGTTGTGGTTTGCATCTTCAAGCTGGGCAATCTGTGCACATAACTAGCATTTTTAGGAAGTAAAGCTTCACAAGCAACTGTTAAAACATTGGTTTTAAAACACAGACATAAGTTCCTAGCTGTATGTTACAACTACGTAGAGATTATGTGCATGTTCATACAGACAGGTGAGGTGGTGGCCATAAGGGTGGACAGGGAGGATGCTTAATAAAGATTTAAGAAAATATAATCAGTCAAAAATCTCATTACCATGGAACAAATTCTTTCTTCAGCCACAAAATCAACTGTTCCTTCCGTTTTCAGCCATTAATCTAGCTCAGAATGACTGTTTCACAGAGGGAGACACCTGCCCACATTTTACTTCCCACTTGAATTTCAATATTGACAAATAAAAGTGTGTAACTCTGAGCACACACATTTCACAGTCTATAAAGAATGCTGCAATGCTGTACCATTCAACATTTCGTGTAATTATGGCAATGCCAGATAATGAATGAAATAGGTTTGAGTTAAAATTATTCTGATAGCTAGGCAGTATGAGAAACAGGCAGGATTGCTACTGGCAGAATGGGAGTTACCTGTGACACTGCAAACTACTTGTTTCAGACAACTGTCATCATTTCAACTGCTTTCTGTGAGGTTCTTAATCTTTGGTGTTGCATTTACCTGAGAATGTACTTCTAACATAAACTTTTCCTAACTTTGCTCCAGATGTCTCCTAAATGAAATACAGAACTACTTTTGCTTCAGTGAAATGAATAAAATTTAGACACTTTATCCCATTTCTAAGTGACTCTCAGTTGACTAGCTGTGATAATCTGATTTTCAATGCATACTTACCAAGAAAATGTCAACACAGTTACTCTCTTGTTCTTGTCAGGTTACCAGTCCTGCGTATGCAAGGTCCAGACTCTTCAAACCTCTTCCAACTGAGCAGAGCCCTAAGCCCCAAGTTTCCTCTTTGTGCTTCTCTAGTGCTTAAAACTGGGAATAATCTAATACAGTTTACTAAGAACTGCTGCAGGTAGGCAACAAAAAGATTCAGCTAAGAAGGGCATTAGTCAACTTGTCCATTTATTGACTCATGCATCCTACTTTAGCTTGCAGGAAAAATAAGTAATTAGAACATTTTTCTATGCCAGGGGTACTAACTGTCCTGGAATTGATGCTCAATGTTCTTTACAGATCTAGCCCTCACTTTCCCCATGCTCACCACCTTGTCCTCCCCCCCCATCTCCACCAGAATGGGGATGTGATATGCTCATTTCCTGTAATGACTGCTTTAAGATTTTCTCCACAAACCAAGCAATGAATAGAGGTAGTAGCATGTGACATTAGATGTTCTTCACTTTGCCAGCAGCAGCCCGACAGAAAATGATTTAATGATTAAAAAACTTTGGCTCACTAGTTTGTGAATGGCCGTGTTAAGGAATGTAACCCCTCTTAACTTCTTTACACCATGGCACAGTATAATTCACTCAGCCTAAGAGGAGGATAATGACAGCTTTATACAGGATCTCACTTCACACCTCCAAGTTTTCTCCTTATCTCAAAGGTTGCACTGTGCATTAAAGCTATAGCCTGTATTAATCTAACCTCTGACACTTGGGCCATATTAACCCACCAATGCAGGTTTATGTATCTCACACCTCAAACCCTATCAAAAAATTTGGCAGTGGCAGCTTGATAAGGACACCATACCTTACTGAACTTGTTCTAAAAACAACATCAGCAAAAACACTGCTCTGGTGGCACTTTTTAATGACCTTGTTCTCTCTTCTTTAGCTATTGCCCATTTGGATAATACATGTTTCTGTGGCACCAGAACTGCTGTAAAGGAGCAATGAAAATTCCTGTTTATCTGTAAAAATATGAACAACCAGGGTTGGTAAAAAATGTGGAAAACCTATAAACTGGAAGCTCAAGCTGTTCAATTTTAGATGATAGAATAATTGTTAAAAGCACGGTTATGCTTTTAATGAGACTGATCACATTTTCTTCTGTTTCTGTACTGGACTAATTAACAAACCAATATTCATTACCTGCTTCTTTACAGTGAAAGTTCTACCAAAGGAATATTTTTGGTATTGCAACAAGTGGTTTAAGCGACCATTACAGCATATTCAGATACGCTTTTTTTATTCATGTGGTATGGACAGTGAAATAACACATCTAAAATGTATTATCCCAGATTCCCAAGCTGGGATCTGTACTGGAATTTGTATTTCAAAAGAAGGAGGCAATAGCCAGAGTCTCAAATTAAACTTAGCTTGCTTCAGGAAAGCTGGGACCATTCTAAGAAGTACTGCATCATCTTAATCCTGCGTCAGAGTGGTTCAGGCAGGCAAAGTTTACGTGTCTTTTAAAGAATAATGAAAATAATTAAAATTGTAGTTTCATAAAATCTTAAAAGCGTGCAGATGGGGTTTCCATCTTCTAACTTCACCCCCACTTTGAGAAATTCTCATTCACTATGTTGAAAACTTTTTGATTACATAGTGATTTTGACTATTGCAATTAAAACACAGATAAAAGTCAAGTCAGCAATACATAATTCCAAAAACCTTTAGAGAGGTTGGATAATGAATGCAGTGAGAGCACTTGACCGCACAACTTAAGAAACAAATGATAGCTCTGCTTCAAAACTGCACGACAGGTTCTTGAGAGATTCCTTTTCACACTTGTCCAGTGGTATTTTTAGGATCAGCTTACAAAAGAGCTAGTGCTTTATGGCAGTCACTTTCCAAGGCAGCTCTGGCTAGCTTTATACTCCTTTTATCTCCTTTCCTTTTTTTCTCTCATTATCTTCTTGCTTTCTTCTCTTCTCCTCTTAGTTACAGGATTCCGTGGATCATAGATCTCAAAAGTGTCTTCATCCTGCATGCTTGCATCTTTCACCTTTCTGCTTCTATCTTCAAACTGAAGCACATGTGACATCCTACAAAAAAAACCCCAAGAAACTCCAACTCAGTGAAAGAATAGAAGCTATGATTTGTAATTATAATATGCACGGCAAGATTTCTGATTTATTTTTGGGCATAGCAAAAAAAAACTGACCTGCGTTTCTTTTGTTGGTGTTTTTTAAAAAATTTCTTAAAAGACCCTTATATTATAAGGTAATAATTTTGTAAAGACTCCTTTTGAAAAATACAGCTAAATACAGATAGAGTTGTCTCTAGATTTTATTTCACATACTAAACTCTGTTTTCTTGTCTTTTTCTATTTAGCGTATCTTCCAAAATGTATGGCAAATTTTTCCCAGGAATAGGGAGTGTTTCTCAAGTTTTCCTATTAGTCACTTTAAACACCTTTCACCAGGGTGGAGGATTTTACTAAAGTGGGGAAGAGTTTACATGGAAAAAGCTTGAAGTAGGTACACAGATCAAAAGGGGAATGCTTCACGTCTTGCTGCTCCACATTAACTTGGTTCAGATCATACTTTTTAATTCCCTGAATATCAAACCAAACAAATGCCTTGTTCAATTCAATGTTTTTCCTACTGTTGATTAGAAGTTTTCCCCCCATTAGGTATTTCCTAATTTCACCAAATTTCCAATAATCTGAAAACATCACTGTTACATAACTGAGAGGTGGCCCATGTGAACCTCAGGAGGTTCAACAAGGCCACGTACTAGATCTTACACCTGCATCAGGGCAACTGCTGACATCAACACAGGCTGGAAGAGGAAGGGATTGAAGCAGCTCTGCCAAGAGGAACTTATGGGTGCTGGTGGGTGAGAGGCTGGACATGACCCAGCCATGGGCACTCACAGCCCAGAGAGCCAAACGTGTCCTGGGCTGCATCCAAAGCAGCGCAGCCAGCAGGGCCAGGGAGGGCATTCTGCCCCTCTGCTCTGCTCTGCTGAGACCCCACCCACAGTGCTGCATCCAGCTCTGGGGTCCCAGCACAGGAACTGCTGGAATGAGTCCAGAGGAGGCCACAAAGGTGATTAGAGGGATGGAGCAACTCTCCTGTAAGGACAGGCTGAGAGTTGGGACTGTTCTGAAGGCTCTCAGGAGATCTTATTGTAGACTTTCAGTATGCAACAGGACTTTATAGACAGATGGCGACAGACTCTTTAGCAGACCCTGTTGTTACAGGACAAAGGGTAAAGGTTTTAAAACAAAAGAGCGTGGATTCAGATGAGATATAAGAAAGACATTTTTTAAGACAAGGGTGGTAAAACACTGGAATAGGTTGCCCAGAGAGGTGGTAAACGATTTTTTCATGGCAAACTCATACGTCTAGGCAAAAACCGCACCTAATCTTTGGATTTTGTGTGATTGATTTAAAAAATGTCTTTGACTTTGATGGGACAACTTAAGAACTATACTGATTTGAGTCTAAGCATATCAATCTTTATAGCATGTCTTTGTCAATAGCCTTTGTGACAGAAAACCCAGGAAAAACAAGCAAGTTTCAAAAGGAAAATTTTGTGGCCTATGAAATACTGCTTTATTGGTGTCTTGCAGCATGTAAGACGTTCTGAATTGAACAGTTTTCAAAGAGCTTTAATGCAAATCTCTATACCTAAAGAAAGGGAGGGAGAACCAGCTCAGTTACTGCAGATTACAATATAGTACTATTTAAGAAGCCAGAAAAAATTCAAAGCTATAGACCATATGGAATCTGCTTGAATACTTTAGAAAAATCCTAAAAATAAAAATTGAGAATTTTCATCACAATTGATTCTTGACATGTGCATTTCATAAATGCTTAAGAGTTGTTCCAGTAAAAAACTTAGGTAGTTTATTACCCTGTCTACACTACTAACACCCAAACTTTTTTTTTTTAGTCATCTCTACAATTCAGAATAACATAATGTACCATCAGAGTGACTCATGGTTGCATATTTGTAGTTTAATTATAAAAACATTGTCTCACAGTGGAGGGACTGAAGTAATTTATTTTAGCTAACATGCTTTCTGCATTTGTCATATTCTTCTCAACTTTTTAAAGATGAGTACACATATCAAATCGCTCTATCCTAGTCTGAATTAAAGTGCAGGCCTAAGAGATGGAGTCATTCCTTGGTGCATGGTTTTAAAGTGTGTTATAGGAGTGTAAGTAGAATTGTAGTCACACTTAGTCCTTTCACCAACTCAGGGGTTTTCCAAGAATACTACAGCACAGGACATAACATGCAGGATACAACTAATAGGAATTAAAATCAAATACATCTCTAATTCTTGGGTCAGGCCATACAGTGTCCCAAGTAGTTTGCAAACTAGATGCAGTAGATTGAGACTAAGCAATATTTACTTCTCCCCAAGAGCTGAAAGAACTCATAGTCTCTGACTCTTATTCATAACTTTCCACTAAGACATTCCCAGCTGTCATTAAAAATAAGCCAATATTAAGAAACTTTTTGATATTCCCAGAATCAATTTTAGATGCAGCATCTCAGAGGTCAAGTAAAATAAACACAGACTGCAGTGCAGATTTTAAGAAATATTTTCCTTCTGTGAACTTAAGCTTATTTTAGCAAGTCACACATCTTCACAGGTAGACCTGTTCTGCATCTATATAAATGGTAAATCACACTGAATACTGTTTTTAAAAAGCAATTAATTTTTTTTTTAAGGAACATAGGAAGCATTTAATAATTATTTCTATATTAATCATTTGAATTTAAACGTATCTTACTCAAGTTCCTCCAGCAGAAGTTTGCATTTGCATAATTTTCCAAGTGCAGAGTTAGGGTGTAGTTCCACAAATACAAGTTTCATAAGACTTTTCTTTGTTCAGTTTACAGCTCTCTTCCCTTCTGCCTGCTCCTGGGTTCACTGAGGAGCTGGCTGCCCAGTCAAGTTTCTGCAGTCACTGTGCTGAAAGCAGTAATTTCATCTCTTTATCTCTGGTCTTCAGGAATCCACTAACTTGTGCTTATCACTAATTGCTGACAGCTCATTTTATGTAAGAGAGACTTTCAATTTTAAAGTACACTTTTCTTCAAAATTTAAAGGATGAGAGGTAGTCAGTTCTACCAAGCAAAACTCAAAAGAAAACAAACCCTAAGTTTTGCAGCTTAGTTTTTTTTGCTAAAAATTTGTAAAATAAAATAGCTTGCCAAAACTGATTACTCTGGGTTTGAAGTATCTAGGTGTGCAATTGTTGTCCTTCTATAATAGAAGACATAATCACAAAAATATTTTCTTAACACCTTTTATTAAGAGTGCGCTGGAAATCAGAATGAGCAATCTTTGCATGGATTTATTGCTGAAGAGGGTCGATTTTTACCCTGACCAGATGACAGCATCCTAAAGGTTGACCATGGTCCTATCCCATGTAATGGGGGAGCAGCTGTTCTGCTGCACTGCATTTCTTTCCTTTAGTGTTACTAAAGAACACTCAGTAGTTGGCTCTCTTCTATATTCCAAAAATGGAATGTCTTGAAATGTTAGACTGCAATACTTGAATTAATTTAAGACAGTTTCAGAGACAGCACAGGATTTCAAAGCTATGTGGAAACTCTTATGGCCTAGTGATATTCTCAGGTCAGCAAACAGACCAGGCTCTTTTGAACTACTCTAGTGAGACGGTACTTGTAAGGAAAGATATGATATACTGTAATCCCTCTGATTCTGAGATGTGTGAGCCATGCATGGGATCTGAACCATATGCCAGCTGCTGACAGGTGGTAGTCATGTTAAGTGTAGTGTAAAGAGAAGCCTGGTAGTCCAACAGCTTTGGCCTTTCCAGAACCCCCTTTGGGAGAAACTGAAGTGGCAATCAGTGAACTGAGTAATTTTGAATTTTGGCAAGAGTAGGGAAGCACTATACTTTTGCTCTACTTTTGAAGCTGAAACCTCCAGGTGCACTCAGGCATCAGTGACTTTTATACTACCTGAAATGAAAGTGCAAATCTGTATTGCCTAAGACCACACTTGTTTCTCAAACTGATATAGCTGTTGGCTGTTATCACCTCCCTACTGCCCCCCTCAACTTTCCTTGCCCAGGTGGCCCTACAGAGTAAATCTCCTGGTGCCTGCAGGGAAGCCCAGGACATTATCTTGCACTCACTACATCAGCATTTTAAACAGGAAATCATCAACAGGTGTGAGCAAAAGTTACATCCTGCCAACTCTGTTGTAAGGGTAATAGCTTCTGGCAGAGCAGGAGTAAATTCTTAAGCAGTTTTAGGCAGATGCCTGCACTTCGGAGGTGCCTGCATGAAACACTGCAGTTGGTGCCATACCCCTTGTTTTTGCAGTAAATGCATACAAAATAAAACTAATCATGTTGCTATAAAATTTAGAGTATCATAATTTTGAACATTATGGCTATGTTTTATGATAGTTATTGGTTCTTTCCATCAGGCTGCTTAAAATGAACACAGAAGAAATAAGTATCCGTGTCAAGAAATTCAGTGTTGCCTCTTGCATTGTATAGGGTGTCTAAAAAAATGGGACCAGTATGGGCCATAACTACTAGTACTACCATTTGTTTCTGAGTTGAACATTGCTTGCAAGTAACATTCTTCCTACCTTTCTCAATGTCACAATGCATCCCATATTTAAAACAAAAACAATGAGAGGTACTCAAATACTACTGCTTTCTTTAAATTCTGTTCTACTTGATGCTAACATTTTCCTTCAAATACAGTAAATATTGAAGTAAAAGCATTAACAATTAATGTAGGAAACATTCTAACACTTTCCTTCCATCATCCTCAAGACACCTAAGCAGTGGATAGAAAAGTAACACAAGTGAACAAATGAGAATCCACGGATCAAAGCAAAGGAGATCTCTCTCCCACGGAAAAAAATTAGGCTGTTCTGGAAGAATGAACTCACTGGTACTCTTTCCACTCCAGCAGAGTAATGAGTGGCACAGGAAGAGGAGAGACATTTGAGAAACACTGAGAGACAGTTAAGAGACTACAAAAGAAAAAACTGAGGAAGGTAAAGACTAAAGAAAGTACAGGAATGAGAAACAAAGAGAGAAAGAGATTGATCAAAATGTAAATGAAGAAAATTGTCAAATGACAGTTGAAAAGAAGCATAAATGTTGAACCAAGGAAAGAGAACAACAGTACAAACAAGACAAAAAGAATGTCAAAGCCATAAAGCAAAGGGAATTTTGAAGGAGGAAATACGTTAATAACATCTAATCTTTTTCCAGATTTTTTAAAAATTGAGATGCTACAAGCAAAACAAGCCTCTGCTGTCATTATTCCTTGCATAAGTATGTCCAAAAGCTTTACAAATAATTTTGTAAACACAATGCAGGAGAGAGGAAGTATGTTTATGTCTGTAATGAAATCTGCAACTATCATTAAGTGCTCTGTGTAATACAACTCTTGTAAGCAAATTTTGTAGCTTCTGTCTGCCCTGTCTCACCATCCAGCTTTGTTTTTCTTCTTGTGCAACATAACCTATCGTCCCTCTTTTCATGCAAAGGAGTCTTGTAATCCAAGTTTCTCTCCCTTACAAATCATTAAAGGAAAAACAATTTTTTACCAAGTACTTGAAGGAGGTTTTGATTCTTACAACAATGAGGGTTGATATCCTAAGTACCATGATAGACCCAGTCTCAAAGATGGATTCACCTCTCTAATTATCACTGTTGCACACAGCCACTTCTGTCTCAAAAAAGATGTTTCAAAAACCAATTTCCTTGAGTATTTTTTTGTCTCATTAACTCATAGCACTGGAGCTGTGCTATATTACCTACGAAAGCCTGTACCCCTGTACTTGGTATTTAAACCTTACACTGTATCACACACTTCCACTAAGCCTAGTTTGCCAAACCAGGTGTGATTTCACTTTGACTAAGTTTATAATCAGAGAACCATAGAAACACTGAGGTTGGAAAAGACCTTTTGGATCAACAAGTTTGACCACTGATCCAGCACTGCCAAGCCCACTAAACCATGTCCTGAAGTGCCACATCTACATGTCTTTTAAATACCTCCAGGGATGGTAACTCACCTGGGCAGCCTGTTCCTATGCCTGACAACCTTTCGGTTGAAGAAAATTTTCACCAATATCCAATCCAAACCTCCCCTGGCTCAACTTGAGGCCACATGCTCTTGTCATATCACTTGTTAACTGGGAGAAGAGACTGACTCACACAATACCTTCCAGTAATAATTTCTAGTCATATGTTTCTGCTGTTATTGTTCCCACTAAGATATTTCACTCTTTCTTTTTTTCACTACTTGTTGTCACCATTCCACATACCTTGTTTCTCTTTCCTCATCTCCCTTCCTAATGATCAGATATCTTGTCCCTTTTTTTAATGCTTTTGTAA
Source organism: Struthidea cinerea (assembly GCA_013397865.1). Lineage (NCBI taxonomy): Eukaryota > Metazoa > Chordata > Aves > Passeriformes > Corcoracidae > Struthidea > Struthidea cinerea. The sequence goes on along the minus strand of VZTI01002861.1, from coordinate 353,241 downwards.
CACCCTGTATTTTTCATGTTTATTGACTTGATAATTAAAAAGAGAAATAAGGTTTGTTATTCAGATCTAGCCAAATTCAAATAGTTATTCCATAGAAGTTTTAAATGTTAAAAAATTGCTTAGAAGACTAGTGAGAAAAGTTATAAATACAGCTATCAGCCATACTGCTGTCCACTTCAAAGGTTAAGTATTCACATCAAATACTTACTACACCAAACTAGTATTGTTTCAATCCATGTTAGTGATTACAATACAGTAAACAGATTTTACACAGACATTTTAAATTTTACTACTGCTATAAACCCCCCACCCCCACCCCCACCCCACTCTCCTGAGGTTAATTTCAAATCACTAAAGAGGCATTTTCTGGTTTTCAGATGAATGGGGTACTATTAGCTGACAATATTTCAGCTTTCAGCTGTTTGTGCTGGTTTTGCCTGGGGTAGAGTTACGTTTCTTCACAGTGGCTGGTATGGGGCTGTGTTTTGGACTTGTGCTGAACACAGCATTGACAACAAAGAAATGCTTTTGTTATTGCTGAGCAGAGCTCACACAGAGCCAAGGCCTTTTCTGCTTCTCGTACTGCCATGCTGGTGAGGGGACTGGGGGTGCTTGTGAGGCGGGGAGGAGACACAGGCAGGACAGGTGACCCCAACTGACCAAAGGGATATTCCAGACCGTGTGACATCATGCTCAGTGTACAAAGTGGGGGGAAGAAGGAGGAAGGGAGGATGTTTGGAGCAATGGTGTTTGTCTTCCCAAGTTACTGTCATGCAGGATGGGGCCCTGCTGTCCTGGAGATGGCTGAACACCTGCCTGCCCATGGGAGGAAGGGAATTCATTCCTTCTTTCACTTTGCTTGTGTGCGGGGCTTTTGCCTTCTTTATTAAACTGTGTGTATCTCAACCCATGAATTTTTCAAGTTTTACCCTTCTGTTTCTCTCCCTGATCCTGCTGGTGGGGCAGTGAACGAGCAGCTGCCTGGGGCTTGGCTGATGGCTGAGTTAAACCATGACAACAATGGAGGTATGACCGCTGCTCTTCCACAAAGCAAAAATGTCCCCAGTGTTAAGCAAGTAAAATTGATGAAAACATGCTTTAAAAATATTACACAAAGTCAGCCTGTACACTTCTGTTAACTACGACTAGCCCTTTGAACTTGTATATTACAGTTACTGGAGGACTGAAAATTGGCTTAACCTCTTCAGAATAACCAGCAAGTTTTGGGTCCTCCACAGGCTAAAGAATTAATTGTTTATATTTTCTCTTTGTCTTGGCCTACAGCATAAAATTATCAGAACAGAACTTCTGCAGATATTTCTGAAATAATACTTTTTGAGATAGTTTATTTGAATGTTATATGCTTAGTTTTACCACAAAATAATCACGGCAAAAATCATAAGAAATTAATAATTTCACTAACCATGGGACCTCCAGCTTAAAAAGAACCTCAAAGATACCAGTTTTTGCAAAGCTAACAACAGAGTAATCTAATCTTGGCAAAGACTAATATAGTATTGTATCCTTGAATTGTTCAAGATAGTACTAACAATCTTTTTCTCTTGAAAGAACATTTAATTGTAAGCAACCTTCTAAGAGAAATGGAAATCACCTTAACTATGAAAAAGCTCACCTTATTCAATGATAATCTGTGGGAAAATGTGATGAGTTCTTATAGTATCAGGAGAACTATGTAAAACTGTGATGACTTACTTTTTCAAGCAATTAGTATTTTCCTATATAATAAAATTCAGTTATCCTATCTTGATATTGCTTCTGTTCTATAACAATTCATACAGAGTATATTTACACTACATCCTTGACCCCTTCACAAAATTGTTAAGTAGTTTGATGCGAGAAGACGGGTGCTTTAAATAGCCAACTGCTTCTGGTAGATTGGTATGGAAGGCTAAAATGCAAATTCCAGATGTTGTTGCAGAAAGCACACCAGTGAAGAAAAACTCGACATAGCATTTACTACAATGACATGGGAACCACCACACTGGAACAGAGCAGTGATCCATCCAGTCCAGCATCCTATCTCTGGCAATAGCTTGTACAACATCTGATACGCTGAAGTCAGTTAGCAAATCACCTCCGCAAGTTAACACAAAGCAGTCAGGCATTATTGAATCACCACAGCACAGAGCTGGAGTGAAAAGCAAGGAGAGTATTTCTAGCACAAAAATACTCAGATTTTCATAAAATTCAGCTTTCTCTAGACACCCTCCCTTCTCTTTTGCCCCTCTCTCTCATCTCTAGACACCCTCCCTTCTCTTTTGCCCCTCTCTCTCATTCTAAATATATCCAAATCCTTACTTAAATATGACAATACTGAGATGAAGTTGGGGTGCTTGAAAAGGTGTGTAAATATGCAGGAAGCTTAAACCAGGCTAAAAAAGATTTAGAAGGTTATTTCTTCATTCTTCACTAGATCTGCTGGCAATAAAAAAAAGTAAGATTTTTCAGACAGTAAATCTAACACTAGATATCCCTTGACTAAAGCATGGATCATCCCTGAATTTAAGTCAAACAGTAGTCACAGCTCAGATGCCTAGTCCAAATAAGCCCAGATACAGAGGAATTAGAAAAAAATAAACAAGAAAAAAACCCACTCCAAATGCTGAGATTCTCAGACATGCTGAACAGCTAGAAGCAGCCAATATACAACGTCAGCAGAAGAATGATTCGTTAATATGAATTACTGACTGAAGCAGTGGGGTAGCGGTTGGCATTTACAGATCAAGCAAGGTCTGTCCATATTCTAGCAGTGCAGGGGTGAAGGTGAAGACAAAACTGGAGGAAAAAAAGAAAGATTTACAGCAGAAGGGTTTTTTTCTTTCTTCCTTTAAAGGTTAGTGGCAGTACTAAAACCCAAACAAACGCTTATTTTTTTGCCAAATAGAAAAGAAACCTCTCTTTCCAATGTGTTTCTAATACAGACCTCTGGCATTCATTTATCCTTTGTAACAATCAAGTAAGTATTTTGTCAACTTTTAAAAAATTTAGTTGAGTAAATCAATGGCCTTAGCAGGAGAGACCTAATATAGAGCCAGTTTTTCCAGACTAGTGAAGGAACGCTGGCTCAAGTCTGGATGGGAGGAGGGGAGCAAACATGGCTTTAATCCATCTTTGTGCCTCACTGGCATAAATTACAGCAGCACTTTTTCTGTCATTCCCCAAGCTAGCATCAGCATGTAAAAAAGACTGCAGCTTAGTTTTCAGGGGTTTACTGTGTTTGTCACAGTAAAGCTTCTGCAACTGAAGCTGCAAAGACTAATGCTAATCTTGAGGAAGCTATATTTCATAGTCCTAAATCTGAGGTATTGTAGTAAAGAAAAAACTGCATTTTAGAAAAGGTATATAAAGCAAGGTTTATAAAAGAAATATAACCAATATTTTTCAGGTATCTATCCTGAAGAACTTCACCCTGCAAAGTTCAATAGTATATGCTGCAGTAAATAGAAAATCCTGGAAATAAAATTGAACACATTACCAAATGTATATAGAGTAAATACTAACAGTGTGCACTGTGATTTAGTTCTTAATGAAATTAAATATTGTAATATAAAAACAGTCTGGCTAACTTCAACATTTACCTAATTCTGAAATTGCTATTTCAATTAAAAAAGACCCAAGCCCAAACTAATTCTAGCCTATACTCTACAACAGACATTGAAAAGTCTGTTGTATCAATGACTTGATACTGTTTTAAGACCCAACTCCCTCTGTTACAAAGTCTTTTACTGTGAGAATACAAAATAAGTGAAATATTGTGTGTTTCCACTCCTAACTGTGCCACATTTCTCATAAAGCCAATCATAAATATTCTGAAAGGAGTTTTCCTTGTATTATTAACAAAACATTTCTTAAAGAAGATAGAAGGCATAACTACCGATGCTGGATAGAGAATACCTTCATTCAATATACAGATTTATTTTTTGTTTGTTCTGGAGTAAAATAAGACTACAAACTGGGTAAAAAATTGTAACTCAAACTGCAATTAATGTCCCCGCAAAAAGAGCTTAGCATTAGCTCCCAATGTTCCCACAATATTTAAGTGGCCTCAGTGACAGTTTTCTGAAATTCAGATTACAGTATCTGACTTATATAAACAAGGCTGCACTTCAAATGGTTAGCACTGAACTTTTGTGAGGTTTTTTGTCCAGAGAACCAATAAGTTAATAAAACCAGACTTATTCCTTTCAATTTCTGCTATAATCAGGTGATCTGATCTATGTAAAGCATCACTGTGCAAATCAAAACTTTTTGTGACCAAGAAGATATGTTTAAAAGCTTTCTAAGAGGCATGAGATTTTAAACAGTACATTAAAGTAAGAAGTGTCATTAAATTAACTTGAATTGGTTTTAATCCTCATTATCTTACATGAGGTTTTTTACAAATAATTAGAGGACAATAGTTTCGACAGCACGAGTAATTACACAACATGGACATGAAACAACCCATTAAGCAAGACCTGAAATACAGATAGAAGACCTTTACTGTCACACAATTTTCACAACAACTTTTGTACAAATCGGAAGGTATTTTCAGGTATTGACTTTTTCACTTCAATTTTAAAAAATGCCTCATGCCTCATGCCTTTCCCTATACCTCAAATTACACCAACATTTAGAATAGTTTAGACTCAACAAAGGTAAGTAACCACAAGAATTTTAGACTGAAAAACCATGTGAAAAACTACCACCTCAATCCAAATTCCCATTTTACTCATTCTTTCTTGCCCCACAGTATATATCTGAAAGCTGAATGGATTTACGTTATTTCAAATAAAAAGAAAGACTAAGTTTCAGAGTCTAGACATACTTCCAAAAATACTTAAGTGACTTATTTACATTTGTTGCTTAGTTACAGCTGTGACAGCACTCCACGGGAAAGGAAAAAGCTGATCTCTTGTAAAGATTAAGAAGCTTTGTGTTTCACATGTAACACCTTACATTCCACCCAGGAAACACTGCAGTGGTTCAGTTACAAAGCACTGGCATCACATGCTATTAATTAAATGAACTATGTAGAGTGCTGGCAGTCTCAGTCAAATTCTAAAAGGCTGCAGAGTGCATTACTGAGAGCAGATAAAGCCCAGTGATGAGATCTGAATCCTGAAGGAGAAATCCTAAACTTCTAGCCAGGTGCAGAATGAAGGAAAAATTACTGGGCTTCACTATACCAGAAACTCTAAAACCAGCTGAGGGTCTACCTGCAGCCCTGACTTGTGAACTGATGAGATTAGTAACAGACCAAATCCTTTTACTGAGAATGATACAGGTTTTGGCTGATTCCCTGGTGGCAATAATTTTCATGCACTTCACATAATCATGTTCATCTGGTAAGAAACAACTTTCACATGTTAGTATTTCAATTTCTACACTGAATATTGAAGGTCCAACAGGATGAATTTGGCATTTTCCATGAAGTCCAAACTGAAGAAGTAACAACATAAACCCATATTTATCAGAACACAGATTACCACTATGGAAATAGTTTTCAAGCAGGAACAGAATATTGCCTCAATGCAATGTTCATATTACAGAAACATAGAATGGTGTGCGTTGGAAGGGACCTTTAAAGGTCACCCAGTCCAACCCCACTGCCATGGGTCATCTGCCACCTCTCTGGGCAACCTGTTCTAGTGCCTCTATCCTCTGAGTAAAGAATTTCTTCCTAGCATCTAATCTAAACCTTTCCTCTTTTAATTTAAAATCATTACCCCATATCCTGTCCCTATTTGCCCAAGTAAGAAGTCACTCCCTCTTTCTTTTAATCACTCTTTAATTACTGAAATAACTACCACAATAAGGTCTCTCCAGAGCCTTCTCTAACCTAGCCTGAACAACCCCAGCTCTCAGCCTTTTCTCACAGGAGAGGTATTCCAGCTTCCTGATCATTTTTGTGTTCCTTCTCTGGACCAGCTCAAAAAAGTCCATGTCTTTCCTGTGCTGGGACCCCAGAGCTGCATGCAGCACTGCAGGTGGGGTCTCAGCAGAGCAGAGCAGAGGGGCAGAATCCCCTCCCTGGCCCTGCTGTCTGCACTGCTTTGGATGCAGCCCAGGACACGTTTGGCTCTCTGGGCTGTGAGTGCCCATGGCTGGGTCATGTCCAGCCTCTCACCCACCAGCACCCCCAAGTCCTTCTGGGCAGGGCTGCTCTCAGTGAGATCATCTCCCAGTCTGTGCTTTTGTTTGGGATTGCCCTGGCCCAGATGCAGCACCTTGCACTTGGCCTTGCTGAACTTTATGAGGTTCACATGAACCTGTTTGTCAAGTTTTTCCAGGTGCCCCTGGATGGCATCCCATTCTGTTGCGTCACCTGCACTGCTCAGCTTCCTGTCAAATGTACTGAGGGTGCACGTGGTCCCACTGCCTCTGTCATTGATAAAGATACTTCTTTATCAGTCCCAAGAAGTGAATGAACGGGCATGTCTTTTCAATCAATCAAAAAAATAACCCATCAGACTTCCTACCCTATGTGTCTTCCATGTCATAAGGTTCTGTAAACGTGACTTGGTTTTGTGTGCAATGTATGCTATTTTAGTGGTATGGAGTGACAATAATTTTGAGTTTTCAGTTACTTGATAAAGACAATTAAGTTTTAAATTCAAGAATGGTACTGGAGTTGATTCCTGAAACTTTTTGTGCATTTTGTCTGTGAGACTGCATAAATAATGGAGATCCTACATAGATACATGCTAAATTGACTTGGCAACCTGGTGAGTTTTCAAAAAGGAATGTGGTGGCTTCTTTACTACAGAAAATTCCACCAACTCAAAAGCTGCCATAGCACCAGTCAATGTCACAAGTATGTCAACAAATCTTGCACTTTCAGGAAGCCTCCACTTTTTTTAAAAGATCAGAGAGAAGAATGTAAGACAGTCCAGAATTTTGGTTAAGGACATGACGTGTGGATTTTTATAGCAGAGAATCTGTTCCTTCCACAAAAACCAGTATTCCATATGGAAAAGTGTAGAAATATTTCTAACACTTCACAAGCATGTAAAGTTGCCAAAAATTCAGCTGGAGAGCCCTGTTTTTAGGAGTAGATAGCCATAGTTTAATATCAAAGTGAAAAGCTTAATGTGGTAAGAGTTGGTTAGCTCACTTCCACTTATGACTGTACTGGAGAAGAATATAATTACAGCACATATGTATAGTATGAAGTTTTGAATGTTTACTGGAGTCTTTAGAATTCATGTGATTTTGGCAAACAGGAGTAGCAGTATGAAAAATGGGATACAATTTAAAAAATGCAATGGCTAAATTCCAGTAAGAGTGATCAACAGCGGGGACACAGGACAGAACTAAGTTAGGCCACCATTCAATAGGAAAGGATTTGAGGCTTAAAAGGATTGGAAAGTAGGCATGAATAAATCAGCAACAAATAAAGTAATCCTTCCACTCAACACAGACAAAGACTTAGCTGAGTGCTGTATCTAGTCTCAGATTTCATGTTTTGAAAGAAGCACTTGGAACTCTCTGAATTACTTGATGGAAGGCTATTTCAGAGTACTAAGTATCACTCTTATCCTATTTGAAGAGGAATATTTTGCACAGATTAACTGAAACAAATAATTTTTGAATGTATATGATTGCATCAGAATTTTTTTATCCCATCGCTGGATTCTCTCTATGAAAAATATTTTGTCATGTTCACAGGATCTGCATCATTAGTTTCATTATCAGCAGTTGCTGTAACACCTTCTGGAATGAAATCTGTGTTTGACTACAGTTGTAACTATTCGATATTATCATCAGAATCCTGAAGTGTCACTACTACCTGAATGGGTATCACATGTATGCAACTGTATGTGTTGCAGTAGTCTAAGTCCTAAACAAGATGAGTAGCAGCAGTGTTCTGTGTAAATGTAGCCTGTGCAATGTTTTCTCTGTCAAATTCAGGCCTAACAAGTAAACCAAGAGGCAAGTATCAAGTAGGTGAACTATTCCAGCTGGGTCTTCTGTTGTGACATATTTGGTTTTCATAATACTAGTCTCTAAGCAGATGACACCTTACTGCCACTGTGTTTGACCTCACCTACGTTTTGGAGAAAAGTCTTCTTGGTTAAGATTTTAAGCTGAGAATGTAACTGAGTTCTGGCAGATACTCTCTACCTCTGCAGCACTCTATACAACCTTTAAGAAAGAGAAGAATCAAGTAATGCATCTGACTCCTTCTTATTCGGATTGTAAGCAAATAAAGAACAATTAGTGATCAAGTAGTATAGAAGACATCTAATAAATCACTAAGAAGAAAGCACAAACACTAGTTCTCAACATGAAGCCACAAGGAAAATAATGCCAGGAAGAACTCTGATCAAGAATGTCTTTCCAAGGTACCTAGATGCTGTAAAATTGTGTCCACTTACTTATTGTCAGACATTTTTATTCTCTGACCCCTTCTTTGAGCAGATACCATGTTTATTATGATATTTTGGAATTCTGTATGGGAAATTGGATTTTGATTGCTGCAGACAAATATAGATAATTATTCTCACACAGCAGTAGAGGTTGCAATAAAATGTCTCAGCAAAGATTCTGATATTCCACATTAAAACTTAGTATTATCCATTTCTCTTCAGCACTCTTCACAACATTTCCTCAGATGCGTCCTTAGACAGTAAAATCTGGTAATAATTATCAAACACCATACACACTGTTTATAATAGAGTCGTATTTCTTCTTTTTTTATTGCATAAAAAGTAGAATGCTGCTGAAAAGTGCCCAAACGTCTGCTATGTGCCATGCCAATACAGCAGCTCAGCCAACTATGCAGAGAGAAGTTAGCCAAATAAAAGAAAACATAACAAATTGGTAATGGTTTCTATCTTGACAGAGAATGAAAATTATACCGCAATGTGTGGCCACTCATGGACACATAAAAATGTCTTAGAGGCAATCATTTTACCTCAGATAACACACCCTGACAGTAGAGCAAAGCATACTGGCAGGCTTTCCCTTCCCATAAAAACAGCAACCTTGACTTACAAAATGGCCTGGAGGAATCACGTAATTTGTATGTTTCACGTATGCATATGTCATATACTAATTGTATTTAATAAAAATAAACTAAAGTAAAATACTGTCTTTTGAGAAGTAGATTCAAATTAAGAAAGAATTTTAAAATGTAAAGTCAGTATAGTTATATCAAATATTCCTATACAGCAAAGGTACTGAAAATGTAAACACTTAATCCAAAATACGCAATTTAACTTTTCAAGTGCTTTTAACAATCATTAATAGCTTTCCAAAGATTTCATTGCTTTGTTAGTGTTGTTTATAGCCAATTTGTGTAATGTACATTTTACAATTTACTTGGCCTCAAAGCAAATTATTTGGAAACAGACTGTCTCATCTGTCTGTAAAGTTAACATGCACACTTACTGTGCTGCAAAATTAATATGATATTATTAGTCTATTATGTAGTTTCATCTTATTCCAAGTATCTGTTTTAGTGCAATTCTGAACGTAATACTATTTTCTGAACAAAAATACAACTTCACAATTTGAAATTGCAACAGTTCTTCACTCAGTAGGAATTACAGTGGATAGTATTACTGACAATTAAATATCAGTAGTTACTCAGAAAGAAATAAGAAAGGTATGTTTGAACTCTAGAAAGGTATTTAAAAGACTGATTGTATTACTGTGACAAGAAAATATTTGACATAAAGATCACGTTCATACAAAGGTCATAAAAAGGCCAGATAAGGGAATCTTGTACTGGACATTGGAGGTTAAACCTCCAATGACAGATATTTGGAAGTATTTCTTTACCAAGAGGTTGGTCAAACACTGGAACAGGCTTCCTAGAGAGGAGATCAATGCCCCTAGCCTGTCAGTGTTGAAGATGCATTTGGGCAATAACAACATGCTACAGTTTTTGGCCAGCCCTGAAGCGGTCAGGCAGTTGGACTAGATGATCACTGTAGGTCCCTTCCAACTGAAATAGCTGCTTCATAATTCTTGGAGGACTTAGAAGCACTTTGGTAGCTCAGAAGGATCTCAAAATATCAGTGAAATCCAAGGATCTTGAAATGTATATTGTATGTTATCTCTCATCCTCAAAGAGACTGAGGCAGGAAAAGACATAATGAAGGAAGAAAACATGGTTTGAAGAAGCAACAAAATTATTTTAAGTCATCTGAGATACAGAAATACTGGTTGTCTTAAAATACTTGCCAAGAACTTTCTTAAGGTTTCTATTTTACTGGTAGTTTTGCTGTAGCTCTGATGGCTTATGCATACAACTACGGAAAAAACTGTAGGCAGAGACAGACTATTTTGTTGGACCAGCTGTAGTGTTTGTCTTATAAATGGAGATGATCTATCCTTACAAAACTTTTTTGCTAGGATTTCTTTTCTTTTCTCCAGACATTTTATGCATTTTTGCATTATGCATACTTTTATGAGCATCTAACAGCATGCAGCCTAGGACTTCAAGATTACACTTCCAATCACATTGATTTTTATCCTGTTGCTTACCTAAGGTGGGTTCTTTGCGTAAAAGATGAACATGTGAAAACAGGGTACACACTGCTTCCTTGACTGGGAGGTGTTGAGGCAATAACTTCTGCAGTGCTTTATCAACTTCAGTAATACCCCACTTCCTTGGGGTCACCCTACACTTCAGATGTCTCAGCCTATCTTCATTGCATCCATCATTTAAAAATACTTACCATTCCCAACACACAGTTTTAGAAGGACTTAAAACTACAGAAAGCTAAATGTCATACTCTTATGCCTTATTTCTCAGAGTGCTAAATGAGTACATTTTAGCTGACTCCTAACGCAGCAGCTGCCTTCACATTTGGTGTTTTCTGCTACTGAACTTCATGCTTACCAATAAGACTATGTTAGTACAGTAGGATTTCCATTGGTAAACACAGAAATCCAAACAAAGAAAAACTCACCATCCTTCATCATTATCTACGTCAGGTTCAGAAAGCTCATTTTCAGGAGTTTCTTCAATTGCCTGGGTTAACTTTGATTTAAATCGGTCCAACAACGCCAGTGTCTGAAATTAAACACATGGTTTTAGAGAAGTTGTATATTTCTACACACCAACAGGCATATACAACATTTTTATTATTTTGAGAAAAAGTACAATGAGAGTGATCTTTCATATGAATTTGGAAGAAACACTTTAGAGAGGCAAGTGAGAGAGCAACAGGTGGTCGTGGGTGTGAGAGCGGGACTGCACTGAGAGCACCCATGGAGTGAGTGGGCAGGCAGTGCTGAGGCAACAAAAGCAAGCAGGGAGCGGCCCATCAGGTGTGAAAAAGCACTTCTCTCACCATCTAGTGAAATAAAAATGCATATTTGAGGAAGAAAAATTTGTGGCTGCATACAGAATAAAACAGCTGATTAAATGACACTGCTCACAATGAATTTTACTTTTTGGACCTGCTACTGTCCTCTTTTAAAGCAATCTACTGTATAAATTACAAACCACTCAAGCTTTGAAGACCCAGTTTAACTGATATTTATATACTTTATGTTGATGATCTTTTAAATTATGTGGGGATATTGAAAAAATTAAACACTTTTGCCTCAAATAAAATGAACCACCTTAACTAATTCTGCAGATACAGGTTCTTATGCTGCATATATAAAGCTCATACTCATTTAAATTTGGTATTTTATTCTCAAACTGACATTGCCTGGTCTTTCAGGGACAACAAAGTCACCAAATCTCAGATGACACCTGAAGATCATATCACAGTTCTTGTTTCTCATCATCTGAAATAGGAGTTTGACTACACAAAAATTGTATGTCTGAGCCTTGTGACAGGAGAGGGGTGCTCTTCAAAAAAAAGCACAGAGCATATGAGTAATTTGCACAGCCCACAGCTTTTTTTTGCTGATATTTGAGACATTCCTGAAAATGAAAGCATCAGGGAATAAGTGCCTAACTGAATTGATGTGGCAGGCTACATGTGATTTGTAGGTGATAGGTTGGCAACCTATGTTGTAAAACACCTCTGTATGGCTGTGTAGCTTTGTTTGGTCAAGTTTTTCAAATTTAAAAGAATAAAAACTAAACAAGAATAGAAAACAGAAATAGGAAATACCAGAAGTGTTCACTGGAATCAAATTTCCTTCTGGGAGCAATCTTAACTTGAGGAGTTTCCTGGCTTTTGAATTCCTTCAAAAACATTTTAGCACTGCCAAGGGCAGATTTTGGAGGCTTTTTTTGCATTTACTTTCTTTATTTTCTGTCTAATCTTCTGTTTAAGATGAGAGAGAGGAAAGTTTTGAAGATATTTGGGCCTGCAAATCATTCTAGTTCTATAGCTTTCCTCACTATTGCAACCAAACACTGTACTTGCAATACCTGAAACAGCAAACCTTTGCCTAGGCCATCAGAAGGAAACAAACTGACCCTTTTAATATGAAATTGTGACCAAAAAAAGCCACATTCCTTGTGTCTTGTCTAATTTTCTCTGGTGCCAGCAGTCCTGTGAACAGACCTGATGACAGAAATAAATTTGAAATATCTAAGTAGGCACTTTTGCAATGAGTCATTAGATGCTATAGTATGCTTCAAATAACTTTATAATATGACCTTTGTAGAATAAGATCGCTAGGACTTCCATTATCTAGTATTTTAGGGAAACATACCTTTTCTCCTTCTTCCTTAATTAATTGCACTGAGGATGGAAAATGGTATTGTGCTGTAGGATCAGTTACAAGGGGTGCAAGACTAGAAGACGCTCTCCACAAGTGAAAGGGATTACAAAGAACTTGATTAATTACTGTTGAATAGTAGCCAGCAGGGTTACATAAATAAAAATTAAGATCTACTAGAATATACATCCCTATCATCTCATTTTGTTTTCCTGTGATGTCCAGGACAGGGGTGATCCATCAGACGTAGTTTTAAGTCCCTTGAGCCACACTGCCAACAGAGCTTTAGTACTCTTTGATTCAAAGATAATGGGATTTCGAATGCACAAAGTTTCCATTAACTTCTTAGTTTAGAACTAAATCAGCTTGCTACATATATAAAGGTTTGCCAAATGCTGCTTTGAAGTTGCTAACCCTCAAGTTTCCAATCTCTTCTAGATTCAACATGTGAACAGGAACATCTTCGTAGCTGAACTGACATGCATTGACAAACCAATGTGTTTGATGTACTGCACATATTTTAAGTTGATGGTATTTCCACTTCATAGGCAGTTTAATATACTTAACCATTTCAGACTTTCCTATTTTAGAAAAAACAAATACTTTTGTAAAGCAAACCTTACTTTGCTTGCGTTTGCCTACTAAAGTCTACAGACATCCTAACTAATTTTGAATAATAATTTTCATAGCATTTAGAAAAGCTTCTCTTTTTACAGTACTTATAAACTATTTCTTTCATTTCACAACACCAAGAAGTACTGGTGAATTTAATATTCTTAAACCATAATTTAAAATGTTAAAAAACCCAGCTAGAACAAATGCAAGGTATATAAACTTTTGTCCTAGTGTTATCTTACGGCAAGGAAAGCATAAGGTAAAGTAATGCAAACTCTCCCAAAAGTAATCAAGGACACCTCTTCATGACTAGCATTTCCTTCCAGAATATTTTAGTAACTAAACTGGGAGCCCTTTCAAACACACACTGAAAATCCATTTACCTGTCCACCTGGGTAATGAAAATATTTATTTTTACAAATAATAACTTTCTTTTAATGGAAAATGAAACAACAGATTTTTAAACTTTACTTTTATACAAATGAAGAGATAGACATATTCAGAACATTCTTCTGGATTTCTGTTGCCCAGGCTATCAAACTATTACCTGATCTTCACGGGAAACTCCTTTCTTTGGCTGTTGCTTTCGCTTGTCTTCATATTTTCTCTTCTCCTGAAGGTATTCTTCAACAACACTGTTTGGAGCAGGTTCCTCCTCTGAATAAGGAAACATACTTGGTTAAACAAATTTAATTTGGTTTCATGATTTAATGTCTTTTTGGAGATAAAATACCAAGCAAAACACTCCCATAAAACATTTCAGTTGTACTGCTTTCTCAGCAGTAGAATGATTTGCTACTTACTGAAATGAAAAACACAACACTGTACTGGGTAGACAATGAGTCAAAAGATTTTTGTTTCAATTATATTTTATTATGGAGCCAGGGAAAGCAGGATAACAGAAATGAAACCTCTGATAAAAACTGCTGAAATTCCTTTAACAAGTTGACCTTAATTTCTGAAGATCTTTCTTGAAGTAGTTGAACTGTTATGTGTATTAATATTCTGTGACTATTTGTTAAAAAGTAGACAAATACAACCTACAGAAAAATTCAGTTTTCCTCTTTTGTAGGCTGAAGTAGCCACAAATTAAATCTTTGATCTTGCAATAGAGAAAAAAGCCCTATTTTTAAAAGTAGCATATAAACTTTAAACAGAGTCCATCCTGTCAATCAGGAAAAAACTCTTTTTATATATAACAAAATGATATGTGGATGAGTCAAGAGCTACTCTTCTTTGTCTTTTTTTAACAGTGTCTTCCCTGCAAAGTATTCACTGTCCCATCAAATTATTCATTAATAATTTAATGGGACAAAAACTGAATTGGAAAATTGATCAACACCATACTATCACATTTTCTTTTGGAATAGCATTAAGACATTGTACATATTGAATTACTATACTTGAAATTTATTGACACATATTTATGCAATTGTTATTCCTGGTAACAAACAGAAGAGTAATCCTTTTGGATGTCCTTTGCAAATGATGAACAGAAAATACTTTCGGAGAAAACTGTTTCAACAAATTTCAGGATATATAGCCTGATGAACACTGTATCTAAAGGCATCTGTTGTTACTGGGTTTTTCAGATGACTGCTGACAGCTATATAGAAAAAGTGTTTGATTCCAAACTAAATTTCTCTCACAACTGAAGTTTTCTATGAAGTTTATAAACACAGCACTTTGTAATAAAAGGAAATAAATTTGTAATGATATATCTACATATAAAATATTTGTTTACATATTTCTACAAATAATATATCTTATTTCCTTTTTATCCTAACTTCGACATTGCATTTAAACAACATTTAAACTCTTTCTACATTGTATTTAAAGGGTACCAGGGAAAATAATCAAACATACAAAATACCATTCCGAGCTGGGTTTTTTTTCTGTTTTCCAGTTGATATGTTGGATATAATGATGAACAGAGTATGACAGGTACCAGCAAGATAAAGAAAGAAAAATCCATCTTCCAGAATGAGTAAAATAGATAAATGCATATACACACACATTTAGGGATGGTTACACAGCTGCATGAATGAAATAGAATCTGCCATAAAACCTCATTTAGCATAGTATCAGATGAACTGAGGAGAACAGAAGTACAGTATAAAACTACCACACATAATGACAAAACTTGGTATTTCCCCCTATAACGTCAATCTCTTCTACTAAATAAAAATCCCATTCTTAATTCAAGACCAACCCCTTGTGAAAAAAATGCATTAGTTTTTGCATAAATGCATGCATCCAAACTGTTGGCTATCTGGAAACAACATAATGTCTTCTTTTACTAACACTTAGTCCCTAGATAAATAATTCAAAGTACAAAACCATCTGCTTCCTTATTAAAAACAACCTTTCGGGTGGCATTTACCTAAATGAGTGCTTTGAAGGAAATCACATTTACCCCATGATCAATATAATTGCCCATCTGTGACAAGCAAAAGAACTGAGAAGAGTGTTCTTGAATATGTATGAAAATGCCAGTCTCAAACTGGGCACAAACATTTAAACCTGCAATCCACCCTTGATATACATATGCTGAATTTTAAGATGTGATCCTTAGTCATATAGGTCTTTTGACTAAAATTTAGTTTAATGTAGTGCAGATCAAATAAAATTCTCATACAAAAAGGATAAAATTCCCAAATTCCCCCTTTTGTGTTTTTTTAAATTTCTTTTTGTTTGTGCATTTTTATCACACTCATATGTGTGCCACTTACGGTTAATACAAATAATTTAAATTTCAGTTAAAGCCTTCTTTTAAGATTATTGTTTCTTGGGTCTTTGCTTGTCAGAGGTTTTCTAATCCTCAACTTCATGCTCTCTGCCTCCTAGAAAAACCCTTCCATAAGTGAGACAAAAGATAATCAGATCCACTTGAACTAACGTCAGAGTGAGTCAACCAAAAGAGCTGTGCACTTGTATGCATCATATTTTTGCATCTTTCATTAAAATGACTTAAAGACAGGCTTATATTTCTTCATGAAGTCTTACAACTTATCACTCAACATTTAAAGCAAGCAGCAAAACAGGAAAGATTTTCAAGAGCCCTTAAGTCAGCGGGTTATGAACACATTTTCAAACTTGAAACCTCCAATCATTTCAAAACCACAGAGTACTTTTTAATATATATTATACATTCAGTTTTTGATAAGCTGGAATTATTTGATAAAGTTATTTTGTGTCTGACTGGTAATCAGCAAGTAAGAAAAAATGTCCAGAAGAGAGACTTGGTGGGAAGAAACCTTTTTAAATGTAAAAGTAGATTGCTGCCTACTAGTCTGCAACCCAGATTCCCTGCAATTGCAACTGCAATTTTGCAGTTGAATTGAAAACACGAGGAACAACAGCACTGTATGACGGACTTGACCTTCATATCAAGGTAGACAAATTTAGATCCAGTTTGCTGATTCAGTAAAAGTATAAGGATCATGACATGACTTTGGTATTAATCTCCTTAGTGTAAGAGGATTTATTCAGGCAAAAATTAATGAAAAATGACGTGGATATACAGAAGTGAAATAACAATTAAATTGAATTTAGGTATTGCAAGATGCAGAAGGTAATTTAAGTTACAGGAATCTTGCAGACTTGTTCCCCAGGAGGATCTCACCACAAAGAATAAATAGCATGAAGCAAAGAATTTCTTCTTTAGTTTGAACAAGTTGTTGTGTATATTCTGTCAGTAAGGAAGGTGAGGGGGAAAAAAAAGAAAAAATAAAAAAGATAACCTTCCTTATTGAAAATACATTTCATCCTACTTTCAAAAGAATTTATAAGTACATTGCTATTTACGTCAGCTAGCTTGAGTTACTACCAAGAAAGTCTTCATCTTACTGTGGCAAACACTTTATCATTTAAGTTATTTATTTTCTTTCAGACAGATTCTTCTATCCTGAAATTATGGCCAATACATGCCAACATGACGGTGTAATCTAACATAAAACTTTGGGTTTAGGACATGGTTTACAATGATAGCCTGAAACTACAAAGGAAATTCTGAAGTCTTTAAACCAGAAAGTAAGAGATTGATTTTAAAAAATAAGGAATAGTTCAAATGATGCCAGCTTTTAACTACAAAACAGCAGAAGTATAACAAAGACAAAACTTGATCCAAGGGCATTGAACTGAAATGAATGGATGGTTTAATGATGGATCAGTTCCTAATAAGAAGTGAAGCAGAAGAGAAAGCTTGATAATTTTAAGCTTAGTTCCAAAAGCATCTGGTAAATTAAACAACATAACAAACACTCAACGGAAGGTGTATCAGAAGTGCTCTATTTTTGAAACTGCAATTTTATCTTCCACTTTATGGAAACCAAGAAATGTGAATTCTAATTCAGCTGGCCTGCGGAAGATCAGAACAGCATGATTACTGCTTGTGCTCACACTCATATTGCCCTTAAAGACTGGGCTCCATTTCTAGCACTGCAGGTAGGGTAACTTTGCCTTAACAAGTCCACCAGTTGTGGCACAGATAAGGTACAATTTCACACAAATGCAGGTCTGAGAGTATGCATACAATTTTCCACAGTACAAACTATTTTTAACAAATCTTGTAGTAATGACTGTCCTTGTAATTAGAATCTGTATAAAATTCTAGCGATATTATTTCCTTTTTAAGAAGGAGATAATAAAGCTGTGTACAAAACACTTGTTGGAAAAAGAAGGGAATTTGGTTTGGCGAAAGTATTACCAGAAATACAGAAAGGCAGAAACAATACATATTGTGACAGAGAAAAACACATGCTGATTCTGAAGGTTTAATGTCACCATAAAAAAGAAAGAGCCTATTGCATTGAAAAGGATCAATGAAAGACTAGTTTATGATTTTTCTTTGATGAGATACAACTAGCATGAAGATTTTTACACACACTTAAGCATCTTACATGACAAAACATTCCTGATATGCTAAACTTCACAAATGTAATCTCATTAACTCTTGTAATGCAATTTTCTCATATGTAATCATGAGTTTATGCAGAACTGAGGTAAGACAAGAAGGAGAATGTACAAAGATGCCTATATTAAAAGGTATCCCAGTTTATTTAGCAGGGTTTGTGTATGTTTTAAATGTGGTGGACCCATAAATTTTCCTTGGTATCCAAAATGTATTCTTTAGCAACTCAGATGACACATTTCATATGATAAAAGAACTACTGGACAGAAATTATGAGAAATGCATGGCATAGCTAGACTAAATATCAAGGGGAAAAAAACTTCAAAAACTTCTCGTTTGAAGTGAAAGAAACTATGATTGAATGTTTTGGTGAATTAAAATAAGAGGCCTAAAACTAATACATTCCTGTATTAGTTCAGTATATTCCACTTTCAGCTCATCAATATTCAGTTTATATTGCATTCTTTTGGAATTGCAGAGGAATGCAGTACTGATTTTAAAAATCTTACTGAGATTGGAATCTTAAAAAGAGAAGTTGTTTTTGTACCAAACCAAATAAAATCCTTACAAATTACAAAATAAATTCTAATATGCCACATTCCATTTCAGGAATTAAAATGGAATTCCTATCAGAAGTTACAAATGCAGAACTTAGAGACACTTAGGATAATTAAAAACCAAGACAAATAACTCACTTCTTCCAGAATTAGGAAAAAAAAATTACAGTTTTAAATACTATGTATATGAATCTTAAAACACTATAGTTTAGTGTAAAGTATTAAAAAATTAATAAACCAGAAAAAAAAAGAAATAATTTTATGCTTGAAAGAATTAGTAACATCCTCTCTGTATATTTTCGCTTAGGACTAGTTCTACTTGTGGATTTCTTTGCACCTTCAAGAACTGTTCAGTTACTGTTGCTATAGCTCTGGCCTGCCTAAGATCCTAAAGAGCCACGGTTTGCCAAGAGGTTAGGTAAGAGTCAGGAAATATTTAGCAACTGTGAACAACTGAATAGATTTGCTTACAGAATGAGCTTCCAGGGCTGGACGCATTACTAGATTTTCAGTTTGCTACAGTGAAAAAAGCAACAGTTCTAGAACAAACCTACTAGTTCATTTAGCCAACTCAAATAATAAAATCTTAGAAGTAATTCCTAGAGCTTCAAAACACTTATTTGAAAGACCAGAGCAGATTTGCAAAACAGGGAGAACCTCAAGTTTCTAGTAAATCCTTTCTGAACTTTGGTAGCTTTTAGGCACATGGTCCTAGTCTAAAATGCAGTTAATTTTCAAATGTCAGTGGATTATGAGTACATGCTTAAGATTACTACTAAAATCAAAGATGGTTTAACAGTGAGGTTTTGTTCTTTTTTCTTCTGCTTCTGCAGACAGAGAGACAAGAAGAAAAAAGCATTCACTTTAGCAGGAAGGGGACTGCATAGGGATGTTGGGTACTAGGAGATTAAATGTAAAAAACCATGTAAAGAGACAAAGAAAACAAAGTTTTGCAAAGGTCACAAATTCAAGATGGATACTTTGATACAATGCAGCTCTCCTGTATATACTGAAAATATCTTCATACTTAATGCATTTATGCTGCAAAGTTCCCAAACCATCAAGATTTGGATGTTGTTATTTTCAGAGTGTTCTGAACAGCACAAAATTCAACTCCCAGACTTCAAGAAAGCGTCTTTCCATATAAGACAGGGCTTAACTCTTTGAGTGCCCCTGACATTACCCAAACTTTATAATACAACAGAAATAAAACATAATCTTACACTGGCATCCTTACTTGATTTTGAAAATTTTCTAAACAATTCAATCATTTGATTACCATATCACAGTTAAAAACAAAGCAGAAAACACTGCATGCCTCAGTAGAATTCTTACCCTTGAATGTTGGTTTTTACATCAGTTGTTAGGTTTCCCTGCTCAGACAGTGTTTTACAGCTTTTCTGTTTTCTCATGTATGACAATTAAATTTCACCACAGACTATCTGACAGTTTACAAAAATGTTCTAACAAGAAAAACTAAAACGTTACTTCCTAAATACAACTACTATTTAAAACCACATACAGTTAAACAACTGGGCAGATGCTGTATGTCTAAAGCAGATTTCACAGAAGTACATTCCCAGGTTTATTCTACAGAACTTTGAAAAGTGTATCTTTTTTGAGTATTTGACCAAGAACTTCAAAATGCTGAAGTAATTCAGTACTCAAATTAGTGTTTGATGTAATTTCTGGCATCACTACAACAAATGTCACATAAAAGAAAAACATCTTATTTAAAGTAAGGTCTTGACAGCAGTCTGGCATAGTCGACAATACTATTCACAAATTGGAAGACTGGTTATAATCAAACATGTACGGAGGGAATTATTTTTTTTCTCTGACCTCTTGAAACAATGTAAACACTTAAACTTTCGCTCTCCAGTCTTTCTTAATTAATCTAATCTCCGAATACAGAGAAGTATTAGGTAAGCATAATATGAACAATTTGAAGAAGTGATACTAAATGTGATGCCAACACTAACAAAGATCTGTGCAGTGGACTTAAAAGAAATGTGTCATGCTGCCACCCCTTCCTTAGCATCCTCTCAGAATTAGACCCAATCCTGTCCAGTATGACCTACCTTATTCTCACCGTTCTGTGATCTTCAGTGAATTTCTCCCACGATGGTTCCAGGTTTTGGCTGAGATTTAGCATTTACTAATCAAGCACAGAAGCATATTGATGTGGTTACATAGCCCCGAACTAACATTTTTTCCTAATGCAGCCAGCTCAAAGCATAGGCAGACACACTGCACCATCTGCACAGCCATACCTGATACAGCATGACACAACTCACTCTCCATCCCACACTCCCCAAGAGAAGAGACAGAGAACAATGGAAAAATCTCCTGCTACTTACACATCAATTTCATGACAGAAGTATTTTTTAAATAGATACAATTTCTTATATGTAAACTAATGTGGAATAGGTAAACTATTATACATTCAGCAGACTGTCTTCCATGTTGATAGCTCTATTGTAGTGATGAAAATTCAGGCCAATAAACATAAAATGACTAAGTGAACTAAGTGAGATATATGAAATCCTTTTAACTTATGAGCAAAATTACTTATTTGGTACAACACTTCTACTTCTGTTAGAGTTCATGATATTCAAGATAAAGTGTTTCTAAAGTCTGTTCTATTATTCCTCAGTTGTAAATTCTGTTTTGCAATAAAGGTATGCTTCATTCCTTTGACTAACCATCTCTAAATACTTAAGATTCCACCCTTCCATTCCACTCCCTACATAAATTACATGTATCTTCAAGTATCTCCTAATAAACCTGTCCACATAGTGTTCTGCTAGTTTTGGGTGGTTTTGTCCATTTTTATTGAATGGTTCATTATCTTTTTTGGTGGTACAATACTGGGAACCGAGGGCAATAACACAACTGCACTTTTACGGTTACTGCAGTTGTAGCAACAAGCACAGTGACAGCCACGTCACAGAGTAAATTAATGTTCAGTTTGTTTTCTAGTACAAACCTGAAATCTTTCACTACATTTTCATTAATAATTTTATCCTTCACTACTTGCATCTCATTTAACATCCTTTCAATTTTACCTTAAATTTTAGAACATATTTATTTTCAAGATTTTTATTTAGGTACTCCAATAACTAGTTCAATAGGTTCTTTCCTGCTATCTATCTTTGTCAACAGGGACTGGAACAAACCCCCTCATATCACAAAAAGGAAAATCAAGATTATTCAAAATTATTTTTACCATTAGCTGTTACCTGTGGATTTTCAACTGATTTATGTCCTGCCTGCTATTTATTTAGAAGAAAACACAAGCCAACCCCACAAACCTTGACACTCCCTTTGCTCGAATAAAAGGTATCCTTCCAAACTGTACCACAGCAGAAACTATTGCCCAAGTATTATTTTAGTCTGTCGCTGTAAAGGTGAATTTCCTCAAATTACAAAGTCTACTGACTTAACTGGCACCAGGACAGGAGTAAGTTTAAGCAATAGTGTAAGAACTATTTATCATATATGTACAAAAGAACTACACTTTACCTTTTCTATACCTCTACTCACAGATCTTTTTTTACATGGCTCATGACAGCATTCATTATTTTGCCAGAGAGAGCTTATATTCATTCAGTGATTCCTAGAACATTTTCAGAGTCAGCAATTTTTAACAACTAGTGCCAGATTTCATATACAAGTTCACGACACTGTATTTTTTATTTTGTCAAAATGCTGCTGATCAAGCTCACCTGTTATTCAAGAAAGTCCATGAGTTTTTCTAAAAATTATGTTATACTTTCTACCACTCTTGTAAATTGTGTGTTATCTGAACTTTTTTTAAAATAATTTTTTATTTCCTTTCAGATTTCTATGATACTGAGAACTGAACTAAGAATCCACTCTAAAAATGTGTCTCATAACTCCAGAGTGTTTAAAGACACTTTTTTGTTTCTTCAGTTTGGCTAAAAAGAGATGCTATATCCATCTGGACTAAAATGAGCACCTTACATACTATTAAAAACGTAGCAATTTATACACATTTAAAAAGAAGGAGAATATAAAAACTATCTGACAAATAAGTGGGCAGCTGAAGATCCCATTTTGCTAAGGTTTAAGGAAAATAAATATGGTAGTGACTTTCTGAATTTGAGTTCCATTGGTGTCTTAAGATACATAAAAGTTTGAAGTCAATAGCTTTGAGTTCAAAGTTAACCATCTGCATTTAAGAACGTTTCCAAGTCAGAAAGTCAAGAAGACTGCAAATCAGAGGTCACAGCACAGATGTAACTAAAGAACACTTAGAAGGAGAAATACTACCTGATTTGAAAGAACAAATGCTACCTGCACCATTACCTTACATACTGGCATCATTACATTATTACCNAAGTCAATCTCAGTCTCATTTTTAGGCTTCCACAATTCCTAAGGAAAGAAAAAAAAAAAAAAATCTACATTTCAACAATAGAGTCTACATTTATGTACATAAAACACAAAACCAAAAAAACCATTAAAACCAGAATGTTAACTGGAGATCTACACAAAACCTCTTACCTTCTTTTTCTTTGGGTCTTAAAGCTCTTTCTTCTTTTTTCTGCTTTGCTTCCAGCAGTTCCCGTTTCAGCTGTCGTGCTTCCTTCCGTAGCTCCTCGCTGCAAAGAGAAGTATTTACAATAATATAATCTTCTGAGATGTACAACCACTCAGAAGAAACAGAATCAAAGTGAATGGGCAGTAGACTTTTGATACAAACAAAGAGAAGGTACTGACTCACTGACGCTAAGAACATGGCTTAAAAATTAATTAGGACCTCAGAAAGTCCGTATTTTCATTAGCAGGTATAACAAAAGAACATTAGCAGACGTCTTACTTTAAGACCCTAATAGAAATATGTCAAGGAAATGAATAATAAAACAAGGAATCTGCATCTGAATTTTACTTTAACATTCTAATTAGCCATGAGAACCACACAAAGAGAATCTGGAACTGAGGCACTGCCACATAAATATTGCACATGTTATAAAATTCTGTTTACTCAAGCAATAAATCTTAGTGTCCTGGATTTTTCGGTTGGACAAGCAGTGCAGTTTTTCAGCAACAAAGACGTGAAATGTTATGCAAACGTATACTATTAGATATGAAAATTAATTTCATTCTACAAATTTTACAAAAACCCTATGTGATAACACTAAAAAGAAGAAACTAAAATTTGCAAGTCATTGTGCCAGTATCAAATGGAATATTGGTCTTCACAGAATCACAGGTTTTAAGGGACCTCTGAAGATCAGCCAGTCCAGGGTCCTTGTTCAAATGAGGGCCAAATAGAGAAGGTTGCTGAGAGTACTGTCCAGTCAGGTTTTGAATATCGAAAAATGGAGACTCCAAAATATTTCCGGGCAACTATTTCTTAACCACCCTCAATTAAAAATAACCTCTTCTGTAAATTTAATTTCAGCTCGTGCCTATTTGTGTCCATCTAATGGTTACATGTGCAAAAGAACTGCTAATTAATTCAAAATTTTCAGGTGTTAGAATTTGTATTTTTCACTTAATTTTTTTTTTGAAATTTTAAATTAAGTTCTGATTGATTTAGATTTCATCACAAGCAATGAATTGCAGAAATTATTACAATGCAGGAACATGACATGCAATCATTTCCCTGCAGCTGTTTTATGTACCTCAATTTTCCTCTGTAATACCATGACTAACTACAACCTTTTCTAAGCAAAAGACCTGGAACTGTTCGGTGATGACTGCTTTTGATTTTCATTGTTATTTGTATGTATGCACAAACACAGCTTGTGAAAAGCACCAGCAAAGAAGACTCACTGTAAAGTTATTCAGTCAACAACCACAGCAGTAGGTCTTAATTTTCAGTAGCACAGCAGAAGTTACACTAAGACAGATTAACAGGTTTTACATAAAACTACAGTTCTTCTTTTCTACCTGAACAGAAGATCATAGGGGAAAAAGAGATAAAAAGATATTTTTAACCCAAGTAACTCCATTGCTTTTCTGTAAATTGGGGATAGTAAACCAGCATCAATAAGCAAGCATGCATTGTAAACAAGCTGCATTACCATAGTAATATAGTATACTGTAACATTTTCTTATTGAAGTTGCACAGCAGGAACAACACACGTCAATAAAAGGTTTTATGTTTAAAATATTTAGAGTGCCAGACAGTGACAGCAACACAGAGAGAGTGGATTACAACTGGCATTTGGGAATAACAGAGCCTAGCAGATCAGAAGTTTCCTGTAAGAGGGACCAACTTACTCTTTCTCTTAGTTAACGAAACACTACTGCAGCATGAACAATGAACTAGCTAGTGACAACTATTCAGCTCCCCCACCCCATTTTTTCCCCCAGTGGAAAGAGGTTTTAGTACAGAACACAGAAGGTCTTAATTCTTAAGAAGTCTAACCCGAACATGTTTTTTCAAGCCCTTTCTATGATCAGTACCAGGTCAATAAACGACATCGATACTTGGCTCTTTACAGACTCCACACTTCGCATATTTTTTATTCCTATACTCACTTTACCAAATTAGATTGATGAGAAAGGCAATCCAAGAAGGCTTCATGCTAAAGAGGAAGTCACAAGAACTGGCTGAAAGGAAAGCCAGACTACATTCACAAACCACATTCACTGGAACAGAACTAGAAATGACTCCTGACTTTGTTAACAGGAAAATATCAAACTGGTAAGGCAGAGCAGAATCAAAGTAAGGGACTACAGTCTGTACCTGTCCCTTTCATCTTTGAAGCATAGGTCTTTGCGTGCAGTAAATTTGCATTCAGGTTTCATCTAACATAGCTGTTGATTTTTGTAATCAACATTATGTAGGTGCCTGCTACCCCTGAAAAGTTTCTGTTGCTATAAAAACACAGTTCTCTCTGCTCTGTCCTTGTCACATTGCTCCTTTGATTCCACAGCTACACTGCAGGCTCCCCTCTTCTTCTTCCTTCCTGCTTCTTCCTCTTCTTCCAAGTTCCTGCAGCCTGGAAATGGTTCTTCCACTCCCTAAACACAGAGGTGCTGCCAGAACAGATGTAGCCTTCCTCTGCAGAAGACTGAAAAGGATCTAGCCAAATGGTTCATAACTCCAGAATTTTCAGATTCTACTCAGAACAATGAAATTATTTTATCTAGAAAAGTTATGGTGAAATAAATCTAGGATTCCCTTTGAATTTCTGGTTCAGCTGTGGCTTGGTTTGACAGGACTGTGAACAGTGAACAGTGATAGAAACTCCAGAAGTTAAGAACTATGAGCACGTAGGTAACTTTGGGCTGAAATCTAGTTACACCCTAAAGACACCATGTATGGTGAAGGCATCAGCTTTCTTAGTAAACCATCTGGATGCATGATCAAGAAACAACAACTCTACATTGTTAATTATGGTCACCACTCTGACTTCTCTTTAACACATTAATTCATACTTTTTTTTAAAGAGTTCTTTTTAGAAGAAACATTCACTTTAATCACTTCTGTCTACTTCAGAACTCCCTGCAGTATTTCCTCAGCCCTTCTGAAGATGGACTTCAGAATCAGATACACTGATGGGTTTCAGCTTTTCTGCACATCTCTGTTGGTGGTGTACTTGGTTCCTAACTCAAAAAGGAACATAAGGTCATCACTGCACTGGGCACTCATTTCCCATACTGAGTCTCAATTTACCTCTTGGTCACTTCTTTCCAAAGTGTCATTCAGCAGTTGTACTGTCCTGCAGCTACAACCTGCATTTTTGATCTCCAGCCATAAGACACAGCATTGAGTTATATTACAAGGGTATTTTTATTGTATTGTGCCAACGTAGATATTAAATTCAAATTATTTGTAATAGTTTGTTCACATGTACTCTATTATTTTCTTATAAGGACTTCTAAAAAATGAAAGTAAGAATGTCAGTGGCTTTCAGATAAATGACACAAATCTGCCTGTACTATGAACACTGCGGAAGCTCAGTTATTTCTCTAAATCCAAAAGTCAACACTTTCTGAACCTGTATCATATCATTCCCTGACTCCCGTTTTCCCAAAAGGTAATATAGTTATCTACTACCTACAAAATCACACTAACTAGCATTAATTTCAACTTCAGTAATTTTTTTTTTTTTCTGAAGAATGTTCTGAACCATTCTATTATGCCTGGTTAGGAGTGAAGGAAGACCTTCATTTCTCTGTATCATACCTATCACCAAGATTGGACTATGAAATAGTAGTTCTGTTCTTTGAATTCTTGTAGTTGTCCAACTTTTATTAAAATGAACATTAGTAGAGCAGAAAGCATTACATGTTCACCAAAGTTCTTAGACTTAAGTTAGCTAGCCCTATTATCTGAAAATGGTTTATCTTAAAAGATGGCAGAGGAAGGGTTTGAGAACAGCCCTACTGAGAAGGACTGGGGGGTGCTCATGGATCAGAACATGGCCATGACCCATGAGTGTGCACTCAAAGCCCAGGAAGCCAACTGTGTCCTGGGCTGCATCAAAAGCAGTGCGGCCAGTAGAGAGATGAAGGTGATTTTCTGCAGTTATCTTCTTAACAACATATATCCCATGCTTCAGCTTTCTAATATGTGCATATATTTTTCTTTTGTTTTTTAGATCAGATTAATACTCAGTTAATACGAAATAAAAATCAGTTGGAAATTTAGCTAAATATTTTAAGTTAAATGTATAAAATTGTTTCTAAGTGCCATGTACTGAAGGTGTTTTTTCTGAAAGTAATTAAGGGTCTTCTGAATTTACAAAGTAACTTAATTCAAAAAAGAGAAGTTCTGTATTTGACTTCACTTGGGCAGAAGAAAAGAGAACTGATTACAGAAATAAGCAGTAATTGTGACTTTGGTGTAAGTGACCATATGATCATACTTGCTATGCACAAGTCCAAAACCACTCCTCCTTTCCTACATACATACATGTGTCTTTGTACTCGTATGCTTATGCATACATGTATATAAACCATAATTGCCTGTATTTATTTAAGCATACCAGGTCTCTAACAAATAAAATATATATTATATACAGACACAAATAAGACCTGGAGAGGCACAGTATCTTATTCAACTGTGATTTAGGGAAAAAAAATGGCTGCATATATTCAAAACTGTAACTCAGATATTTCCATCCAGTGATGACAAATCTCAGTAGATGCTAAAATTCACTCAATGCTGATATTTCAATCACAAAGTGCTGGAAAACTTTGCATTGTATGCATTTCCAAATTTACCCCAACTCCAGTCTAAACGTCACTACAATTTAGAGTATTCAGTACTCCTCCTCTAAACTTCACCTAAGACCCCAGAGAGGCTCAAACTCCTTGTGGTTACCCTAGCACACAGTCATTCACTGATGCTGGTACAAACAATATTAAACAAGACCACATTCTTTCAAAACTGAAGTATTTAGGTGGTGGCAAAACAATACAGATAGCCTCAGAGTCAGAGAATCTACTGAGATAAATGTAAATTTATAATGGAGGAACCATTCAGAGACTGAACAACTGAAAGATCTCGGTGTATTCTGCATCACTAGGCCTGGAGTTTTTCTAAAAGGCAAGTCGCAGTTGAAACAAGAATTAATCCAGGGAAGTGCTGTAGTAATGATTAAATTACTATTTTTGATGGCATAGCATATTATTTCCCCTTCTCTTTTTTTAGTATTATAATTGTATTGCTTATATTTTTTTAAAGGCAATTACTTTTCATTTGCTTTTGCTGTTTTCTCATTCAGTAACATCAAAAGAAAATTACTAACTGGTTATCCCTAAACAGTAACACTATTTAGTAAGTGTTGCTCCAAGTAAGCATAACAGAACAAGGAAAGCAACCCAACATACTCTTATTAATTTTAAAAGTAATTAAAAAATATTGTAACTAATAAAAGTGTGTCCGGATTGTCATGTAAGTTTAATTTTTACATGAGCAGCATCCTGTAACATCTTAATAAAATAAACTAAATACTAATGTACTTTAACACTGCTCATGGTAATTTCATAGCCGAAGAGATGATTTTAATTCAATTTAGATAAACCAAATAAAAATCAAGCTATAGTGCAATATTATCCTTTCATAATGTAAGCTAATAGCCTGGAAAGAAGTCCTGGATTCAATACCCTCCTGTTACAGGCAGTCACCTATTTCCCCAAATGTATTAATTCCACTAAAAGCACATTTCATGTTCTCTTTCTTATATTTATTAATGATAATTTTCAATGCCTATGATTTATATGGAAAGGTAATTCTAGAACTGACAAGCAGGCACCTTAATAATACGAAAGGCAATGAGGAAGAATCTCTGTTCCATAGCTTTGTTTTCTGCTAGACACTCTTGAAAATGCGTAATATTCTGTTTGGGAGTTCCAATTCTAAGTTAAAATACAAATAGTATTTTCAAATAGAGAACCCCAATGATAAAATGAAATATATAAAATGTCATGTTTGCACAACTAACTGATTTGCAGAATGTGTGGAAGAAGCAAGGTGAATGTCTGCTCTACATGTCAGTTTTGAAGCATTTTCTGATAGTCCCCCTTCTGCTCCTTGGGGTATCTGTGAACCTGCAATTCTTGGAATGGATAACAAATTCCCCATTTGGCATGTACATCTAAGACTCCTCTAGGGTTCAAGAATCTTATTCTTGTCTGGATTGCATTACTGTTCATCTCTGGTACTGCAAGAATTTTACAACTGTAAATATGAGAATAAAAATTACGGGTTTGGAATACACACTGTGTCTTTCTGCCAGCCTGGTTTTGCTGTAGAAGTCAGACATATATATGTCTGTTTTCTGCAAATGGCTTCTTGCAGTTGTATCTCAAATAGGAAGATGATATAAAAATGGTGGCAGACATATTCAGCGGTCTTAACATTGGAAACCTGTAGATGAAATATTTTAATACAGCTGTTGGGTCCTGTATGGCCACCACTGTTAACAGTAAGGCCGACAGTTAATGCTGTCTTTGACTTTTAGCAGAATCTGGTATACTACAGTTTGCAACTAATACTGTAACTCTTTGTTTAAAAAAAAAAAAAAGTTAAAGACTTCTGCACTGAATGAATTTATGGATGAATTACCAGTATTTACATATTTTACCTAGGAAAGATTTGAATGATGAAATCTAAAAGGACCGTCATGTTTTTTAAAGACTATATGGGCAACTGTTACTGTCTTTTCATTACCATCAACCTGAGTGTTAATAGGTGCATCACATCATTAACACTTCAGAGAACTGGCACTCTATGTAATTATACATACTGGACTGTAAGCTACATGGTACATCAGCAATCCCAGCATTGTGCAATGAATTCTCACAGGCTGAAACTGAGGAAAAAAGTTACCATTTTACTCTACTGGGAGAAACTCGGCAAACAGCAGAGCCCGTAAGCTGAGCATGAAGTATAAACTTGCACAAGAAAGATACTAAAGGAGAGGCAATATATTTTATTATGATAACTAAGACAGATGTAGAGGGAAAGAAACCCACAGGTTTCAGGGCACACGAGCTCTTCTTCAGCTAGTTTATTTTTCTTCCACAGTTTGCTTAATAAAAGGTATTAGCTTTCACTATAAACTTTCTTTGCTTACACTGTTCAGCCACCAGCTACACTGCCAGAAAATGCAGATGTATGCATTAGGGCATGTATAGAAGCATATATCATGTATCACATATCATATATTAAGGCTGATTTTATGGACCTTCTATGTTCACAGCAGATCCTGGAATAGATAGGAGACCCTAAATTTTCTCAGTTTAAGTTTCCTTACTGCAAGATAGTTAACAACTGTTAAACAAAACCAGAAAAAAGTGGAAGACCGACAGCATCTCTCACCCAGACCAATGCTATATCTATCTGGATTGCAAATGCCTACCTTAATGCTTGATAGAAGTATGTTTGGTTGGTTGTTTTTTTTTGTAATAACACACCACATCACAGACTAACAGAGCTGTTGCAATTAAGAGGTTTTCCTCTTACTCTGTCACTTCTGAATGATGGCCTGCAGGAGAAATTCTTGGTTTTTGTATGATACAACTCTTAAATTTCACCCTATTTCTATCATTCAAGCTTTTGAGATCATACAATTTTGCATTAGGATATTGCTATCTCATTAACGTTACCTTCCAACTTTATAGTATTTACAAGCTTCTTTTAACAAACAGTGATGGGTTTTTTTTTAGTATTTAAAGTAGTACTGAAAACCTGAAATTAGAACTAGCCTATAAATTTGACTCGAAACAATAGCTTTCAACATACCTTATGTTCTCTTTTAACCAATTTCTTAATTATTTTACAATTCCTGTTCTGTATTTTCCTCTCTTTAATTTTAACCATCTCCTCCAGATTAATCCCAAATAAATTTTATCATGAACATTTAGCCTAGAAAAAAGCTTACCGTTGCTCAGGAGATACCTACAGGGAGGTTAATTTATCAGAAACATTTTTAATAAACCAATTCAACATGTTTTTTCTATTAGTCACCTAATAACCATCTTTAATAGTCTCACTTTCATATCTAGATCATTGTCTTATATTGTTCTACTATCTTAGAGGAAGCAAACCAAATTTGTAACTTGATATGAAAGCTTAGAAGCGTGGTTTTGTTGGACCCCTGAATTCTGAGAATCACATTCTTTCAATTCTGACAAGCAATGATCCTCAAAAGCACACTCCATTTGACCTTAGACCTTGGGAAAAGCTTCCCAGACTGTGTGATAGCACTGAGGTTGTTGCTGTGTAATCAAAGTTATGTCAACAGGTGGAATGTGTAGAGATGTGGAAGTTTGGGAATACACAGTGGTACATATATGTTTGTGTAGCAAGATGGAGGATTTTGGGTGTGGATTTGTACTTCTTTCTTGTTTCTTCTTCACAAATCTGTTTTTTTTGGCATTGGTTCAAAAAGTCCTGCAATGCGGACCATGAATAGTTAGTTACTGGATCACAAATACAAACATATTGCTGGCAATTCTTAACTGGTTAAATTAGGCTTTAAATAACCTTGGAAGTTGAAACTCACGGCCATTTTCCACCTTATTAACTTAGAAGGCAGTCTCTGTGCAGCTGTGTTACAGATAAGAAATAATAAACATCTAAGTCTGAAGAAAACTTTGCATCTCCCACTTTCTAATTCAAACTCAGAGTAAAACGGACTCACGAAAAACAAGAAAATAAAAGAAGAACAGGGCAAACTGAGATGGTTTCACCAGAAAAGTCAAACAGGTTCCAATATTTTAGATAAAAGTAATAAATGCTTTAGAAGTAGCATGTGTGTAAACCAGAAAAATCAAAAAGTATTAGTTGCAATGCAAAGCTCGCAAAAAATGGACCAGAAAGACAAGCAATTTAAAAGTGTGACTAGCAAGTTGTAAAATAATTTTTAAAAGAATTTTGCATCTGTAAACCCAAAGCTAGAGCTGTCAGAATAGATTGTAGTAGGTCATATGTTAGAAGGTGTATAAAAGGGGCTATGATGAGTTTTAAAGAGCAAACAGCTGGAAGTTTAATGCTAAAATGATTGAACTAATTAAAACAAGAAAACATAGAAGCAAGAGGTCACTAGGTCACATGGGACTAAAGGGAATAATAAAGTAAAACAAAATCACTGATGATTGGATAAATGATTGATTTTTGTCAGCTTTCTCAAAAGAAGATTCTAGGGAGATAACTCTCCAAGAACGTAATCTGGTTTGGATATAAAGATGAGACAAGACCAGAGAGGCAAGTGTCAGAAGGGTATATTTCAACCAACTAAAGTATGATAAAGTTCCAGAGTACATCCTCAGCAAGGAACTCAGAAATTACTGTTCTGCTAACTCACCTTAAAATCAGTGTTGTACCAGATGACCAGGCAGTAACAAACAGTGTACATCTAGAACAAAAAGGATGACCAAGGACAGCACAATGAACGTCATGACAGCTTCTGGTGAACTGCTTTACGTTACTAATAAGATAAAAATAACCTTAAACAGTGAGTCTCTAAGTTTTCTCACTAATCCAGTAGTTTAATTCCAATGTAATGGTGAAGGTGTGGATGAACAAAGTGGACAACAAGGTGAACAGCTTTAGATATTCAAAAAGCCTATACAACGAGCCTTTTACAAAGAGAGAGAAAAGGCTGAGAAGTGGATTGAAAATAAAGCACACAGTGAAAAAAATTAGCCAAAATAAGACAAGAATAAGCAATTACTTTCCAGTTTAACTAAGTTAATACTTCAAGTTAAATACTCTGAAAAAATGAAGTGAGATATATTTCCAGAAGATCCAAAATCAGGAGATCAGCCAACCCCAGACAAAATATGGTGATTTCTCATGGTTTTAGCTCAGGAATGGAAAATTGAACAAACAGGTCCTCAGAAACTCTAATTAAATTATCTTACAAAATTGAAGGAGATCCTGCAGAGTGAAGGACTCTGGTTACCCTAAAGTAACAGAACAAGTTCATGAAAAAAGGCTGTGAACTTTACTAGTAACAGCTCAATGAAGATCTCTACCAATATGTAGGTGTGGAAAATAATAACAGAAAATGCACTCTTATCAAGGAGAATAAACCAAGAAGTATTACGGTGGCTCTACAAGAGACAGCCAGTACTACTCCATTTAGAATACTATAAATGAAACTGAATATCCCATGCCAAAATGGACAACACAGTAATACAGGAAACTCCAGAAAAGATGACAAAGATTATTCCCATCATGAAAAATCACCCCTGATGTGAACAAAAAAGGAATTATTCATTTAAGAAGAAGATGAGACAGAAGAAACATGAGAAAGTGTAGTGAAACCACACATACCGCAGACTTTTAATATCTAGGTAAGTAGGCACTGAATAATATCTCAGCATTAGAAAAGATAAAATATTTTTCACTTTTCAGATGAGACCACTCAGTCTCTTTGGGGTAACAAACCTTCACATTATTAAAAGTATGTCAGACATTTACATGAAAACCAGGAACATCTATTTAGAACAGTTAATGCTAAAAACGAATTTCAGAAGAAATGGAATACTCCATGCCTTGGGACCACCCAATTACAAATCAGCTTATGGGTATTGCTGATGGATTCTTCTCCCTCTTCTCTGGTACTGGCTACTGGCCAGACAATTCCATTTGCAGATTCCTACATCATCAGTGGAAGCAAAGATACTTCAGACACCAGCATATGCCTGATGGAAATTTTTCTCTGCAAGTCTCACTCTGACTCTCAATTTTATGAAAAGTTCATCAGTGCTCATGATTACTAAGTACCAAAATATTTGTATCAGCACCAGAGTCTTCAAAAGAATATAATGCAAGGAATGATGGAAATAGCTTTCTATATATTCTACTAATACTGGTACACCATAGGTTATTTTAAATATCTAACTGCACAGATTAAACTAAGAACATAATATATGCCAATTATATATCACTATTTCTTGGAAATTGGATAAAACACTTGCTCTGAGTTTCGCCTGCTGTTTCCCAACATCTGATAAAAATTTTTAACAGATGGAAATGATTGCAAAGTGAACAGCACTCCCTTCATGTTTTCTATTCTGCTGATTTAATCACAAACCCACTGAATCTGATAGTAATGAAACAATAGAGTTGTTGCTGATGAGATCACCAAATGGCTTCCATAAAAACCTATCAAACACTGTAAAATATAGTCACCACAGACATACAGAGTTATTTTCTGACCTGCCATATTACTTGTCAATACAAAACAGTAAATTCTATCATAGGAGCAATGTTAAATAAACAAATTTTATTTGCAATTACATTGAAGAACTGTATTAAAAATAGAATTTTGCCAAAAATCTTTCACAGAGTTAGCTGGCCTAGACATTTATAGATTTTAACATTCTTCCCTATTACAAAATGGCAGCATTATTCCTGGGCGAGTCTGCTCTGCAGTCTCTATATAACAGGTACTTTAAACAACCAAATCATATTAAAATGATTTGCTACTGCAAACTACAACTGAGAACTCTTGAGTACACAGTAGCTAGGAGTTCTAATAATGCAAAAAAGTCTTGAAATTAAGTATGTCCTGAGGTGCTTTCAGGATCAATGCTGAAATGTCTGAAAGATCAGTTAAACATTCTACAGCATCTACCGAGTGTATGCCTCCACAAGCAACTACAGATTCTCTTTTTTTACTAAGACTTGAAATAAGTAGGTCTCTGAAGAGAAAATAATTTCTCAAATGCCCACTTTACAGAAAATTGCTTTTTTGTACATAAAAATGTCATCAACTTAATGCCAGTTTAAAGACTGTCTGCAGAATGTTTCAAGTCTAGAAACAATCACTGAGCCTTATTCAAAACAAAAAAACCCTACTTCTTCCACTAGTACTATCTGAGCATCAAAGGGTCCAACAGGGTGATTCATCCCGCCTGAGGATCCACCCTGGCTGCCCCCTCTTCTAGGGGCTCCTCTGATCCAGACAAGAGAGAGCAGACTGGAAAGAATTTTTCTGGCAGCACGAAAAGAACCTAGCTGCAGCAACTGCTTTTCCCAAGCCCTCTTTTGTCACATGAAGGAACCACATGTGCATGATGTGACAGGGTAGAGATGTAGGACACTATGGGAAAGT
Organism: Struthidea cinerea; assembly: GCA_013397865.1. NCBI lineage: Eukaryota > Metazoa > Chordata > Aves > Passeriformes > Corcoracidae > Struthidea > Struthidea cinerea. The sequence goes on along the minus strand of VZTI01002861.1, from coordinate 317,956 downwards.
CAAAAGCCAGGATTTCCACTGTCAGAACGATTTACATCATACTTCCTCTGAGGGACTCCTGAAGACAGAGATTGCTAGGTACAGGCTGGATGAGATGCTCTGGAAGCAGCATCCTGCTCCTTGTTTCCCTTTTCCTGTTTAAGGCAGAAGACACAGACATACACAGTAAACATGGCACTTCAGGGAATTACTCTCCAGAGTTCCACAACAGAATGCAGTCAAAATAAGCCAAGTAATACACTGCGAATTCTCTGTGCCTGGAAAAATTATGTAGTTCACTCATCAGTCAAGCACTGTTAGCTCAGCCTACACCTGCTTCTGTATCAGAACACAAGGGTGGTTAAGAGGACCTTTTAAAAATCCCTTGCCTTAATTTGATGATCCCCTCTATCTAAATAAGCTGACAGAAAGAGCAGATCTGTTTCAACTGGGATTTTGGTGAGAATGGGCCATCAAGTCTTTCTGTCTGTCCAGTAAAAGAAGAGATCCTCATGTCAAAGTTTGTTCATAAACTGGATTCCAGATATCAGAGACAGGATGCTATTAGAAATCCTGGGTTACAGACATTTTGTATGGAAGGTGAATTAGTATAGAAATGGACATCTGAGTGAGCCTGAAAGATGTATCCGAACAAACACAGGACAGAAATATCTTCAACAGAATGTAAGCTACAGGTGTTATTGGCTATTTTTCATATGACAAAGACTTGAGGGTATAAAATGAAAGTGCAAGACCGCAGATTTAAAAGAAATAAAAGGAAATATTGTCCACACTGCTTACAATTAAATTGAGGAATGTATTGCCACAAGACACCACACAGACCAAAAGCATGAACAGGTTCAAAGCAGCTAGATCTAGTCACAGAAGAAAAATATACCACAGAACATTAAACAAAAAACGCCAAATGAAATTCCTGACTAAATAAGCCTTGAACTTCAGATAGCTGGAAAAAGGAAAAGTTGCCCAATAGTATCTTAGCATTATGCTGCTTCTGTCCACCATCAAAGACAGGACATTTGGCTTAACAGATCTTTGACCTAACTTGGCATAATTTATTCTTAAACCAGTTAGGTTTTCCAAAACATGACGTTTATTATTTTGACTTAGTAGCACACAAGCATTGAGTGATATCTGCCATACTGGAGAGCTCCACGTCTGAAGGTGCACAAATGTATTTATTTTTTTAACTGCTTTTTCGAATGAAGTATCTCTCATGTAAAAATATTCCTCATAGAAAATGATCTGTCATTGTCTGTTTCTGAATGAACGGAAACTAAGTTTTTTTGCAGCTCCAAGAAAGATCATCTTCTTATTTTATATAACTGGAAAAGCTTGATGTAACTTTGAAAGCAACAACTGTGAGGTATGCAATGGTAAAACAAAAAGGAAAAGCATTCTAATTTTATGCAATGCATCAATGGTTAAACAAGCAAGTAGATTAATAATCAATAGATTAATAATCAATAGATTGATTTTGAAATACAGTCAAAGCCTGACTCAGTATTTAGGGCCTGTGTGAACTTCCTCCATGTTGAACACTTAATACACGACCATACGCCACAGCTGACGTAGAGTTATCTACAGAATGTCTAAAGACCATAGAATTAATTACACCGATGTATACACAATCAGAAAAACTCTCCCAGCTTCCCACAGTGTTATCAAAGCATGTATTTCAGTGCTTAGTATATTCTGTACATTAATTTTTTAATTTCAACTATATGAGTCACAAAAAGCAGCAACAAATCAGCATCATAGTAAGACCACTACAAAAGAATTAATAAAATTAAAGTGATAGTTTCCATAACAATTATTATAATAATCTGTGAAGTCTGTGAATATCCAAAATTAAGGTCCGTTATCTCAGAGTTCTACAAGCACCATCTCAGCCCTAGGTTATTTTACAGAAGAATATTTGAGCTGATCTGCTTCATACTCCAGATGGATTTCACATTCTTATGAAGGAGTTTCATCTCTAATCTCTTCCCATTACCCACTCCCTGCCTGTGTGAAAAAAGAATGGCTCCAAAATGCCTCGCCCATTATTATCACCTCACATCTGTACATCAGTTAAACAGGGACTACATGTGAGCCAGAAAAATATTTTGATACCTCTTTAGTCTGAATGGAAAGTATTTCTAAATTGAGCTGAAGCACATTTCAAAAATGAAATCAAATAGCAAAGATGTTTTATTTTTGCAGTAGATATGAAACTGGACCTGAATCATCATGTTGCAATTAAAGCCTGCTTCAGATGATCATCCACCCTCAGGTGTGATTGAAAAGTTTTGTAACTGACTAATAATGAATCAAACCTATTTAAAGATGCTCAACAGGATGCTTTATTCTAGTAGCCAGAGCACATTAGAGATAACAGACTGGCATATGCAATCATGTTAATTATTTGTATTGTAAGTGCAGGATCCAATCCTCTAGTCTTATACACTCCTTTACACACAAATGATTCTACTGGGTTATTATAAGTATAGTTTAATGTATTATACCTATCTCAATATGAAATAAAATTAGAAAAACCAAATCTGGACACATCTATTACTTGTATTACATAGGCTTAAAATGTTGAGGCTGAAACATGTCCAAACGACTAGCTATAAGTATACAAGGAAAACTAACCTTATACTTGAGCATTTGTAAGAAAGGTGCTAGTTAGTATGCATTTTATCCCATGTATAACTGCTTCAATCAAGAAATATCCTGCAAATTTCATCTTTTTAGGCTTCAGTCAATTAAGTTTTTGTCCTTACTAGTTGAATTTACAATAAAACAGCTGACTAATTTTTGTATTTAATCTCACAAAGGTAACATTTTCACAGTGCATATCACAAGAACAGTTCAATTCTTGTAACAATGCCACCACTGACATTAATTTGATCAGTACAGGTCTATAGAGGGCATTTATTCTTCAAATATAAATACACTATCACATAAGTGAAGTAATATTTTTAACATGTGTAAATATAGTACTTGATTTAATAAACATGCAACTGCTTTACTATTGCTTAAATAATATACTACATAGTATAAATCATATCCTATAACCATAGAATGTTTTACACTCTATGAAGTAATGCAAATTACTCTTAGTATAGACAAGTTCCATTGAACAGACAAGAAAACCAGCTGTAACACACAAATATTTCTATGACCTGCTGAAGACAGGGCTCATTTTGGTTAAGGAACAAAAAGTTAGTAACTGGTTCGTCTCTACTTTGGGAACAAAACAGGCACGTGGCATCGTAACAATGCCTGCAACACGGGATTTAATTAAGTATAGAAACATTAAGGGTGAACTTTGTTTTGTGAAAAAGTCTTAGCATTTACAGGAGTCTATTTGTCCCAACTTCTCAGCATTAAATAGTGTGCTATCTCTAAGTTGCTTTGAATTTAGAATCGTAGGGTCCAGCTAAAAATACTAAATTCTACCAATAAACCAATAAAACTCAGTGCTTAAAAAGTAAGGTAAGGAGTTAAAATAATGATGATACCTGCAGTTAGAAATCAAATGCCCCTTCCTTTTAAATTTTCTTCCTAAAATTACAGGCAAAGAACAATAAAGTCAATAAAGAAAAAGCATATTATAAAGAAAAAGTTAAAAAAGATCATACCAAGAAATAGTCTTACTGCAACAACATAAAATAAAAAAAATTGCCAATATTCTTTTTACTTTTCATCTTATGTTTAATTTCTTCATTGCACCTGTTACTCAGTGCTAAAACAATAAAGATTATTGGACACAGATAATGGGTCTCATGATTTTCAATGTTACTTTTTCCTTATATTAAAAAATTTCCTTTCTATCATGAAGTCTATGCGTAACAACATAAAAAATAATACATATACAGTAATCTAGGGGTTTTTACTTCAACATTTATAGTATTATACAGATAGAGTCTATATAGTACAGTATACTATGTAGTATTACATAGTGTATTAGTTACTTCTCTTTTATCATTATCAGCATTTTGGGATGTGGTTTTCATTTGTTGATTAGTCAGTAAAATCCTATTCCTGTTTTCACTGAACTACTAAGGTTATCACTAAATATTCTCAAGTAAGGAATGTCAATTCAAATGTTTCATATAAAACTCTCTCATGTCACTTAAGTTACCATAAATCAAATTCTCCATGAGAGTCCATCTGATTTTTACAATTTAAATCTAAAAATACTTGGAAAAATGCTTGTAAACTAAAATCAGTAATCGCTTCTCATTCAAGCTAGATGTACCACATTTTATTCTAGAAGTATTTTATATCTGTAACATCCTTATAAATAGAAGGTTACAGCTGTATGCTCAAAAGCTCATATTCTAAAGGGTTACATGCAGAAAAAAGAAAGTAAGACTAAACTGAGGGATGGCAAACATGTCACTTGAAGAAAACAAAATAATGGATTTAAGAAATTCTTCAGTGTTAATAGATAATTGAGATGATGTTTATTCTTGAAGTCAACAAGTAAATATTAGATGATAGTCAAACACAGAGTTTGTTGATGCTTTTTTTACAAAAAGAAAACTTGAAACATATGCGGCACACAGCCTCAGTTAGGAGGCTGCAAAAGGAGAGCAGGGGATTCAGCACATATTTTATTAACTCAACTTTCTTTTCAGCTTTGCAGTTCACCTTTAAAATAAAAGCTTAGATTCTGCTGAAAACAGCAAAATTTGTGGAAAATCCACAGGGAGGCTCCAAATCCTTGGGATTTGTGGATTTTCTGTTTGAACAGATTTTTATTGTTCCTGTTGATTGCCCCAACACTCACTTTCAGGCACCAGGCAGCTTGAGTTATGTTATCTGTGGGCATTTAAACAGTACCAGCAGGTAGCTTAACTTTCCAAACTCATTTTTCCTAGACGGTAGAATGCCAAATAACTGTTTGGAGAGACATGAAAATGTAGAAAGAATGATCTTATCAGTTTTGTTAATTTAACTTGGTTTAATAATTGCCACTGACTTGTTAGATATATTAAGTTATAAAAATATTTTTATATGGACTGACACCTCTATTTTCATTCTTTTTGTTATTGCCTGATCACATACTATAGGAAAAATGGCTCTGTCTGGGCTAAATGCCCAGAACATTTGAAGCATCTCATACTGAAACAATAGTAGTCTTTGTTGAACACCATCTGCTAGCAGATTTTTTTTTTAATCATTGTGTGTCTGCTAATACAGATGCACTGCACTTCCACAAAAGTGGAATTACATTTAGGCTCAGACTAAATACTATTCATGTAATAAGTGTTTCATTTCACATAATGACTGAGCTGCAGTTATATCAATGCAACACACACAAGATAGGCATGGTTCTGTGTAACCAGATTATTCAGAAATATTTGCTCTTGCTCTTCTGATTTTTACACAGCCATCATTCATTTAGTACCATAAATCTTACCTTTCAGAGATCATTTGTGTTTTGAATTTGTTGGTATTTCTCATAACTCTGTATTTCTTCACTAGCTATTGTGGGTGAACTGACTTGGCTAAATTACGAATCAGACAGTGAACAGTATATTAATAAAAATCTGCAGACACTAAATAATTGTTATCTGCAGTAAGAAAACAGAAACGCATTAACAGACATAAAAACTAAAATATGAGCAGAAATGAACTCTGTCTTGAAAAGTGCAAGAAAAAAAGCTAGGAAAGATAGTTAAAAGTGCAGTTAGTCAATAGGAAGAACCAAGTAGTAACACGAAACCCACAGACAATGCAAACAAACCTAATTAAAAACAGCATTGTGGCAATATTCACAGTCCTCTTTAAAAATTTTGTGGAATTAATATTCTGGTCATACCAGTCCTGGCTGAAATTCTACTGCAAAAATGACATGACAAATGTTAAACTGATTTTTGAAACAGCTAAAAAAGGATAGTTCAAGATTTGTAGAAAATTTTTAAAGCTGGAAGAATGCTGGAAGAAAATGCAAAAGATCTACTTGGTTACTTAGTTCATCTGCTTCCTCATTTCTACAAGACACGTACCATTTTTGGTACTCTTAATATAAATATCTGAAACAATCATTTCCGTATGTTTCATAATTTGGAAACTATTTCTGATATCCAGTTCAAATATTCTGATTCTCCCTTCCTTTCAGCATCTTGGAACTTCTCTGGTTTTGTTCTTTCAAAACTCCCATAAGAAATATGCTATTGCACATCCTCAGACGTGAGCAGACACTAAAGCTTTAGAAATGACCTTGTGTCCACTGACCAGTTATACCTGTATATACACTCAGGCAATCACAAATATAAAATAAAGCATATTAGCTTAACATTAAATTAAAATGTCAATTACAGCTTCTCAAGGCAATTGATCTTGCAGTTGCACCATGTCAACTCAACTGTTAAGATTTTTGGTAAGCCAAGTCAGAAGGCACTTGTTTAAGACTATATTCAGTTGTATCTCTAAACTGAATGGAATTCAAGAAATAATGAAAGTAGTATGGATAGTTTAGAAACAGATTTTCTGTCAAGTTTAGTACTCAAAATGCATTAAAATATTAAAATGGGTAACTGGCTTCCTTTAAGGTTCCCTTATTCTTTAGTAGGTACAGTAAAAAAAAGTAATTTGTAAAGAAAAAGCTAGACAGCTATTTTCAGGGTCTTACAAATCAATTAATATTTCTAGTGAACAAAACCAGAAATTTCACAATTCACAATTATACAATTTTGGGAGGTTGTGGCCACTGGAAGACAAATCCAGTATACCAAAGCAGTATTACGTATCTTTTAAGTCTGGTACTCTGTGAGTAGCTGATTAATATTTTATATAAATACCTTCCAAAACATACTCCCAAATGAGTAAGTTTTTTTAAATTTGCTATTTATACTATCACATCCCTAAAATTCTGACTTCCAAGACAAGACTGCTGTTCATACTTCACATAATTTAGGTGAGGAAAGCAGTTAGTGTTCACTGTATTATGAAGTAATGATATACTAATAAATAGACTTCGGGCCTATAAATGTTTCTCCAGCAAAATATTATACATAATTTTTAAGTGATAAAATAATCTCCCTTGCATATCTATTCTCAGAAATGATCAAGCAGCCATGAACCATTGTACATTTTGTTTAAAGTAAGTCTTACAAGAACAAAACATAGAAAGAAAAGATAAATAATGATTTGTACTACTGACATATACTGCAGAACATTTCACAATTAGTAAAACCAAACTCTGTTAAACAGAACTTTAATAGCAAGCAAATAATACATGAAGAAACTTTCTTGTAACTCATTACTTTGCAAAGAATTTCTTTACTTCAGAATGTCCCTCAACAAAGGATTTCAATAACAGCCAATACCTTTTTTAAGTGATCCACTGAAGTGTTTACTATACAAGAAAGCACTAATAGGAAATCATCAAGTTAAAACCTGGCAAGTATTTTTTTTTAGAACTGTATATAATGCAAGCCCTTAAAAACCAGCAACAGTTTATTGGATTTTGGTAGGCGTAACATGATCAAAGTGTTCCCTAAACCATGAAAACATAGAACTATTAATTGCATGTTCAGAACATTTCTAAAGTACATTCCATTGAAAAAGTGCACGTTACTAATAAAGAAAAATTGAACTCCACATTCATATGGAAGCTGCTGTGCTCACGTGTTTATGTCTCACAGCTACATAAATACATCATTCATGCAGGTTGCCTCCACCTGCTCTCAGGGTTTTTTTTTAAAGCTTGTTCGCACCTTCTTCTGTATGCTTTCTTTCCTCAAAAATCTATTTTTTCCTGATAATGAAACCTGCACTAGGCTGGCAGCTAGCCAGCTCTTTCACGCACTCTTTCTTAACATAACTCTGTGTAGCTTGGATGCAGGAAAAGAACTATCCCGTTTCCCTCACAAGAGTAACATTGTTTTGTCTTGTCCTTAACAGCTTCTCTTCTGCGTCAGTGCAACTGCAAGAATCCACTAAGCTCTTCTGTTTCACTGTGTTACCAGATAACAAAAACACCATCCAGATGATTTCAGACATTAATACTTAAAACTAAAAAAACCATGAAAAATTAAATATCCAGTAAATCCAGTGCGAGCATTTATTTTAGGTACAGAAGTCCTTGATACTTATTTGGTTATTCATCATAGTGAGACATTAACGTGTTTGACATCAGTTTTGGCTCATGGCTCATGAGTTTTCCAGTAGATACTCTTGCAACACTTTTTCCTGCCTTTCTACCAGTTATTTTTCCTTTCAAACTGTTCTACCATCTTCTTTTTCCTTTTAACAATTCACCCTTATGTAAACTACTGCCGAATACTGTCTTTTGTATATTTGCGTTATCATTCTTGCAAAAGATTAATCACTTGTTACAAAGAATGCAGCAACCTTCAAGTTACACATTATTGCACAATTTTTGATCTGGTGTAAAACATAAGAAAAAAAAGAGAACAGATTAATTTAACATTTCTGACTGGTATATGAGATACTAAAAAGCCGTATTATGTATACTTTTATCAATACCTTTACTAAAACTACTTAAGAAGTTAAGAAGAAGGGTTAATTCATTAAGAACAAGTTTTTCCACAACTAGTTTAAAGTACGCAAAAGATTGAAACCAGCAGCATCAGAAGTGAGTCCTACTAAAGTGCAGCCATGTCTTTTGTTTTGCAGTCTTCACATCTGCCCTTCCTACCCACCCCTGACACTAAGCAGGTATGTCAGAACCCTATGACAAATGAAAGTAATTTCTTTAACATTCCTGAGAAAGCAGTAAAACTGCTCAAGTAGGTAGGGCAAAATTAATAAATATTTCTTATAGAGTAATATATAACTTCTTAGCTACATTTCACGAAGTATAGCATTAGAAAAAGAAGCAGTCTTCTAATTACTTCATTTTCTTGTACCTTATGATATTCAGCATTTTCTAGACAAAGCATTTCATACTGACAGAGAACACTGCCTTAAAAATTGTGGTGGTGAAGTCTCCCTAGAAGGCAAAGCAAGGTACTCAGGGCTTAGCCAGTAACAGATGTCACAACACTAAAATACAGCATCAGATCTATCAAAAAGCCAAAAAAACTAATGAATTCATTTGGAGAGAGGCATAAGTATTAACTGCATCCACACCCCTGGCAGTATATGGTAGGTGTTACCTTCAGGCTAAGTAGACTGCAGAAATACAGCTTAGGTTCACAACTCTCCATAAATACACTCTAAAGCATTTAGGAAAGAAGAGAAGAGTGGATATGCAAGCTTTAAACCTAAGTTTCAGAGATTTCTCCTTAAAACAGAAAATTTATTACAATTGTATTTTTAATGTAATGGAATTTACTGCTTCTGGAGAGGACTGATGCCTTCAACTTACAGAAGTATATCAGAAATTTTTATTTCTGATATACTTCTGTAAGTATTAGATTTGAGAGAAGAAAAAGAAATACAAAATGAAATTGACCTTATGTGATGATTAAAGTCTTGTCTTCCTTTGTGATAGAAAGGACAACATAAGAAATAAGAAAATAACATCAGTTCTTGCTTTTTTTCTTCACAAGAATGTGCTAACTGGTATTACAGAAAAATACAGAGTCTGCCTTGGTTATAGGTAATAGAAACAACTAGCTCAAAATGCTACCCTGGCATTCAGTAAATTGAATATGGCAACACCACATGTTCACTGTTGATTACATCTGTCCAACAGGAGAACAATCTCACACAACTGGGTAAGACTGTGTGTTTTGACTCCAGTCAGACTCTATGAGCACAAGGAATATGAAAATTTGGGTTTACTACAGACAAGTAAAAAGACTTCAGGCAACTGCCTTTCATGCATTTGCTTGGGTGTAAAAGAACAAGTCACTGCATTCCCATAATAGTTTAGCTTTCTACATAAGTACTTCTCAGCGCCTCCCCCATACACTATTTTGCCTTCTATTTTCCTGACCCTTTTATCTGGATTGAAATTCTATGATAAAATCCAGATAGAAACTAAAACTTCATCCTCAAAAGTCTCCTGTGTCACTCATCCTCTGCCATAATATCCACAAACCCGCAACTGATACCAGTCTGTAGCCTCTGTCCGCTTATTTTTCCCACTGTCTTCCCCTACTCCCACTTATCACAACAGTAAACAAAAAAAGCAGAACTACATTACTTTCCAAAGACAACCTTACAATTTTGTGCTCAGCAGTTGCATGTTGCATCCATACTCCAACTCCACTTTTCTCATTGCCTATAGCTTGGAAAGACTGTAGCAAAAGACTAGCGAAGACTGTATCCTTTCCATGCTGACACAGGATCCAGCTTGAAATGGCGTAAATCCAGTTACATACGGTGGTATTGATACCCTCACTGTCAATAATCCTCAAGACTATCAAGAGTGACGGAGAAGAAACTAGTTTTCTTTATAAAAAACAACTTTGCCGAGTCCTTCAAGATCAGCAGGAATATTAAGCATAATTTTAAAAATCATTATCAAGAGACCTTCCAAATGTGCAACACCATCAAGTGGCAACAAAGAAAGAACAGCCATTTACAATTTTTACATGCTTATTTTGTTAAAAATAAGCATGACCATCTACCACCAGATTGGATTTTTATATATACACATACAAAAAGTAATTTTTTTCTCTCCAGTTTTAATTGCCAAATGCCTTTAAATATGAATAAAAAATTAAATTAATAAAAAGACTTATTTATACAGAGCAGATTATGTAAATGGAAAAAAACCCCATGCAGTTCAAATGTACATCATGAAAGAATATTTCAGGGACCAAATTCAGTGCAGTGTCTACATCATATTTAAAAAAGTTAATGTTGGAACAATAACTGAATACAGCTCATGGTGTCGGTCTGGATGAAGCTACTTCTGTAGCAATCTTGCATTCCATGCCAGTGCAAACCAAACTGGTTTATGCAGGCAAGGACTGGCTTTAGGAGTTCTTTAGGAGAAAAAATTAATCTGGTTGGGGGGAAAAAAAAAGTGATTTTGAAAAAATCTGCACAGCAGACTACTAAAAATTATTTTTAAGAATGAAGCCACTACATTTTGGAGATTGGTAAATACATACAAAATATATCTAAGTTGCAGTAGGAGTGGAGACCCACTTGCTATGTTGGGAAATGCAATAATAATTTTCTTTGTGAAACTATCAGTTGCAATAGTTAGCTAAAAGCTTGGTATCTCATAAAACAGGCTAGCAGCCAGGAGAATAAAAGGAGCATGTATATGTTCTCTCATATATACCCAAAACCTGCAAAGATGTACATATTAAGGGATGATAAGAGGGAAATAAAGGACAAAAGCAGTAATTCATTAAACAGTACTTCTTAATTGAATAGTTTTTAGTATTGAAGATGCACAGATTCCATAAAGTATTTTGAGATTATTGCTACACATGCATTTTTACTCATGTTTCAGGCCCTTGTTTGTGTGGGTTTTGTATTGTTTTAATTTTGGGTGGGTATAGGTATCACTTATTTGTTCCTGAACAATTCACAATTCATGATACCACTTGCACATGATTTTTACTACTTGGTGTCTTATCTGTTTCAAACTCAAAAACTAAAACTTACACTGAATTAAACTGGTATTACATATTTAGTATTTTCAAGTACAGAAACAATGAAAGAAATAACTTGTTCTTCTGTTGTTCCTGTAATTGGAAACTTCTGGCTTGTTCCTTTTCATGACTGCTAGATTAACTTAATAACAAGCAGCTTTTTCATGCTATCTTTCAATATGGATGAGCAGGAATTATATGTGAAGAAGTTCAAGTCAATAACCTAAAACATAGCAAGTTAAGCTTTATAAAAATGCTGGTCTGGAAATGAGTGCAAAAACATGTGACAAAACAGCGAACATTAACTGCTTTAAGGCATTGGTCACTCAGACTCTCTCTTCAGACAGTGTTAGCAGTCTTTTTCTGACCACACCTGTCCCACAGGAGTCTCCAGCGGAGTAGTGATGTTATGTTTTAGTCTCAATTCATGAAAAGAAAAAAGCACCCTTTCATCTGCTTGGGGGGCATATAAAAGACATTTCCAGCACACAGTGAGTTTTCATTAAAATGCATCCTTTTCCTCTAACTTCATTTCCTTAAGATACCTCCAAACTCCTTGTCTCACCTCCATTCTGTGCTACATGTTTATGTATTTCGTAAGAAGTTCTAAGGCTTGGACAGTGTTTTGTCTGTCTCCAGTTTCAGTCTTAAGAAGCCTCCCCTCTTACCACACAACCCAGAGCGCAGCCTTTTCATTCAGTGAGTCAGCAGCTTTTACCTCCCACTAAAATGTTTGCAGAGCATGCTATGTCTCCACCAAAAGGTGAACTGTATGCACTGCATGTAGAAACAACTGCAAATTTACAAAAAAAGGCAAATAGAGCCATTACATACTTCCATTTAAGCTCACAAAATATTTAAAGCCATTTTGTGAATCCTGTCCTAAGTTTTAGAACTCACATTACTACAGCTGTACAGTCGCAATTTTTTTACTTGCTGCCAGCATATAAGCTAGTGATAAACCATGCACAGAAACTGCCAACTTTAAGCAGAGTCAATCCCTAGTACCAAAGGAGAGAAACAGATCCTGGCCAATTATGTAACTTCTCATTACATGACGTCAAGGATTTGCCCTGAACATTCACGATTAATCCATAATAACTTTTAATAACAACAAAAGAAGTAATTGTTAAGGTATTTTATATGTATGAAAACATTTGGATCAACAACCAAATGAAGGAAGTATTATTTGACTTCAGGGAAAAGGGAGAGGAAAAAACATTAAAAAGATGGCTATATCAAACAACTTCTATCCACACAAACAGAGGGATCAAAAAAAAAATTAAACAACAGCCATAACACATTAAGCTCCCAACTTTTTAATGAAATGGTATTTCAGATGACCCTCTTCTACTTTTCCAAGAGTAATGTATCAATGTATCAATTTTCCAATATGATTACATATTGATGTAAAAAGTCAGTACACTAAGAAGCACAATGGATCAACAGTGAATGAGACAATGAAATTAGTACAGTTCAACATTCTAGTGGAAAATACAGAGGGCTAAGACACATGAACTCACTTCCTGAAGCAGTCTTCAAAAAAATAGATAAAGATACCAGACTTGCACAAAAGATCCCTGTTTAGAAGCAGCCATATAAGCTGGATTTTAGGAAAGGGCACTGCCATCTGAAAGAACGGGGCACAAAACTAGCAAAACCAGAAATATACTGCTGGAACAGCTGTGCTTGACCAAAACAACTGTTAGTACCTTAACGTTCAGTTACTTAATAATTCAGCAGGAAAAATACACACACAAAAAGGTATTTTGCTGCTGGAAAGTATATCTGTATGTGCACTAATTAAGAGACGTGATGGAAGAACCATTACTCTGAACATTTTGTTCTCAACATGATTTTAGAGAATATGAAGGAGTATAATCCCCCTCTGATGAGATGACAGACTAATATATCCTAATAGATCCCTTCTGCATTGAGATTACATGAATTTAATGCAACATCCTTGTTTCTAGTAGGAATGATCCCACTTTCCAAGTATTAAGTGATATGACACTAATTGATACAATTGGCTAACTGATACAATTGACAGTACTGAAACCCACAGGGTCAACACACATGGAGTGTTGAAAACTCTAGCAGGAAATCAGTGACTAGAATTCTAGTTAGGAAAGATAGTGTAGAGTGAAAGAAAGTAAAGAAAGTGAAATTATTTTAAAATACTTCTGAAGCTGAAGAGCTTTCCCGGCCTGAAGATCAGCCTGATAACTAAAAAAACTGAACATCCTGAAAACAGAGTATCTAGAGATATTGTCTACAAAACAAAACCAAAACTGAAACAAAAAGCCAGACAAAAAAAGTACAATACTCTAAAATTATCTGTTAATAACGAACTGAGAGAAAAATCAGAAATTATACTGGAAGTCCTGATGAAAACAGCTTATGGAGTATTATATAACCTTTTAATCACTGATATTGCACCCAACACAAAGTATTTTGGATTTCACTATGAGATGAAGGTTAGTTGGTTTTTGAATTGGAAGTGAGACCGCTGATCACAAACTAAAATAAGAGAAAGTAAGTGCAAACTAGCTCACAAGCATATGACAACAGTGTGACATTTGAGCTAGTTCTCCAACACTGACAAAAATGATAGAAGGACTGTAGAATTATTACAAAATTGAGAATACTAGAATGCAAAGAAATTGTGATTGCATTTGACAATCCTTGAACACATAATTTAGTTGGCCCCAAATCACAATTCTGCAGCACGTAACAAGGATAATACTGGTAGGAACCCCAGACTGGTTCACTGGGAAAGTGAATGCAGCAACTCGAATTGAAAAGCACTGCATACAACGAGGGATATGAACACATAAATAAATAAATACCTCTCCATGTTTGTCAAAAAACAGAACCATGCTACACAAAAATGGTGCACAATTTTTCAATCCATCAGTTGTAAAGGAAGTTGTTAGAATTCATCTAATGGAATAATAAATATATTTTAATCTGTCAACTTCTGTTTAGATTTCCAAAAGGATTAGTTGAGTGACTCTCCATCTCCTTCTGATTTATCATATGAAAATTAGAAGACTGAGAATGTGCCAATATTTGCAAAGTGATAAAGGATTATTCAGTAGTTTTATTGGCCAACTGCCTTGGTATCAACAAACTACTACGCATGAGAAAAAAAGGAGAAAAAAAAAAGGTATTTTGTAAAAAGTAAGTGATAAATTTTCAACTATTAAAGATGCGTATGGAAAATACATGGTCTTATTTAACAAGTGCAATTTCATAGGCAGCACAGAAGAGAGCCAAAAAATTGCTCAGCTACCGAAGAAAATAGTTTGTACAAAGAATCATAGGATCATGGAATGTTAAGGGGTTGAAATGAACCTTAATCATCTAGTCCCAACCACTCCTGCCACGGAAAGGGACACTGCCAGGGTTGGGGCATCCACAACCTCCCTGGGAAACCTGTTCCAGTGTCTCACCAACCTCACATCCTCCAAATACCTAACCTAAATTTCCCCTCTTGCAGTTTGTACCCATTATTCCCTGTCCTATCACTACAGCTCCTGATGAAGAGGCCCTCAGGCTTCCCTGTAGGCCCTTTCAGATACTGGAAGGCTGCTATGAGGTCCCCACACAACCTTCTCAAACCACAACTGTCTTCATAGGGAAGGTCTGTCAGTCCTCTCATCAGCTTCATGGCCTCCTCAGAACTTGCTCCAGCAGCTCCTTGTCCTTCTTATGCTGGGGGCACCAGAGCTGGACGCAGAACTCCAGCTGGGGTCTCATCAGAGCAGAGGGGTAGAGTCACCTCCCTTGCCCTGCTGCCCACCCTCCTTTTAATGCAGCCCAGGATTTCCTTGGCTTTTCTGGGCTGGTTAATGTTGAGTTTTTTATCTACCATCCCCCCCAAGTCCTTTACCACAGGGCTGCTCTCAGTCACTTCTCTGCCCATGCTGTTGGAGTGTCTGGCATTGCCATGACCCAGGTGTAGGACCTTGCCCTTGGCTTTGTTGACCTTCATGAGGTTTGCACTGGCCCAGCTCTCAAGCCTGTCCAGGTGCCTCTGGATGCCATCCCTTCCCTGCAGCGTGTCACTGCCCCACACAGCCTGGTGCTCTCAGTGAACTTGCTGAGGGTGCCCTTGATCCCTCTGTCCATGTCCCTGACAAAGATGTTGGGCAGTATAGGCCCCAGCACTGACCCCTGAGGGACACCACTTGTCACAGGTCTCCACACGGACCATGAGCCCTCAACCACAGCTCTTTGTGGGTGGCCATCCAGCCAGTTCTTTATCCCCCCAGTGCCCCATCCCTCAAATCCATGTCTCTCCAATTTAGAGACAAGGATGCTGTGTGGGGCAGTGCCAGACACTTTGCGTAAGTCCGGTAGGGGATGACAGCAGCTCTGCCCCTGTCCACCGATGCTGTCACCCCTGAGTGAAGGTCACCAGATTTATCAGGCATGACTTGTCTTTAGTAAAGCCATGTCGGCTGTTACCAATCACCCCTTTCTTTCCATGTGCCTTAGCAGAGTTTCCAAGAGAATCTGCTCCATGATCTTGCCTGGCACAGAGGTGAAACTGACTGGTCTGTACCTCCTTGGGTCTTCCACTTCCCCTTTTTAAACAGGAGGTTATATTTCCCTTTTTCCAGTTATCTGGAACTTCAAAGAGTACAACACTGTTCTGTCTTTCCAAGAAAAAACAATTAAGATGACAGACACTTTAAGTGTACAAATGAAATAAGAGGAAATAATACTGAGAAATGAGGACTAACATTAGCAGAGAAAAGCAAAAAGACATAGTTGCTGGTAGCAAATTGGGCACAAATGTTTCACAGAAAGTATAACCACTCACTAAAAGAAACTGCCAAAAGAAAAAGTGTATTCTTCACATTTTCTTGTCTTCACATCATAATAGCCACTTCTTCAGAACATATTCTGGAATTGAGCACAATTTCTGCCTTCCAAAAACATGGATTCCTGGGCTTATGAAAAGGGTAAGTAGGACAAACCATGGTATAATGAAGGTCAGACTAGATGATCTAATAGGTCCAAAAATCCATGGTTTTTTCCATTACTCGTTTACATGATGGGAAAAAGGAAATATTCACGTTTCCATATCTTTAGCCAAAATAAACATACTTCCTTGCCAAGCATTCAAAAATCCATAGTGCCCAAAGTTAACTAAGATTTATAAACCAGAACACAGACTTTTATATAAAAAGAAATGAGCAAATCATAGATATCCCATCACATACTATCTCTTTGGACAAACATTAGCATGAAGGTGACAGAATCAAGCAGGATTTACTCACTCACATACAGAGAGAGCACGGTTTGCTCTAACATTTTGGATATTTATCTACAAAAAATTCAAAAGGAAAATATGGTGAAAATCCTTTGAATACGCTGTACTTTCAAAAGCTGGAATACTATTAGACTATTTAAGCTCAAGTATTCAGACAAATTTAATAAACACCGTGGTTACTTGAGTTAATGTCAGAAACATGCAGAAATACTCTCTTCCTAGGAAATACTCTCTTCCTAGTCTCTAGGAAATACTCTCTTCCTAGTCTCTTCCAGGCTCTGCGTAATCTATGAAGGATCAAATGGTTACATCTTACCGCTGACCTAAACATTTTATAAGTGCATGGTAAACTCTTTTTTAGAAAACCCATATAATCTTTTTATTAAACAGATAAAACTCCTTCTATATTCTTCTCCACAAATCTGACATATTTGATGGAAGAAATATTCCTGTGTGTAATCATATCTCTGAGACAAAGAGGACTGCTGGACACCTCTGAAAGTACATGATGCCTCAATACCTTGGGTCTATTAAGTAGGAGCTTGCCTGACCTAAGGTCCCTGTACTCTGCTGTACAACACAGCTGCAAAACTCAGTTTACCTAGACAAACAGACAAAAAACCCAAAATGGACCCCTTCATTAAGAGAAAGTATGCATGTGTTGAAATACTTCTTGATTAAGCATAACTGGTTTTGCATCTCTTTTCAATCATAAGTTTAGATCAATTGAGACAGGTTATGAAGTGCTACACGCGTTTAACAAAGGTATTTAAGCAGTGTTTAACATGAACACTTCATACATGTGTATGTGTGTCATATAGGCCCCAGAAGTATACAGAGTGTCATATACTTCTCTGATACAAGACCAATCTGCAGTACAAAGCTTAGTTGCCTGTTGTTTTTTGCTTGCTTTTGAAAGCCAGTCTGTCATCCAAAAATCTGCTAGGTATCAAATTATGAAGCACTGTAACACGTATATAGACAAGTGGAAAATACAGAGGCATTAAAGGTAAAAATAGAATGAATTTCTAAACTTTTATTTAATCCAATGCAGTTTTAATTTATGTCCCTGAAGTTTTTTGCAAACCCTAGTCTCAGTCAAATTCAGGAACCACAAAATCCACAAACTGAGTGATTTTGCTATTCTAATTTATCATATTTTTAAAGAAAAACATAAACCAGCATTTATTGAAATTGATTCAATTGTCTATAATCAACAACCATGTGTGGAGCTCTTCCTCAGATATTTTTAAAAAGCTAAGAGCATGAGATGAAGTTAAAGACTACAGCAATGCAGTGCAAATTGTCGCAAGCCACGTTTTTTTACACCAAGAGGCTCAAGTACTCTACACCACCAAAAAAGGCAAAAGCCCCGCAGAAAGCAGAGTGGAGTTCGGTCTGAGAACCACAGCATGATCTCAAACAGCAATCACTATGTAACTATAGTTATTGACCTTCGTAAATCACAGTATAAAAAAACCCCCCACCCTCCTGAGGAAGTGGATGCCTACTTCCTCTACCTCTTGAAGAAGCAGCAGTTCTCACTGAGAGCTCGCATGCCTAATCCTGTGTGTCACTGTGGAACTGCTGCTGAGCTCCTGTTCTCCACTTGCTTCCCATGGAGCTCAAAGCTTAACTTGGCAGCTCTGAAAGTTCTCACTGTAAATGGTTCGAACTGTTTACCACCACATCCTCCCACACACATGCAAAAAACCACAAAGTCAAAAGTCATAGATATTTTTTAAAAAACAAGAAAATCATGGAATCCGTCACTCTTATGACAGCCATGACAAAAATGCAGTTTCAGTGACAGGTTGGCAAAAAGTTTATGTAACCCTAGACTCTTACGCGGAGAGTGAGTTTGAAGGCATTGTACAGTTCATTTAACATTATGGATTTTTTTTCCTGTTTTATATAGTTAGAAGCACTTACAGCCTGAAAAGAGCATTAGGTGCACATGAATTCCATTCTGGCATATTTTGCAAGAAATCAATACGAAACAAATCAGGTTTTAATGTTCCTGCTATAAAAAAATAAAACTTGAAAATCAAAACACTGGAAATATTTAAAATTTGTGGTAGCATACATTTAAAATCTCAAGTCAGTCTAAGCAATGGATAATAACTTATCACCAATTGGAAAGTACACAAGAAAGAAAAAAAACCCAACCTACTTTGTGATAATGCTCACCATGACATCAAAGTAGATCAGACAGAAAAATTAAATAGGAAAGAGAAAAAGCTAGGCGAGAAATAACCTAGGCAGATTTGAAAAACAGGATAACAAGATCTAACAATGGCAGATTACTATAGCAGTACATATACCACAGAAAAGAAAACGTAACTTTAAAGTAATCAGTAATTTCTCTAGCCTTCTTTCAAAAACTTTCAGGGAGGGAGGGAAATCAACTTATTGCTCTTTTTCAACTTATGTTGAGTCTACCTGAACCTAACAATGTAAACAGAAACAATACCACCTAAACCCTTGAAAACACATTTGAAGAAGAGAAAGAATCTGATCATGTATTTGAATTCAGCATGTAAATTCCCAAGGAAATAGGAAGAAATTTGCTGTTCTGCATTAGGCTATTCTCACTATTGAGAGAATGGTACTAGTGGAAGAAGTGGTAAAACATTGACTGTACAAGTGTCACTGATGCACTCTTTCATTCATATTGAGATAGAAAACTGTTACTGGCAACGTGCTGGAAAAGAATATAAGGACTCAGATTCTTACTGATGCCATGATGATTTTTTGCCTTTTCTCTTAAACCCCTGTTACACCTTTTTACAACTTCTGTATTCTTAGTGCTTTAGCCTACATTCTTGGACTTGTTTGTTAAGCTAGGAGACCAAACATTTTAGAGGTTTCGTAGCTAGGGAGCAATATGCCTCAGACCCCAAGGTCCTCTCCAGAACATATTTTGTAAACTAAGATAGAACCATCCAGGGGAAGGTTCCTTGGGGAGGGGGGCTCACTCAAGCCTCCCATTGGAGAATTTTTGATAGATATGCTAATTAGTAAGACCTATAATGTAATACCAGATCTTCTGGGGGGAATTTTTGCAGTGTGCATGGAGGTGCATTCAACCTGGATGCAGTGCACCTAAGGATCCTTAAAATGAATACCAAGGTAAAATCCCTTTTTCCCTTCTAACTGTGTTTGACTCCTGGTTTCAAGACCAGGAAAAGGCATCATTACAAGTATGCACCTCAAATTCTAAAGGCAATAAGGACATAATTTTTAAAATAACTGAGATACATTATTCACACATACATTTTCTTTCCATTGAGAAACTGAGGTCTCTTGCCTTTCCCAGGACATGCTATTGTATCTTATTACTGCAAGACTGGCAGACACAGTAGGGAGAGTAAACCATAGATACGATCTTAAGTTAAGGGTTCCTGTACCAAAAAACTTGGATTTTTTTGGTTTCATAGTTTTTCAAAGCGTATTTTCTACCGTAACATCACAACAGTCCACATTTCTCATTCACAATTAAGTAACAAGTCTACCTGTAACTAACGAATTGAATAATTTAATGGAAAGGAAAAGATCAAAAAATAGGGAAATACTGAATGTGTTACAATACAGCTGGACAGCTGGAAACTAACACTGAAATTCTAAAGAAACCATCTGAGATTTAGCAGCATGCATAGATGAAGTTCTTAGGAACAGCCCAGCTGTTTTAATAGTCTGCTGACACTGAAAACAAAAGGTATTGCACTACTTCCCCTCTTAAATTGCTCTTCCTTCATCTACCATCTAGTTTAGGCAGCCATACTTCTAATGGCTTTTGCTCAGTTACCTTTCTTACAGGAAAGTGAAGTAAGTCAGTGCTATTCTGATGAGGGCTGGAACAGGTGTGCACGGTAAGTAGTAAAAATTCAGAGCCAGGAGCTGGGGATATAGGGGGAAGAGAGTAATAGAAAAGAGATTGGTAAACTAATCCTGCAAACCTGCCCATGATTATTTGGAATTACCAAAGAAGTTTTAATTTTTGCTAAGTAATCTGGTCACCTCTCTGTTTTTCAGGTTTGTAGGTCATGCTTTAAATACTCATAATCACTAACTAGTTTATGGCATTTGCTGGGTTTGTTATCTGTTCTGCTTCTGTATGTCTACACTGAGATAACATACCCTTTAGCATACAGCCACAAGATTCAGAGGAAAGAAATACATATGATTATTACTTAATGCAATGACTTAGTGCTACTTGGAAGTCCCCGTAACTGGATATCTTTTACATCGTCATTTTAACGGTGAAAAAAAAAATTCCTCTATTTTCTTTTTCATTAAATATAGATGACCGTTCCTGCCAATAGTATCACAGAATCATAGAATATCCTGAGTTGGAAGAAACCCACAAGGATTATCAAAGTCCCAACTCCTGGCCTTACACATGACAATCCCGAAAATTACACCATGTACCCAAGAGTGTTGTCCAAGCACTTCTTGAACAACAGAGTAACTATTTCCTTTAATTTTACATTCCTAAGAACGCAATAGTAAGATTTTTTCACTCTTTACATCAATGCTGCCACAAAATACATATTTCTTGGCTAATCTATGAGAAAAAGGACAGTCCATAGAAAAAGATCTTAAGATATGAAATACATTGTTATACTGTGAAATACGAACTCCAGCAGCTACAACTATTACTAAGGAGAGTTTGTTAACACACACTTGGAACAACAGTCTTTCATAACTCCATTTAAGTACTCATTTTAAATACAAGTTTTTTCTTTCCCTGGCAAATATAAGGCTTCAGACAGTAAACTAATATCACCGTGACTGGAATTAAGCATGAAAAGAAACTGCAAAGGAGCATATTAAGAAAAGGGAGAAAAGCACTTGGAAACAACAGGACCAAATCTCTTGTCTAGTACAGAATGGTATGACACCAAATCTTTTGTCCTAGAGAGGAATGGAGCCTGTCTACCAGAAAAATTTTGATTGGTGTGGACAGCATGTGTTATTTAGCAAGGCTTAAAATGACAGACCCTGCCTATGCAGATGATACTTCATGTGAAGAATCTCAGCTGATACACAAAGGTTTTCATAACTCTAAGTCTTGTCGTCGGTCAATGTAAGAACCTAGAGATTTGTGGAAAACAGGTTAGAGCATCCATAATTGCAGTTTTTGAGAGATTCTCTGGGCAGATAATAAAATTCCAGAATTTCTGAGGTTGTAGTGGACCATCAAGATCATTGAGTTCAACTGTTAACTCAGCAAATGCCAAGTTCAGCACTAAACCATGTCCCTAAGCACCACATCTACATATATCTTGAAAATATCTTCAGGGACAATTGCTCCACCACTTTCCTGGGCAGCCAGGTCCAGTGCTTGACAACTGTATCAGTGAAGGAATTTTTTCTAATAATCAGTCTAAACCTTGCCTGGTGCAACTTGAGGCCATTTGCTCTTGTCCTAGTCTGGTTATGTGGGAGAAAAGACTGCCACCCACCTCACTACAACCTCCTAGCAGGTGGTTGTAGAGAGCAATAAAGTCTCTCTTGAGCCTCCTTTTCTCCAGGCTAAAGAACTCCAGTTCCCTCAGCTGCTCCTCATAGGACTTGTGCTCCTTCACACAGGGGGTAGATGTGGCCCTTAGGGACATGGTTTAATGGTGAATGTGGCAGTGTTAACTTTACAGTTTGATCCATGGATCTTAAAGGTCTTCCCCAACCTAAAAAATTCTATGATTCTATCAACTGCACCCTCAGTAAGTTTGCAGACAAGACCAAGCTGGGTGGGAGTGTTGATCTGCTGGAGGGTAGGAGGGCTCTGCAGAGGGATCTGGACAGGCTGGATCATGGGCTGAGGCCGATGGTGTGAGGTTCAACAAGGCCCAGTGCCGGGTCCTGCCCTTGGGTCACAACAACCCCAGGCAGCTCCACAGGCCGGGGCAGAGTGGCTGGAAAGTGCCCAGTGGAAAAGGACCTGGGGGTGCTGGTGACAGCAGCTGAACATGAGCCAGGGTGTGCCCAGGTGGCCAAGAAGGCCAATGGCATCCTGGCCTGGATCAGCAATGGTGTCCCAGCAGGGCAGGGATTGTCCCCCTGTACTGGGCAGTGGTGAGGCTACACCTCAAGTCCTGTGTTCAGCTTTGGGCCACAAGACAGACCTTCTCCCCTCTTTGAGCAAAGAAGGAATGGGTGATATCATTTTGGTAACATAAATGAGAAAATAGTATTTTATTCAGTACTGCATTCAGATTACTCTTGAAAGTCAAAGCAAGACTGTATCAAGAGCTTCCTTCTGCACAGCTAAAGGGAATGAAAAGATTATGCACAGAACAGAGACTTAGTCTACAACTGACCACTACTACAGCAAAGTCTCTTCCCTGTGAAGATGCACTCATTTTTCAGAAAATTAAATAATAAAAAAACCTGATAAAGCTCAAATAAGTTTCAAGGAGCTTAACTTAAGCCAGTAAAAATAATTTTACTAGAGGGAGAATAACCAGAAAAAACGACTTAAACCTTCCAGTACAAGTCTGAACTTAAATTCTTATTATTTAATAAAATAAATGTATGCAACCCCACACTTCAAGACTGGATCCTGATATTCCGGTAATACTGTAAGTTATCCAGCGTATTTGGAACCATGGAAGCTCTAAAACACATTCATCTGCAAGTGCTCTAAAGCAGATAATTTCATTCCACTTATATAGACTACAGTTCACACTGTTTGGATCTCAGAGCAAGGGATAGCCTCACAAACTTGATAAACATAAAAATCATCACTGCAGACTCCTGTCTGCAAAAAAGAAATAAAATAACATTTCCTATAATTTCTTCCTCAAATACATGTGAATCCTAGAAAAATATCTTCAAAAATTACATTTAAATCTTACTTCCTAAGAATTTAGCTTTCCACACCGTGATGTTGTGCATCACTGTATTTATGGTAGTTCACATGTAGAAGTGGCACTTAGGGACATGGTTTAGCGGTGGACACTTGGGAGTGTCCTGCTTATATCTGGATTTAATGATCTTAATGGTCTTTCCAATCTCAGTAATTCTGTAATTCTAAATTAACAGTTTCAACATTTGTCACAAAATTTCTGAAAGTATACATCTTACATTGCTGTAAAGATTAAATACTGTAAAGATGAGTTCTCTTTGAGAAATCCAAACTTCTGTACATATTAAAATATTTCGAGAACGACCGAACATTTTAAATCCAATGTATTTTGGAACACGCATTTGTATTGTAATTATAAGAATCACAAATATTACTTGTCACAAATGCATTTAAAATAAAGCTGAGTATCTTTTGGAGTAGGCTAGCAAAACCTGATCAAACAATTACGGCACCAATGCTTACAAACAGTTAGCCTGAATGTAAGAAATACTCAAAGATATAAGGGTATGAAATAGGAACATACTATTTAGCCTTTTAGGATATAAATTTCAGTACGAGCACTGGAAATACATTTATTTAATAAACATTACATAACTCCTTGTAAGGGTCAGATAATGCGTTGAATGTTCTAGTATCAAAACAGTAACATGAAAGTAGAGAGAGAGAAATAGAACCTCATGATTTGTAATTGTTTCAAGAATTACTTTATAAATCAAAACAGGACAAATATGTAAGGTTTATTCCTACTTCCTAACAGACACTACTGGACAAATTGGCTAGCAAGTGAGAATTCTGCTGAGCAATATATGAAGTCTAACACAGCTTTTCCCACCCTGAGTCCTTAGGGCTTTTTGTACTGTCATAGTTTATCAGCAAGTTATTTCCATGAACAGGAGACAACATTGTCACTTAATCTTAGCAGGCATTCTTGCTGATCCTCTAGCCAGAGGGTTCTAATGTTAATAGAACAATAGGACCATTCAAAACCATCCTTTTCTGCCAACAGCCTGCAATCACCATTTCATCAGTCAATGAAAAAAAAACAACAATGAGCCTAAAGGTTACTGGGCAGTAAATTTGTGGAGGAAATGCTTGAATGAAAAAAGACGCCCATGAATGCATTTTTCCCTCACCAATATTCTACCACCTTACTGATGACACGGTTTTGAAAAGATCTGCTTAATCCTTTAAACTTACTATCAGAAAATGGCTACAACTACAACTCTAAAGCCTTGCTATAACCTTATAATAATACATTTGTCATGGACAGACTGCAGATAAAATTCTGCAGATGCAAAATGGAAGTATTTTTATGCCTTTGAACAAGTTAAGCTATTTATTTTTGTCTGGCCACTGGAAGTTTCACAGGAGAAACTTCTACCCATACAAATTACAGACAGGATTTCAGGGACAGCCCCTAAAACTGACCCGGAGAGGAATATAGATTACATGATTAAAGAATTGTCTCTGATTAAGGATGATCAGATTATTTGGATAATTTTTTTAAAGATTTGCCAAACAAAAATCAGATTGTTACAGATAATAAGCCTTTAAAAGTATCACTGAATTTTGATTAATACAAAAAGCAATATAAATACTTTTTTCTTGGTAGGTGTAAGTATTTTTTTCAAAGACGCTTACATTCAGCTATACAGGAAGGTTAGAAGACAGTGCCTTAACAATGCCTTAAAATCTGCTAACATTCCACCAACTACAACTCTTTTTTCTGGGCAGAGATGTTATTAAAAAAATCCAGCAGCTTCAATTCAAATGTTTTCACTGGATCATGCACTTGTTTTTAAAAATAAAAATTTGTTTTTAATTCAATTTTTACACTTTTAAACAAATTCAAGACTATTGTCGAATTTAATTCAATTACTTTTTCCACTAAAAACAATTATTGTGAAGATATTATCCTCACTATGAAATAGAAGGGATAGCATGACATAAAAAACACAGCTATTTTAAGTAGATGAAGGTTGATTTTTCATTTAAGCACTTATTTTTTTAGATGAGAAAGACATACTTCATTGATGAAAGGTAACTTTAACTCAGTAACTTTAACTTCAAACATAATGCTGATAAACAATTTCATATTTTAGATGGATGATCTGTTTCTCCTTGGACATTTTAACAAAACAGCTAGTTTCAAATACCTTATTTTGTAATCAAAATAGCTAGCAACCTGAACATACCTAAGAAATAGTTTGGTAACTTTTTGTCTTAAGCTACTGTGAATGAACACGTAATTGCTCAGTGTTGAATTGTAAGAAAAAAATGAGCACATAAGCATCTATGAAATAATCTGAAACCTTCATCATATTTTAATTATAAATAGAACATATTTCATCAGAATACTCCAAAGTGCATTGTAATTAATATCCCAGAAAGTCTTGAAGAAGCTGTGAGTTTGAGTGTTTCACAGATAATATGCATTAAAAATGAAAATTAAAAAAAATAAGAATACAAAATTGGGAGTTCAAAATAAGCTGGACATATTAAGTCCGTCCTCTTTTCTGGAGTTGATTATGCAACTGCTGACGTCAATTCACACTAAAGGTTGTTTTTTTCCATTTTGTGTGCTAGTCACTGAAACAGCCACACAACCTACTTGTTTGAGAATGCTATCTTACAGAGGGAAAATACATCTATAAAATTAGCTTGAACCCTGTCCTCTACCACAGTGAAAGTGGCATAAATACTTCACTCACTATCATCTATCCCATTACAGTGAATTACAGTATGCATACACTTAAAATGAGAATACTACCATAATGCCATTTCTGCAACAACGATATGCTATACACAAAGTCACTACTATTTCCTGAGGAATTATTTGGGATAAAATAAAACATGGATACTGTATTAGGTTAGTATTTAAACCACATGCATTCAGAAACACTCTCCATTCCATACACAACCAACAACTTCCAAAGTAGATGTTATGAACTCACAATCAATATTCAAATGTTAATTCAATCACAAAAATCCTACCAACTTATACCCTTCTCTGAAAAAACATGATTCCTGTGCTGCAAGATGTCATGAGAGCAGCCTGGTAAGAACAACCTGGAGTTGTGCTGGATAAAATGCTGAGCACGAGCTGGCAACAAGCGATTGCAGCCCAAACAATCAACCATATCCTGGGCTCCATCCAAAGCAGCATAGCCAGCAGGGCCAGGGAGGGGATTCTGCCCCTCTGCTTTGCTCTGCTGAGACCCCACCTGCAGTGCTGCATCCAGCTCTGGGGTCCCAGCAGGAAGGACATGGACTTGTTGGAGCAGGTGTCCAGAAGAGACCCACGAAAATGATCAGAGGATTGAAACATCTATCCAATGAGAAAAGGCTTAAAGAGTTGAGGTTGTTCAGCCTAGAGAAGAGAAGGCTCTGGGGTAACCTTATTGCAGCCTTTCAGTACCTAAAGGAGTCTATATGAAAGATGGATATAGTCTTTTTATAGCAGGACCTGTTGGGATAGGGGTAATGGATTTAAACTAAAAGAGTCTAGCTTCAGACTAGATGGAAGGAAGACATCTTTTACACTGTGGGTGGTGAAACACTGGAACAGGTTGCCCACAAATGTGGTGGATATCCCATCCCTGGGGTTCATTCAAGGTCAAATTGGACAGGGCTCTGAGCAAAATAATATGCTGGAAGATATCCCTGTCCACTGCAGGAGTGTAAGATTAGGTGACCTTTATAAGTCCTTTCCAATCTACCCTATAATTTTTTGATTCCCTGGTATCATAACTTTTAGCAAGATTATTCCTATTTAATAAAGAATGTTACAAGAGATGTTTCAGTTAAGTAAACTTATTCAAATTGTTTAAATAAATTTAGCAACTTGCTTATTTTACAATGTACAAAAAAGACAAAGGCAAATTCTATTGCCCAAGATATTCAGATGAACTTTCAAAATTCAGGTACAGTATCAACATACGTAGAAAGTATTTTCCAGATTTATTGGAAGACTCAAACTACTTAACTAGATGAAAAGCACACTAGAGTCACAAGATAGTTTATGTATACAAATAGCACCAACATAATTACTCATATATAATAACTATGCTGAAAATTCAGTCTCCGCAGATATGACTACATGATAAAAGGCAGCACCTGAGACTGCTGAGGATCCAAACTCTACAACATGGAAGGGAGGACTAAATACCAACAAATGCACTTGCATGCATGTGTACATAAAGATATCTAGACATATTTCACTGGATTTGTATTAATTTTACACTCATACTTAAAAAAACACAACAAGTTCCAACTTTAAGAAGAACAAAGTTGCAAAGAATTTTTCACTACAAAATACAGACCTACAAATTAATACATTCTAAAAAAAATCCGTGTGTTCTTAACTAAGCATTGCCTTAAAGGAAAAGAACCACGGACTTTATTTCCTTTATTATCTGCACCATTTTCATTTTGAGAAGCTCACGTCATGAGCTGAAAAGTGACAATCTGGATTTAACAAGCATGACAGGTTGCCAAACCAAGATTACTTCTAACAATGTTTCACAGTGCACCAGACTCTCTCCTGCTGACCTTTCCACACATGGTTCAGAGACCACTGGATTAGAGCTGTTAACAAATCACAGGTGCAGCCAATTAACCAAGAAATGACGTAACAATGACTTCCAGTCTTAAGCATGAGGCTTGTTCAGCAAATAATGCTTTTCCATCAATGAGCTCAGTATGGCTGCTTATCAGCCAAATTTAAGAAGAACTTCAAAAGGCCTGTACGGCTGATACACTTCTCATTAAAAAGTGATTTTATTGGGAAATTATCCAACTGTGACTATGGTATGCTTTGCTGTTCTCTAACTTGGGAAGTTGTCAAACAATGTGTATTAATCTTTTTACCAAGAGGATCACATATATTCTGGTGCACAATGAGCCAAAATGAGAACTAATGGAAATGGTGGTAAGAATTACATTGTTGTGGTTTTTTGTGGGGTTTTGTTTTGTGCTTGTTTGTTTTTTAATAATGAATTCATTTTTTTTGGTTGGTCGGTTTTGTTAACTGCCTCCCCACCTCACTTCTTGCAGATGAGTATATCTCAGTATGTTCCCCATTCTGGAGGTCTACAGACACTGTGGAGCAACAGCTGGGTACAGCCCAGATTTTGCAGGACTCAGTAAGGCACGCTGACTTCACACACCATCATGTGGTCCCAAATAGTCAACTCCGCTGCTCTAAGAACATGTGCAAGAACACACAGGGTGTCTCCACATGTCATTTGATAGGCTGGGCATAATTTTAAAACTTTCATTCTACATTGAAGTAACATGGATCATACAACTTTTAAAACTGAGTTCTCTTTGTAGACAGTTAAAACACATTTCTGTAGCAATGCACAAAATCCACTAGAAGTCACACTGACCTCTGACTAACTATTGCAGCAATATGTCTTTCTTTCGTAATATCCCTTAGCTAGAAATGAGCAGACAAGAATAATACAGTACAGCAGCATTCTACATTATTCTCTCCTGCTCACTTTTATGGTTCCTATCTCTCTGATGCCTCAAAGCATTCCCTGATTTATTGGAAAGTGAAGGGGCAGTGCCACTAATGTCAGAACTCTGAAACCCAGCAGAACTAGAAAACATTTCATAGGGAAAGCCGCAAACTGCAAAATGAAAATTCACATGCTATAGCCAGATCCATGAAATTGTGTATTTTTAACTGAAGGTCCTACTGCCATTAATAGTGTTACTTGTATTACCAGAGTTCTTCTCTCATGCCAGATGCTGTAATATCCTAACAACCCCTCAGAACAACAGTAATTCTGTAGCATTAGTCCAAACATTTTACACCTTCTTAGTAATAAAGGCAGGCTCTACAAAATGCCATGCTCTACAAAAACTAGCAGTACCCGGTCCAGTTATTAGTAAAGGTATCTTGGGTTTAAGACCACAATAATCTCCAACAGAATAAGGAGAAACTACATGAATTCACCAAATCAGTTTTCTGTTGGGTGTTCATTCATAGCCACACAAATTTACAACTTTTAACATACTAAAAGACAAAAAAACCCCACACTACTTTCTAATAAAAATGTTATTTAAAAAGATGCCATAAACATATGATATTTGGCTTGATACTTTGATTTTACCACTATCTCTAATTTTATACTCAAGGTCCAGGAAAATACAAAGAATAAACACCTGTACAGAACAAAGGGTGAAACTGGTTATCTGTAATTTGCTGCCAAAGGCCCGAATTAAAAAATGGTACCAAACAGGAAAAAAAGTCTTAACTTGGCCTCAGATGTTATTTCACAAGGTAAAAATATTTTTACATAGAAAACTGTTTGTTAAACAACCATTGTCCATTCATTTATGACAATAGATGCAGCGGAAATTATAAAGACATTCTTCTTCGAGCATATATAGAAACCCCCTACATTATTATTGTTTTATGTTAGAGATTAAAACCTAAAAAAAAAAGGGAAAGAACTTACAATGTAGAGAGAGAAAAAAAAGATTTGATAGCTCTTTCTGTTCATATATCAGAGAAAGCAAGATGTGATATCTGAGGATGACATATTTTTCTGTCTTCCTGAATTATCCCAAAACAGAAAGAAAAGCAACTAAAAATAAGTGTCAGAGAAAAAAAAAAGGCAACACGGTCATGCAAATTGCTTCCAAGTGTTTTTTAAAAGATGCTTATAGAGATTTTTGAGCCATAAGCAACACTGGTTGTGAATAAAATGGGAGGAAAAATCTAGAGACCCAGGGGGTGAAAGAAGAAGGGGAAACAGTAGTGTTTATCACTCTTTACAATGAGGAAATGTAACTCAGATAATTATATGCCTCAGATTGATAAACTGCAACTTAGAGCCATGAAAAAAATATTTCTACTACTTGTGGACATAGACTATCAAACAATCTTGTGTGAAGGAAGAAAAATACAGCATAATATCTGATGAAGCTGACACACAACAAAAGCTGGGGAAAATGTCACAAAAGAAGGTTAATGTTCAAGTTACTTGATGCATCACAGTCCAAGAGAGATTTGGTACAATTTGCAAATGAAGATATGCTAACAGAAGGCTAGGACACGAGTGAAAAAGGGTCCAAGAGGAGCCAAAAGGCAGACTGAAAAGCAGCAGCATTTTTATTTACTTAATAAGAAAAGCATTTACCAAAGAAAATTTTTGTGGGGTATATTCTCTAAATTAAAATGGATTTTTTCCCACCATAGAAATGTAAGATAGAGATAAACCATAAGAATGAGATAAAAGAATTTAAGAGTCTTGTGTGCTCTATTAGGTAAAACACTGGATGAAATTATCCCAGCAGCCTTTTCTGCCTTATCCTCTCAAGGTTCAGGCTTTTTGGATGTTTTCCACTTTCATTAGGTAAACAGCTTCTTCTCATTAGAAGCAGATATACCCTTATAAGGATTCAAGTTGGGTTGCCTTTATTCATGTTGACACAGATCTTATTCAACCCCTCCAATCTTACCCATTCAGTGATTCAGCTAACAAAGTTGTGTGATTTATTTTGTTTCACTATTATCAAATTATCAACTACTATTAACTACTAATTATCAGAAATGTAACACAACTTTTGAGGCAATAATTGAATTCCCTTCTTTTTATTTACAAATGATGACTCATTATAAAGATTCCACAACCAGAATCTGATAACCAACATCACTTGTTCTATACTATATTAAAAATACTTATTACCTATTTGGCTCTCTAGAAAGGCATGTAAAAATAATAAAAATATTGAATTGTAAAATGGATTGACTGTCTAGAGTTAAACTGCAGATGTGATGTTTAAAGACAATGTTTGAACATACTGCAGTCATCTTTCACTACAGTACCACTTTAAGATATACCGCTCATATTTACAGGAAATGTATTCTATAAAACAAAGAAAAACCTCAAAAAGTCTCTTCCCATGCTACTCAACTCTGTTGAAACAAAGAAAGGAAATGGAGCATGAACATTTAGCAATTAAAAAGTACATGGCTATACCACTGCTAAATTCATCTTGTTACATTACAAGAAAAAAAAAATCACAAGTGCAGCTAAACAACTGAGAACACTCCAACTCTTTGAAATATTATCTTACCCACTATATAGTACTAACAATTCACTGTATAATAAGGATTACACATTCTCACCTTCCATCACGCTAACTGCATTTTCACGGGTCATATACGCATCCTTTTTTCCAGGTGACTAGACAAATGCACATACAAACTTCACCTAAAAATACACTGAGTCTTGCCAAGTAGCAGCAGGATGAAATATACCACAGTAACAATCCTGTCTTTGTCCCAGCCTAACACTATACCTATTAACATGCTTTGATGCTTAGCCAAGAAAAATCTCAGTGCTGGGATTCTGGGTTTTGTGCCCAAGCAATCTGGGCTTGTGTTTAATATAGTATAGTCTGCTTTTAAGTTACTGCCAATCATTAACTCTACAAAGAGTACGTCTGGGATTATTTTTTCTCTACAATGAATGCTATTAAGGTAAAGAAGGCAGAAAAATTCACATTATTTTGAAAAGAATAAGTGGATCATGCAATCCTTAGCACAAAGAAAATAGTCTTATTCAGAAAATAAATTCATATCTAAAAACAATTCTGAAGTAATCTTTGTTTCTTGTATGTCAGTAATATGTGTCCGAAATACTGAATTTCTTGAACAAATTACAAAAATGCAAATTAAAAGAAACACACTGGTTTCTTAAACTTATAGATAAGTTAAGAATTCATTTTCACCAAAGGAAAAGTAGGTAATAGTTTTCAGTTTCTTAAACAATTACACAGAGAATATCATCAGTCAAAAAATAACTTAGGAACATATTAGAGAAAAATGGTTAAAATATGAAACATTACACTTAGCTAAACCAAATATTATTACTATCCTTACAGAAAAATGGACTGAAGTGAGTGATCCCTCATGCACTGAGGAAAAGAAGTATGTAAAACAAAAGAAAATATCAATTAAGTGTGCTTTTAAAGCATTAGTGCTCTGACATTAGTGGAGAAGATGAGAAAAAAACTAACAACAAAATGACTTGATAAAACATATAAAGATTAAAAAAAGAGTAAATATCATTCAAAGTTCTACTCCCAGCAAGAGGCTGTTCCCCTTTCACTGTAAGACTGATATCTTTTATACAGTATGCTGTGGACAGAAGGTCATGCCCACCTTCTACAGCACTAAAACTTGCTTAGAAGTCTCTTGTCTATGACAGCTTACTTCTGGCTCTGATTTTGTAGCTGACTTTTTTTAATTTGATTTACTGAGGTTGTATAAGCAATCTATTTTATTAGATTAGAGAAGTCCACAAGCAACTATAACACTCTAGTTGTGTAAAAACTGGCACGAAAAGGAGGCCAAGTGGACAGGAACAGAAGTCGACAATCTCTTGAGACAGACTTAAAAAAACTAAGTTACTCAATTCCAAGTGTAAGGATTTTTTCTGTCATTTTAGACAAAGCATTCCTTTCTCTCCTTTATCCTCATACCATAGAATGATTATCAAATTCCAGTCCTAATGAACTTCATCGGTTCTCAGGCTTATTTATGAATTTTTGTTTACATTAATAGTTTCACTGGAATCATTGAGTCATGTAAACATTTGCAGAAGTAATCAATTTCCATATGACTGTGGATAAATGGCAATTTACAAATTAGCAATTTCATTACAAACCCTTAATGAATTTATATGCTATGACAAGTCACTCAAAAGCATACAAAATACACATTAATTAATGTAGCAACCTATCAAAATAAACATTGTCATGTAGGTAAGTATGACTGTAAGAATATATGACCTGTGAGTGACTGTGTATGATGTAACTACAAAATTAGGGTATCAATACCAAACTAAAATACTCTGAAAACATTTCTTCTTTCAGACACTTGAACTGCATAGAAGTAAGTATCTTCCTTTTTTCTCTTTACAGCTCTAGCGATTACTGCATGTGTATGATTCCCTAGTTTAACATTAGCCATAGCCAAGATCAAGCAAGGCACCCTAAAAGTACTCAACATTCTTTTTCTGGGGATCTAGTGTATAAAGACAGCTTCACAGAAGCCAAAGAACCCCCAAACAAAAACAAACAAAAAGTTCAAATTACAAATTACAAATATGTGAAAGTTTAAATATTTATACTTTTTGAAAAGCAGAAGCTTAGAACAGCTACTACATTAATCCCACACACACTCAACCAAACTGGGTTTTAAAAGAATACATAAAAATAAGTTCCTTTTTCAGGTTACTTCCATTCCCACTGTTTTTGATATCTAGGGAATGAATTCCCACCAGTTAGTGTCTGTGCTTCTTCTTAACACCACAGGAGAGGAAAAAAAAAAATTTCAGGTAGCTTCAGCTCATGCATATCTGCAAATCATAGCTGTGGCAATAAAACACAAGACATATTGTCTCAGATAAAACAATTTTAAATGTATTTAGAATTCAGGAGACTTCCATCTGCAAACCACTGGAGGCATGTGTCATTTTGTCTACTTTATTTCTGACATAAACTCCAAAATACTTCAAAGGTAGTGCCCCACTTGCACTCTGAGTACAAGCCAAATTTGGCATATGTGAGGCAAGGACTGTATGTCAGAGCACCTGTAACTACAGTGTAAAACCTGGAAAATGTGTTGGTCTTGACAACTGGCAGATGTTCTCTGTATTCTTATGCTGTAAAGTCAATCAATAAATAATGGAATAACTTCATTACTTCCTCACAGGTAATAATCCAAACTCTACCTCTTCACTGGGGCTGAGTCATGTCCAGATTTCCATAAAATGCTTCTCTAGTGAAAGAGCACTGTCCTGATATACACCAAAAATACTCAAGCAGGTACTACCTGCATAATACAGAAATTTTATCTCCTATAACCTTGTCAGGTCTTCACAGCCAAGTTCACATGCTTGAATTAAGACCTTCTCAAGACCTTCTCTATATGATGAACAAGAAAAATTGTCTAATTCAGCTGGTCTTCTTGATGTACTGTATCTAAGGCAAATGACTAGCCTAATGAAATTCTGCTTAGAAACACTTCAATCAAGATACAGAAAAACAGAAAGACTAAAAGAGTGCCATACTGCTCTGTATATGTATCAGCATATTTCATACGCCTAGTTCTCTTCCAAGGAGCTTTTCAAACAACAATTCAAACCAAGAGGGAAAGAACAGAAATAGAAATCGATTAACTACTGAAGAACAACAAGTAGAACACTTAAAACAGTCCTAAACATGTTTAGTGTAATAAAGTTAGGATTTAAGACATTTCAATACCCTGAATTGAAACAGGAGGAGTAGCAAAGATTTGCTTACTTGCTCTCTTGAAATTCAGCATTATATGAGTTTTTGCACTTTTACAGAAATACTGCTTAGAATTTTATTCAGTCTTATTTAAAATTATTTCAATATGTGACTAAATAGCTACTTTTGCATACAGTTGAAATTTACCAATTTAATATATAAATTGTTTAAAATCGTTTAAAGCTTTGGACATTTATTTTACTGTCAAAATGGTCTGCTTCAAGTTATGTTAAAATTAAACAACACAAGCTGTTTTGCTGGTTTATTACTACTGATAGCTCCTAGTTGTAAAAGAAAACCCATACAAAGGGAGCATAATAAACACAGAGTGAACAAGTCTTTTTTGAAATACAGAATTAACGATTTTTAATAAAATAGAAGTATTTACAATTTCCCCATGAAACACAAGCATTAGCCTTAACACTTCAGAGATACAGAACCAGGGAATGGTTTGGGTTGGAAGGAGATTTAAGAGGCAGAATCTTAGAATGGTTTGGGTTGGAAGGGACGGTTAAAAGTTATTGCATCCAAGTCCCTACAGTGTGCAGGGACATTTTCAGCCACATCAGGTTGCTCAGAGCCCTGTTCTGCCAGACCTTGAACAAACCACAGGGGTGGAGCATCCACCACGTCTCTGGGCAACCAGTTCAGCGTTTCACCATACCCATCATAAAAAACATCTCTGTTATAGTTAATCTGAATCAACCCTTTTTTTGGTTAAAATCATTGCCTCTTATTCTTAGAGCAACAGACCCTGACAAAAATTTATCCCCATCTTTCATACAGGTTTTACCTCTCTTGCCCGGCTGGCTATACTTCTTTTGATGCAGCCCAGCTGGTTTTCTGGGCTGCAAATCCACGTTTCCAGCTCACGTCAAGCTTCTTGTCAACCAACACCCACAAGTTTTCTCCTCAGGGCTGCTCTCAATCCATTTTATGCTCGGCCTGTATTTGTGCTTAGTATTGCTCTGACCCAGGTGCAGCACCTTGCACTTGGCATTGTTGAAATTTAGAGTACAATGAGTTTCATTTTGAGAAAAAACAGAAAGAGGGGAAATTTAGGTTTCAGAGTAGCATACAGATTCTGATACAATGCTATTGGAGAGTTTCTTAGCAGAACTCTGTATACGTTCCTGACTGGTTGCTAACTTGGCTAATTCTAAAGTCAACCCAAATAACCTGAAAACTTGCTTCCCAGTATGTACATGTAAGGAAGTCTTAAGAAAAAATATAGTGACACAAAACAGGCCAAAAAACCATCTTCAAGAACTAGGTTACAAAGTTATTGCTCAAAATAGTTGTCAGTGGCACATTAACCACTGAATAGAAATATGCCTGTTTGCTGCAGGAAACTCAGTACGAAATCCATCAGTAGTGAATTGCACAAACTGTGACAGTAGCAAACTGTCATATCAGAACTGCTAGGCAACCTGGGCTTGCTGAACAAAACAAAATCCGAAGACATCTAACTGCCAAAATCTAGGATCTAAAAAACAGAGAAAATGAGAAATTGTTTCTCATAGACTTATGATTTTAAAAAAACTGGAAAGCCCTAGCAACATACATGATATCAGTTGAACACCTGTAAGGAGGGCTGACAGGGTCAACCCGTGGTTCAACGTGGGAATGAACAGGGAAGTGGAAGTAAGAAAAAAAAATTTGCTGCTCTGTGTATACGGCATTATTAAGGCTAATAAGAGATTAATGATGAAAGAGCTTTAAAGAATGTTGAAAAATTGGAGAAGGAAAAGAACCCAAACAACAAAATAATCTGAGGACAGTAAAAAATTTCTTACTGTGAAAACTTGAAAGAACACAATTTGTACAGCTTGTTGAAAGGACTTGATTAGAATTTAAGTGGTTGAAGTAAGAGAAAATACAGCATGCTGCAGTGAACTTCAGAAAATGGCACAGAAAAAAATAATTCAGTGGCTACAAGCTGAACCCAGACAAGTTAAAATGTAAAGCTGGAAGAGGTACTGTTAGGAATAATGTATCTTAAGTACTGGAATAGAATACACTCACTGACTAAATATGGACCAAACTACACTCTTTTGATATCTACAAAAATTACATTTGAATGCCTTTCCTGTTCAGCTGTAGCCAAACACTGAGTTCAATACAAGGGTAACTGGCAGTAAACTATGGCATGAGATACACAGTTTATCTAATCGTCTCCTTTGACTTAAAACACTATTACGAAAATATCTGAATTTTCTGTATGAAAACAGCAGCAGTTCTCCAGGTACAGGGAAGTTTGAAGTCAGTTGCAAAAACAGTTTCTATTTAGAACCTCAAAAGCCAGTTTTATTAACATACAACGTATATTTTCTGGTGCTAAACTGAAAAACCAGGAGACAAACTCTTTCGTTGGACAAAGCCTGATACTAAGTTATACTCAATTTTAAAAAATGCTAGTAGGATTAGAAGTACAATTAATAAATTTAAAATAGTAATTTTGTGAAGAAATACATCTGTTTGTTTAGAAACAGATAAAACTTAACATTCCAAAGTAAGTAAGTAGCTCTAAAATATGGTATTGACATCACACTGCTATACTTACAAACTGACAACATTAACAAAAAAGTAGCTTGCTGAACACAAGATGCTACATCAAGTTTAAATAAGTAGAAGCATATAAATATACATTTTTACTACTCTTCATTATAATGCCTGCTTTATAAGCACAAGGTAACAAGTACACAATAAATGTATTTAAAACAACATATTCTAACATACATTATTAATTTATAAATACAAAATATCCAACTCATTGTTTATAACAACTGCAGATTTATAAAGACAGAAAAGTGTTGATTCAAAGTCTTTTACAAAAGACTTCCATGTGATCACATAAAATTACCTTTAGCTTTTCCACACCACAGTACTATAAGAGCACTTTAGAAAAGCAAACTTGAGTGCTCAGTTTGGCAATGTTTATTCATGTAGATGTTAAGAAAATGTTGAGGTGTCTTGACTATATTCAATTTTTACTACCTGATCTGAATTAGACTTAGCATGAACTTGAAACCCTGCCTAGCATTATTAACTATTTTTATTACAATTGTGCCTAGATGACAAAATAACCATGGGGATCTAAGTTATTTGTCCGAGTTATTTCGTATTGTCTAAACTAAGTCTGAGGAATTACACCTTAAAAACTGCTACAGGTTTCTGCTTGGAGGATGAAGGAAGTTTATATATGCACAGAAAATATGTAAAGCTTCACATATTATTTATTTTACCCATGAAAAACAAATAGGTATAAGAAAAAACAGGAATGCAAAGGAGTGGCCATATAGCCACTATTAATTACAAGTAGTTAATAGTTTCTACTACTACTACTACAACTACTACTACTACTATTCATCCCCTTATGATAGTAATAGCTTATAAACCAAAAGACGTGGTTACTTAGTTCAGCTGTAAATTATAGGATTATTAAGAGAAAAATATACAAGGGGAAACACCAAATTAAATTCAAGTGATGTTAATTACTGAAAAAGTCAGCTTCTCTTCCTCAATAGCTTAGCTTTTTAAGCATTTCTTTCATATTGCTATTTAATACCACATCCATTACAAGGATGAAACTGAACTTGTTGACCGTACAGGGAAAAACTGTAAAGTCTACTGTATTTTACTCCAGACTGCATGTTGTGCAAACAAGAAGCACTGAAAATTTTTAAAGCAGGTAACCAGAAATATGTAGCATCTGAGCTCCACCTACAGGATGAAAAGAAATGTATAAGAAATATTTTTAATTACCAGACTAGAAGAGGACTATTTACTCTGAAGCCTTCAGGTGGTCATCTCAAGCCACTGCCATTTTAAAAACTCAATGTGATGCTGAGAAATTTTATTACTTATGCAATAATGGCAAACACTTCTTCTATCTCGAAACATTCCTCATGTAAACAGCTGTTCTACAGTGAGAAGTCTAGGTTTAAGCTTTCTAATAAAAAACCCCAGACCTGTGGAATTTCTGTAACAACTTGCCAGAATGACTGCAAAACTCTTTTTCCCAAGTTTTCTTACCTAATACAAAGTTGTAACATGTATAAAACTATACATAAGAGGTTAAAATGCATACTGAAATGACTAAAATTAACGTCACCATTTGAGCACTTCAAGTATGGTTGCATTTAGAAGTGGTATTGGATCCCAGTACCATAAATTTGAGAAGGTGTCTATTGTTTCCATACTGTTTCTCTGAAATAGATGTGCAACCTTCAGACCTCACAAATGCATTTGGATTAAAAGAAACAGGACTGATACAAATGAATCAGTTTCGCAGAAAAAGTCATGCATGTTAAAGACAGCACTCTGAAACAAATATTCTTAGAAATTCAATTATTCTACTAGCACATTCAAGTATCTGATGAGTTGAAATTTTGACAGATATCAGAAGTTTCTTCACCCTCTGATATGTCAGTAGACATTACCCTCAAGCTATGGATAGTCCATCCAACTTTTTCTTTGATATTTACACCTCCCACATCTCTGCCTCTGGCCAACATAGGCTTCGACTACAGTGGGTGGTGAACACCCACAAGTATATTATCAAACATGTCCAGTACACTTAGAAAATAGTCACTATTTCAGACAACGAAACTTGATATTGTTGATCTTACTTAATCTAAACAGACCTCAAATGTAAAAACACATTATTTATAACAAACAATATCATGCCTTTGATTTTCACGCCAGAGGATGGCAGACAATTATTTGGAAAACAGTAAGTCAAGAAATTTATGTTACTTGTGATACTAAGCAGTATCTCCCAAGGCTATGGCTCCCAACTGCTAAAAATGCACCCAATAAAACCCTCTTCTGAGTTAAAATAACCCATCTGGCTATAATACTATTACAACTGACACCCTGAAAGAGTAGAATAACCACAAACAGAGCACACTGACTGACCACATGCAGAGCCAGCGGCTTACAGACTGACTACACAAATGTCTCTGAAAATGAGCTAAAACATGATGCAAGCTTGGGCATTAAGTATCTCATTTCTAGGGCTACCCTCTAGCTTTGTGTTCTCTTCATGTTACAAACTTGTTATTACACCGTAGGCAATTTTGTTTCCAGCAGCCATTCTTATAAAACTCCAGGGACAATTAAACAGATTGGTGGACAGGTAGTTGGACAGATAGGGAGGTAGTAAGTATGTACAGATTCCAAAGCCTTTTCCTGTTCTAAAGATGTTATTTGACTGCCATACACTTCAAGGTTCTTTTTCAGAGAGAGCTTTTCTTGGAGACCTTTCAAATTTCTGAATCCTTGCCTCCACTACCAGATATGGCTATTTAATGCTAAACCGTACTTGTTCAGTCTCTCTCCACAACCAAGAACAATTCATTGACTCTAAAAAGCTTAAACTTGTGTCAATCTAAACCACAGGACCAGTAGCCAGATTTTGGGATTGAAGTTATCCATCATACTCATTGATCTCAGTAGACTTCCTGTGGACCACGTGTCTACAGCAGAGATAGTACTGCCACCAATTCCCAAAGCAACACACAGCACAACTTCAAAGACAACGGAAAGAAAAGTCAGGTGATCTCTTTTACAAAATGTCTTGTATATGTTCTTTAAAAAAATACCTAGTTATATCTAACATAGCCATAAAATCAAGATCTTGTATTTCATATAGTGCAATTTACATGCTCTTACAGAGAGAAAGGAACACTGAAAAACAGAAAACCAGTGCTCAAGAATTAAAGTTTCATGCTGGTTTCAGCTGGGGTAGAGTTAATTTTCTTTGCTGTACCTAGCATGGGGCTGCATTTTGGACTTGTGCTAAACAGAGAGTTGGTAACATAGAGATGCTTTTGTTATTGCTTAGCAGGGCTTACACAGAGCCAAGGCCTTTCCTGCTTTTTGTACTGCCACACAGGCAGAAGAAATGGAGTGCCTGGGAGGTTGGGAGGAGACACAGCCAGGACAGGTGACTCCAGTTGATAAAAGAGATATTTCAGCCCATGTGGCATCACGCTCAGTATATACAGTGGGGGGAAGAAGGAAGAAAGGGGGGATGTTTGAAGTGATGGCGCTGGTCTTCCCAAGTCACTGTTACATGTGATAGGGCCCAGCTTTCCTGGAGATGGCTGAACACCTGCCTGCCCATGGGAAGCAGTGAATTCATTCCTTGTTTTGTTTTGCCTGCATGTGCAGTTTTTGCTTTCCCTATTAAACTGTCTTTACCTCAGCTGAGTTCTTTATCTTTTATCCTTCTGGTTCTCTCCCAGATCCTGCTGGTGGGGCAGTGAGCGAGTGGCTGCATGGGGCTTGGTGACTGGTGGGGGATAAACCACAACACATGACTCCACAGAGATCAGATTTATGTATTGTTCCAAAAGAAATGGAGTAACATCAGTTTACAGATTTGACCACACAGCTCTTGTTGACTACATGAAATCTGACGAATCATGGATGTTAGTTACCTAGCCTCTAACTAGAAGTAAATCACGACAGGATAAACTAATGCCCATTTAAATTACAGATTTTGTTTACAGTTTCCTTATTTTTGTTATTGCGCTGGGTCTTTGATGTCAAATGCTCTTCTTATGTATCTCTGGCTATTACGTGGGTCCTCTCTTCAGCAAATATAAAATTATGAGGAACTTCAGAAGTAACATCTTCCAAGCCTGAGAAAGAACTGACTGGAACAAATTCAGATGTGCTCAAATTGCAAAGGCTTCTGTACGGTACTTGGTGTGATTCTTAGATTCAAATCAATAGTGAAGATGATGTAGAAAAGGACACTGAATTTCCCTCTTAAATCCCATGAATATTTTAGTTTCTAGAGCTCTTCAAACCTATTAAAGTGGTTAATACAAATTGCTTTCCTAGCAATGTTGTCACTGGGCATCTGGTACGCTGCAAGAGTAAGTACTGTGTTAAACCAGGCTTCACTGGATGACTCTCCGTTCTGTGAGTCTCAGTGGTGGACGACTACTGTGTGTTAGCACAGATAAAGAAGCTGCAAAACTCAGTCTTACAACTGAGTAGAAAGACAAAGGGACAAATACATATACACTTAATTTTTAACTCACAGGGAAAAATAAAACTCCCATACAAGGTATCAATAAGTGCTGAGTGTAACAAAATGCAAGTTAACTGTTTTAAACTGCCAAACAAAACTAAGAAATGACAAAGAATGAAAGCAATAGGTAATCTCACCTTCCGCAGTTGGAGGTGGGCGGGGTGAGTATTTTTAATGTAACACTCACCTATCAATGCTGTAACTGCAAAACTGGAATTGAGCAGAAAATCTTAAAACTGTAAACAATCTAAAGAAAAAACCCAACCAAGCAAAACAATCCTTACCTGCGACTAGTTGTTTTCCTTTCTGACTTAGTTTCTTCCTCTTGAAGTTGCTGTTTAGCATTTTCACTTGTATCAATTTTCAATTTCTTGGCAATGCGTTCCTTTATTTGAGATCTCTCATTACTAGCCGCTTCATCTTCTACACTATCAGCATCTTCATCATGTTCTTCTTCGTCCTTTATTGATATAAAATGAAAAAAATCCTTTAGATATTTTTTAGTACAGAATGATGAATACAGAAATTTTTTTCTTATAAATATAGTCTCGTTCAAGAAAAAAGATGAATATTTCATTTCAAAGCAAATGTTTCAAACAAATATATCCTTATTTGCTTCTGAGGGAACAAAAAAATACAAATATGATAATTTCTTTTTCATACACAAGTTACTTCTTTCCTGTAGGGTTAAAAAAATTAAAAGAGTCTATTGTAGACCATTAACTCCTACAGGTCTATAGATGACATCATAGGAGTGTGATATTACTCGTATCATTGTTCATGAATCCAAAATTTGATCAAGACGATATACTAAACTTTTCCTTCATTTTCCACTGAAAGAAAAACTGAAGAACTTCCTACCACATGGCTATACTACAGTCATGATGGGATGGAAGAGGTTAGTCCATCAGCTCCTGCTAGGCAACTTACAGATACTAAATTGATCATAACAGGCTGTGAAAACCTGTGGAATCAATCATCGCAGCTTGCCACAGAGGTCCAAGGAGAGGCCTCAGGATTCCATGACTAGCAGAGGTAGGCAAAAGGGGATAAACCACCTTGGATCAAAGACATTTGAAGGGAGAAATAATTGGAGAATGAAGAAGTGGCCTGACTAGACCAAGGGATCTAAGTTTGACTACTTCCTTTCTTGAAGAAGGAAGTCTGTATGAATCTTAATTGAAGAATGTTAGCTTGAAGATGACACGGTACATCTTTTTACATTTATTTGGCGTGATGCTAATCAGCAAAAGGAAAGTGTAAGATACCACATGATTCTAATTTTAGCCAAAGAAAGAAAGGACACTTAGAAATAGTAATCCGGAGGACTTCACTGTATGCAGGAGACTGCCGGAATGTAAGCACTTGGGAAGGAAGAACATCTACATGTCTTGGGTGTGGTGGACGGGTAGGAGGAAGAGTAGTAGCATGAAGACCATGTCCATAAACACGGAGGGGGAGAGGATAGAAAAGCAAAAGCAGCAAGAGGCAAATTTGGGAAATAGAAGAGAAAAATCAAGAGCTGGATTTCAGAAGTTGTAGTGGAGTCACTGTTTGGGAATCTTTAGATGCTTAAATTTGAGATTTAGGCACGACAAGACCACTCAGGAATAAAAAAGAAATCTCTGGATATTCAGCACAGTAAAATAGCTGAATATTTTGCCAGTGGAAAGACTAAAAGGCTGTTGGGGGGGTTTTGTCTGTTCTTCTTTAATAGGGGAAGAGAAAAGTGGA
The DNA here is from genome assembly GCA_013397865.1 of Struthidea cinerea. Classification (NCBI taxonomy): domain Eukaryota; kingdom Metazoa; phylum Chordata; class Aves; order Passeriformes; family Corcoracidae; genus Struthidea; species Struthidea cinerea. The sequence goes on along the minus strand of VZTI01002861.1, from coordinate 274,181 downwards.
ACAGGAGCAGCATTTCCCTCAATTTCCCAGAAAGGTACTGTTTGACACAGGAGATAACGACACTTTCTCAAGGATTTGCTTACATGGTAAGTTGTCAGACAGATGGGTGACTACAGACCTCGACAGCAGGGGGAGGTCCAAAAAAGAAAGTGACAGGACTGTGTTCAAAATGTGTAACAGTCAAGGATAAAAACAGACTGCTGGTGGAGATTTGGCTACGACTTAGGTAAGAGTATTTCACTGAAACACAAGGAGCTGGACAGGAGAAGTTCTGAAATAAAAACGGACAACTCTAGACAACTTGCAATTGCTAAGTAGTAAGCTAGTTAAAATTTACAGAAATTTGAGTAACAGGAGGGGGGTTAAAATGGGAGGGACAAAATGGTTCAACTTGTCCCACCTGACTAAATCCCCTACTTCCCAAACCGTCCATTACCCTCAGTTTGCACAGTATTTCACCATTTTTCTTATAGAAAAACACTGGAGAAACAGGATATAACCTTCCTCCTCAACTGCTTTCCCTCCTGCAGCTCTACTCTTTTCTCCTGCCCAGCCTCCTCCTTCAGTCCCTCTTCTCTCTCATTAAGTCCATCTGATCTCAACTAATAGATTTAACAACAGATTCAACAACCCAGATTGAACTGCATGGCACCTCAAAAGGGAAGTGGCTGTTCTGTTGGCTGATGGTTGTTCCCCATGTAACACAGAAATGCAAAACTGCCTCCCTGAAAGCTGTATCACTTCTCGCTGCTGTTAGTAGCTGGGTGGAGTTGCCCTATTCTTCTCTTTAATAGGGAAATAAAAATGCAATGAGACATTTTGTGACAGAATGACTAGTGGCTACTATATATAATATGATTTTCCCATTTAAGAAGATTATTGAACTAAGGGGTGGACATCTAATTTTATCTATACGTAGTACTGCATGAAACATACTGTTCAGCAACTGACTGACAAATAGGGAGAGGAAAAGATATTGTGCAGAAAAGATGTCACTGGTGGGTGTTGGGGTGTCCTGGCAAACCTGCCAGCCTAGGGCTTGGGGGGACAGACCTGCACCTGGAAAAACCCCCTTGGTTAATGTTATGTCTATACAAATATGTATTGGTTTTTCCCTTCCCCACCCGGTGCCAAGGGTTTTGGTTTGACCCTGGGTTCCTTCCCTCCCCATTGGCTGTTGCTGTAAGCCCCACCCCCGTCCCCAGGACCCTGGGGAAAGCCAAGATCTCCCTGGCCAGACAGCTGCCGGGGAGGAGAGAATAAACACCTCCAGCTTCCTCCAGCGTCTCCTTTCTCGCCTTCCTTTGTTCTCGGGGTCCAGGGGGGTCCAACCCAGACCTCCCGTGGATGTAGCTGCTTCACCTCGAGAGGGCTCCGCAGCCAGATAAGGGAAATTACAGACAGCTTGGCCGGCTTTTAAAGTGTGGTCTAAAATCTGCTATTTTGCTGAGCTAGTTTGGGACCTCATCCCCGAGCTAGCCAGCCACAGCAGCCAGACAAAGACACACGTGGGAAAACATTTTGTGAACACATTTCGTATAATGTTTTCAATTAACAACTTGGGCACAAAAACAACCTTAACAAATAGCTGTGAGTTATTGCTAATACAAAGGCTCTCTCAAAGAATTAAATGTACAACTTTGAGGACTGCAATAAGAGAAACAAAATGGTATTTAACAGCATGAACAGCAAGGCCAGGTGCTTAGGGAATACTAACAAGAGGTTCCCTAACATGCTATGGGCTTGTTAGTTGGGGGAGGTAGGGAGATCTGGAAGAATTATTTGCTCCTAGAATTTGCTATATAACTACCAACACATTGCAGCTGTGTAAATGCAAAAGTGATCCTGTGATATGTTAACTAAACTCCAAGAGAGATGATAAATTACTAGCACCACTGTACAAGACCCAGATAACTGTCTGAAGTGCTAGATCTTAGCTAAAATCTTTCAATGAAATGAAATCTAAAGAGAACACTTCTCCAGGAAAAAAAAGAAAAAGCCTTCATATTTCCAACTTTGGCTTAATTAGGTATATTAGTTAAATTTTTATTCTTCAACCTAATACATCCATGTTCTGTACTCCCTGAACCCAGTTTGCTTAAGAAAGGGCTATTTAAACATCTGAAGAATTATTAATTAAATAGCATTCTCCAAACTCTGCTAACACTAAAATGCTCCTGCACAGCAGGAATTACAAAGGAGAAGAGTGAAAAAATCTGAATTTATACTGTGCCTTGTGAGAAAAGGAACAGGGTATAAGCAAATGCTTTTTTTTCGGCACACAAATGGCACAGACTGTGTTCTTCCTTTCCTTCCAGTGTGTCAACACACAGTGTAGTTAATACCTGTGCATGACGGATAGACATAGAAAACAATACTTTCCAGAATTCAGTTAGGGGAATGGGGGATTACATTCCTAGTCAAATATTACATCCTTATCTCAACAGCAATTCAAAGGGGTACTCCCATGATCTGTGGTTGGTGACAGAGACATACTTCATCTAACAAGATGCTTGTGCTTATCTGCACCATGTACGACAATTTCTTTGTACTTAAATTGCCTCCACATTTAGTTGAATGTTACTGTCTGATTATTCAGATTTCATGTCTTTCAGAGGTGACAGTCTTCGTCAATACAATTTAACTGCTACAATTTAGCAATTCACTGAATTTTTGTTCTCTTGAAGAAATCGTTCAAACAGGACTCTGACTCACATGCAGACTAACCCTCAAATATTGCAATTATATAATTATTCATGACAAACTTGATTTTAACTACTTTTTTAGAAGCAGTTTCAGGGGTTTAATCACTCTGGTGGTTTGTCACTGTATGGTACACAACCCATATACCATACTTCTCTATACCTAACCCACTGACTGAAATACAATATAAACAGTTTTTATAAAGTGTAGCAGGTATTATGCTAATTCTACCCTGCTGTGAATAGCCAAACATTAGAGCTCGGAGAGAGCCTTCAGGCTTGTGCTGGAAATCTGACTTGAGCTAGTTCTCAAAGATCTCTAAAGTAGCACTTCTTCCCCAAAGAAAATCTATTCTGCACACAGTAAAAAACAAAGACTTATTTGTAAAAAAATGATACTTACCTCACTCAAATCCTTTTCTTCATTTGCTCCTTCACTAAAAGAAGAAAAAAAATCTAACTACTTTGAAGTACTAGAGGAGATTCAATACAATATTTTAAACCCACCATTTCTTAAATAAAAAAATTGTTAGCCACCTGAAATTTTAGTGAATGCTTTATATCATCCTCACATTAATCTTAAAAGTATCAATTAATATTATTTTCTATAATTTGACCATCATTATCTTTTCTAATTAGAAATGCTGAAAAACAAGGACTTTCATGCAATGGAGAAATCCTAACTATCCTACCTACCTTGAGGTATTCAAGCAAAACACTAATGTATACAGTTAAAACCACCAAAACCCAGCTGACATGTTTTTGATCTCATTTATCAAATGATTACTAGCATTTCATTGCAACCAGTTTATATTTTGGAAGATGCATTTTACTGATAATTAAGCTTAACATCAAGATTTTAATGTCTTATACAGCTACAGTTTGGTGAATTAAGAAAGAAATCTATTTGAATATACTAAGGCTAACACACTCACTGTTAATTATCACAAACTAATAAGTACCCTTGAACCTTTTTAGCCCAGAATTTAAAAAAATAAGTTATGTTAGAGAAAAAGCAAGGAATATTAAAGAAGTCCCAAAAGTTAAGGCTTTGAAGTGTGCTCCAAGCAATCAGTAAGTAATCAAGATCATTAAAGAAACTCTAGATGTGTTGCAATCAATGACATTAATTTAATAAAGTGCTGCACCTGGGTCAGGGCAACTGCTGATACCAATATAGACGGGGGGATGAATGGACTGAGAACAGCCCAGCAAGGAGGACCTGCGGGTGCTGGTGGATGAAAAGCTGGACATGAGTTGACAATGTACGCTTGAAGCCCACAAATCCAGTTGTGTCCTGGGCTGCATCCAAAGCAGTGCAGCCAGCAGGGCCAGGGAGGGGATTCTGCCCCTCTGCTCTGCTGAGACCCCACCTGCAGTGCTGCATCCAGCTCTGGGGTCCCAGCACAGGAAGGACATGGACCTGATGGAGGGACTCCAGAAGAGAGCCATGAAGATGAATACCTCTCCACTGAGGAAAGGCAGGATTGTTCAGCCTGGAGAAGACACCAGGGACACCTTGTTGCAGCCTTTCCATACTTAAGAGTGGGTCTATAAGAAAGATGGGGACAGACTTTTTAGCAGGGCTTGTTGTGAAAGAACAAGGGGTAATGGTTCGAAACCAGAAGAGGGTAAATTCAGACTAGACATAAGGAAGGTGTTTTTTATGAGTCAGGTGGTGAGACACTGGACCAGGTTGCCCAGAGAGGGGGTAGATGCTCCACCCCGGGAAACATTCAAGGCCAAGTTGAATGGGGCTCTGTGTTCCTTGATCTAGTTGAAGATGTCCCTGCTCATTGCAGGGGGGCTGGATGTGATAAATTTTAATGGTTCCCTCCAAACCAACTAGTCTACAATTCTAAGATAAGCAAATTCTTGGAGTTAACATACTTTCATGGAATTAAACACTCAACTCTAGTTAAAATTAGAATTTATAAAGTACTAAAAAGAAACAGAGAAGAAAACCAACTTTATCCAAGCATACAGATTCATGATTCACCTAATTTTTAGTGTGTTCTTTAGATTTGGAAAAAAAAAATAGGTATTTTCAAGTATAAGCAGGGTTGGAGGGTTGGGAAAAGCAACTAGAATAATCACAACACGGAGTATCTTCTGCATGAAGAAAATTTAAGTAACTTTAAAAGTTTAGGCTAGGAAAGAGATGGTCTAAGAAAGGATTGTGGTAAAGAGAGGTATAAAAGAGACTGACTGCTCACTGTCTCTTCCAGAATGAGAGTCAGAATTTATGAAGTGCCACTGTTAGCATCCAAGTTCAGGACAAAAAGGGAAGATATTACATCAAACTCTGACAGTCCTCTGAGGTGAAAGTTGATGGAGGCTGGGACACTAGTCAGATAAACATTACATTTGCCCTGCTTTTATTCTTTACTAGATGGCCAGTGGTGGTAACAGCTTAGCAGGTTAGAGAAATATTTAGTCTGATCTAGCACTGGCACTCTTAATTTTTGAAAGAGTAACACGAGTTAACATTTCTTAAATGAGTATTCATGATCACAATTGGGTATAACACATCAAAAGTAGATCTGTTCTAGAAATTAGAAATCACATATTAACCTTTTGACAGCAGGAACTGAGCTTAGATGTGGATCATCCTTCAGGAGATCATGACTACTTTTACTTTTTCCCTTCATGCTCTGTTAAAAGAAAGAAAAAAAAGAAGAAAAAAGGTTTATTCATTTCAGTGTTTAAGAGGCTAGATAGTAAAAAAGGATTATGGTAAGAAAAACATAATTTGTTTCTTTTTAGCTTTAGCCTATCCAGTAAGCTTAAACACTTTAAAGAGCAGAAGAACAGAGAAAGTGGTCCAGAAAGAGAAGCATCAAACTGACTCCATTGATTTATTTTTGCAATAGCAATGCACTTAGTTTTAAAAGAAAGAGCGAAAAAAAAAAAATACATTGTTTAGTCATGACAATCATTACATGTCATAAAGATGGCAGGTCTAGCACATATACATTTGAGTGAATGAAGAGCTAAGAACTTGACTTTCCAATAATGACACACTACAACTCAAAAAACCACCATGTACAAAACAGTACTTCTTAATTGGAAGAACACTAATTAGATCCCTAGGAAAAAAAAAAAAGAAATCAACAAACTGCAATACATCAACCTGGAATACATCATGCAGGAATCATCTACTGACACAAGGAGTCAAATAAATCTAACAACAGATAAGAACTTCAGGCAGAAAGACTGCAGTTAGAAAACATTCTACATGCTAATCTGAAAAAAAGTATACTTAAATTTCAGAGAGAAATCAGACCGAAAATCTCTGCTACAGAAACAGTCTGTATTGTGACCTGTATTGTGAATGTCTCCATCATCTAATGCTTTTGGGAAGACGGTAGGGTGTGGACAAAATCTTGCTCATTTAAATGCAACTACAATTTTTTGTTATGTAGAAAACACAGACTAACACAATCAGCAACATGAAAAGATAATTCCTTCATTAAGGAAGGGGGTGGGGTATTTGGAGTGGTGGTGGGGTTGTGTCTTGCAAAGTGCTCCTAATAAGTACAGACAATAGGCAGTTTGGACACTGAAAGCTATAGTTCAAACTGAAAGAACTAATCAACAACCAGTGGAGGCCCTACAGCCAGATCCCTGACCACACTAATAGCCTTCACGGCCTTGAGGGGTTTTCCCTAGAGCTTCTCCGCCCTTCTTAAACAAGCAAGACTTACTGCATCTACCAACCAAAAAAAGCTCATGAGATTCTAAGTTTGTAGCTGTCAAAGGATCTCAATAAAACCTTGACCTTCCATTTCTCTTATCAGTAACAGAGAATGGAAGTTAGTGCTGATGTTCATGTACTTCAACTTAATCAGGATTAAGATAACATCCAGAACTACAGAGACACTGATCTAGACCTCTTTTGAACAAACAATGAGGTTTCAAAAAGAAGGTTTTATTTTGTTGCAAAAAATGAACAGAAATTCTTAAAGAGTTGGTGTGGTTATTTATCTAGCTACAGCTAGTTAAGAATTTAGTAGGACAAACAGGCAGATGAGATTTTGAAGCTGAGTTGAAAGCATGGAAACACTGAAATTATGCTTATCATAAAAGAGGCATTCTAATTAGACAATTTTAAACTGAAAATGAGTATTTGGCATGAAAAGTAAGAAAGTCAAAGCAACTGAGTTAAATGCAGTATTACAAGCCAGATATACAGCAAGAGCAAAACAGCAGATGAACATACTAAGGTAAACAAGTAAAGTCTGTCTGAGTGGTAAGTTGAAAAAAGGAAAGAAAAATAGTTAAAACTGCTGTTGTAATAAAACTCTATTATCATTCTGACTGATACCATCTCACTATAATATTGTCCATCATTATTCATTATTTTCCTTTTGTATTTTAACTAACTTCTGAAGACTGACAACCATTTTTTCACTTATGTGGTACAGGATGCAGGACCATGTAGTCTGATCAGCTACATGGTGAATTGAAGCAGCAAGGTGCTGTAGAAAGTCTATGGGTCTAGTAAAACAACTTGGTCAGGAGTAGAAATGAAATCAACAATTTATTAAAGAAATTTTTAAACTAACCTTATTTAAGTTGCAACGTCAGGGAAGGAAATGTTAGACCAAAGATTACCTCTGCAACCCTTGTTCTGTGAACGTGAACATTTCACTATAGTGCACTATTAAATTACAATAGTGGACTATTTTCTCCACAATAACCACATTTTGCACACAGACAAAAGGATATATGTAAGAAAATGGAGCTAAGCGGGCACTGGATATGCATAAGATGATCTTCAGAATTCAAGTATTTTACCATATAATCGCACTCATAAATTAACGACTTGAGAAAGAATAAAGTACCTATCGCTTCCGTGACTTTTAAACAGCAGACATAGACCTATACTGTGAAACTCCATGGAAATGTAAAAATTTCATGAAGTAACTGAAGGCACCTTCAAAATCAAGCAAGTTAAAAACCTCTGTTTTTTCAAAATGCCGTAACAGCAGAATTCTAAAAACTAGAGCAATTTCTAGTATTATTGTTCAAAATGCAAACATAAGAACAAGACTAAGAACTTTAAAGCTTTCCACAAATATGCAGAAAAGATAATTAGGACAAAAAGAAAAATAAGGATAATTTGGTACAATACCTGACTAACTCTACTGACTTCTTCCTCTTCTTCTTCAGCTTCTTCCCCAAAGGAAAGTAGGTTAAAGTTTCTTTAAGAGAAAAAAGAAAATTTCTAGTAAAATTTTAAATACAGTCTTAGTAACATTCCATTAAATACATTACGTTCATGTTGTACATGATTTTTTAAAAAACCTTTTGTCCTGCTAAATGTACCAATTCCAAACAACTACCGCATTTTGCTTTGCAATAAGTCATAAATATTTAGCAAAGCATGTTGTATTATATTCCTGAGATAAAACAAAGATAGCAAAGCATCAGTTAATACACAATTTAAGAAATTCTGTCTTCACTAACTTTCCCAGACTCTTGAATGCTGACAGTTCTGTTGCATTTTTTCCTCAAAAGAGCAGCATTCAAGACACAAGATTTTCAAGATACGATGGCTCAGAAGGGTATCAAATGTGTACACATTCACAGAATGCAATCAGAAGAAATTATAATCTATAATTTCTTTTTCAAGAGTTAATTGTTTACACTATGTTGGAACCAGTCAGCTGCAACACGTTCTATTTTTGTGCAACAGAACTGGCAGCGTGCGCACTTCAGAGTTCTTATCACTTTTCAATGCATGTTTGTGACTATAATTTTCATTCACAGAAACTAAAATTTTCCATGTCAAAATGCCTGCCTCTTGCTCAGTACTTCAGTGGGGGAGAAGTGGTATCTGATAAAATAAGTTCAAAAAATCCCAAAGAACTGAGCTGCGACCTAGTTACTCCTACCAGTAGGTTTTAAATGCAGTGTCATCTCAGTCAGATGATTGCTCATTGAGGCATGTGGGAATGATAAACTACCTTTTATTATTTTCAACAAACTGTCACATGCACTAAACAGTTACAGCTCAGCAGATGCACAGTAAACATTTCAGTCAGAGAAACTAGATTTGCATGATCCTCCCCAGAAACAAGGAAGTGCTTCAAAGGCAGAAATGGAAATAAAAAACTGCCAAGCTACAAGTTAAAGGTGAAAGAAAATTAACCACCACTTATGTTGCAGATATTTACTTTGTGCCTTTTACTTTGAACTTTTTAGTTTCTTCTTCTGGCTTGTCCTTCTTCAGTTTTCTGTTTGGTCTTGGGACAATGTCATCAAAAGGATTAAACAAAACCTGTTAAAAAACCCAGTACTTTAGACACATCTTTAGTAAGCATTTTGTAATTAAGTGATTCAATATTTTAAAACAACATGCAAAAGGACAAACCAAATTTTCTGAACACTGTGCACAAAAGAATTTTAAAATGTCATATTTCAAACCAGAACACACTCACCTCACTACTTCTTATTTTGTGCGGACTGAGCGGTCTCTCTTCTTTGTCAACTTCTACTTCAGCCAGGCGCAACATGTTGTATATTGTATCCCCTGTAACCTGGCAAATTTACAAGAAAAGGTTTGAAAGTCCTTGACTGTAATTTGTGTTATTTATTCTGCAAAATACAAGGCAATTATTATGTAAAAATTTTTGAAAGTACAAGTGATATAGGAAATATCGTAAGCACATAAGACTTCTAAAAGACAGCAAGTACAATGTAGAAAAGTTTGGGTTTTTAAATTTAATGGCAAAAATTGAAGGAATACAGGCAGTTTTGAGAATGTATGCAGAGGAAAATGTTGAAGTCTTACTGTGAACTATGTAACAGAAAAACAAAAACCACGGAAATAAAAAAAATTTGGTTTCTTTTCTTTTAAGTAAATCATGAGAGTGGTAAATTCATTTCATGTTTTTCATTTTCCTGATCCTTCCTGCGTAGTTAGAATCTACAAACAGAATTTTCTAACATGTCATTAGTAGTAGATGAACAGATTAATAACAGAGCCATAACAATACTAATAAGATTATTTAAAGGTAGCACAACATAAAAATACAATTTAGAAGAATAACAACAGCAAAACAGATAATAACAGGAACAACCCACAGAAACATTTCTACCAGATATAAGAAACAAAGAGAACAAAGAGCCTAGAAAGCACTGAAATAAATTTCAACACTAAACTGGTCTTCAGAAAAACCTGTAGTAGCTTCTGTCAGACTTAAACTGAGACTCTAGTTCATGTAACAGACCTTTCCAAAGATTGTGTGCTTGTTGTTAAGTTCATCTGCACGACCCAATGTAAAGAAAAATTGACTCCCGTTATCATGGGGCCCAGCATTTGCCATAGCAACAAGTCCTCTTCGATTAAATCGCAGTCGTGAGTGGAACTCATCCTGGTAAAAGCAGGGCAGAAAAGAGAACGATTTCAGTATGAAACTATTTTTTCACTCCTTTAGCTACAGCGTGATAGGAGGTAGGAGTGATATTATTCACATCAACCTGCACACATAGAAAAATATGCTGCTAATTTTCTTTTTAATTCAGACAGTAATAAATCCCAAGTATTTTGAAACTCAGTGCCAGAATTATATTTAAAAGCTTCTACTTTAAGCAGCAAAAATTATTTTTAGTCAGTATTTCTAATCCCTAATGCCTATAATGATGCAAAAAAGTGAACAATCTTCAAAAGTAACCATAAACACGTAACGAACAAACACAAAACAAGAAATCAGAAACTATAATATCAATAACAGAAAGACACATTACTAATTTAAAAAACTCTAAGTTCTGTCTTGTTAATTTTATCTTTTCCCAGTCATTGCCTAAAAATCAGTTGTTATTATTTTCATTTGCATTTGTTATCCCCCAACATTAAGAAAATCAAAAACATTTTAAAAAGTAACTGCATGTCATACATTTCTTGCAAAAATACCATTCTTGACAATCGCTGTATTTATGTGCAAAAATTCATGAAAGCACAGTAACAGGTTGTAAAAACAGAGTTATGTAAAAATCCACAGGAAGAACATTTTCTGGACCTAAGAAGACAAAATAGGACTTCTTCCAAAGCAAGGAGAAAGTGATGTATACCACTGCAATATCACGATGCTGAACACCGCAATACTGAAATACAACTAATTTGATGCAGCAATGCTACTACAATATTGGCAATTTTTGTTTTGTTCTCTGCTCAGGTACCATTCCCTCCCACAAACTTCAGGTTTGTCCTAGATTTAAAAGTCTAGCAGCGAGAAGATGGAAGGCCCAGAAACAGGCTTTGCAGCTGCAGTCAGAAGTTAAAGGTGCCTGCCCCACCTGAAATAAAACAGGCAGGCAGAACAGAACACAGCTGCTGAGCCAGTGTGTAGCTTCCCCCAGGATCTGAGGCCCCAGGTTTATCATTACACCAGAGCAGCTAGATGTAAGAACTCTCAGTTTAGAAGGGCATATTCAAACATACTGAAGCAGCACATGAAGGCAACTACTGCACATGTATGCATTTCATATAAGACTTGATTTTTCATAACCTACCTTGATAGGAAGAACAACGGATAGAGAATAACAAAAAATTAATGTGTAAGATATACAGATACTCACCTTGAAAGGAGCTCCATAGACTGACTCTCCTCCTGATCCAGTACCAGTGGGATCACCCCCTTGCACAATAAAGCCAGGCACTACTCTGTGAAATACTGTATTATTGTAATACTCTAAAAAAAAAAAAAAAAAGAGAGGAAAAAATAATAAGATATTAAATACATGTAAGTGATCTCAAACCCAAATTTTCATATAGATCATACAGAGATGTCCAGAGACTGAAGTTCCAGAAAGCAAGTACTGTAACTAGATTCCACTGTTGCCTTCCATTTGGTTCCCTTCTGTTCTTTACAGTCTTACAGAAAAACCCCTGCGGTGTCATATGTCTCTTTTGCAAAAAATCTTGCTCATCACGGACAAGATGATCTTGATGAACTACTGTCTTTTCAGCTTTTAAGTTTTATTACTGGAATGATACTGTCAAAATACACCAATTTAAAAGGAGAACTAGAAATACTATGCTCTATCCTGGATGACATCTCACCTACAACATCAGCCATATCCATATACCAGATGATTTGCACTTTCAATCACCAGCATGGAACACCTTTCATCACCTATACTGTACCTAAACTCATAATTTTTGCTGAATAAAACATGTGATACATTTTGCTCTCTAAGTTTTCTTCTTTTATCTATCTACCTGATAAAGGTTACAAGACCGTAAGAAAACAAAAGGAATGAAAACATAACTTTACCTGAACTATACTCCTGGTTGATATAATAATAGTAATAAACAAAAATACATCTGCAGCATGCTGCAAGACACAGTAGGGTGTGCAAATGTTGCAGCATAACAAGACACAGTCACGGATGGTTACACGCCAGGATATCAATGAGAAATACTTAAATGTATTATACAAAGCATAGGATATTACGCAGCATTTTAAAACAATTCAGAAAGGAAGTAAAGCCTGCTGAGGATACATGAACCCTTATCACAGGCTAAGAAATTCCTTTACCATTGCAAAAAGTCTAGGGAAAAGAACACAGAACAGACTGGATCTGTGCTGGAGCCATAAAGCCTAGACTACTATTTTTGTTTAACAGATAAAGGCTAAAACAACTCTTAACAATTCTATAAATGTTTAAATGGGAGAATAGCAGCAGTTAGAAAACATATAAAGGCATCAAGTCTGTCAAAGATTTTTGTTACAGTTTTCTCAGTAGGGAGCTTCTCATTCTGGTACCCACTGCTTCAGTGGGAAGTTTTACAGAGCTTTCATTAACAAAAAAATACAGCAAATGAAATATTAGGAGCACTCACAGAAAAAAAAAAAGAAATGTTAGTGTAAATTGTGATGCAAAAATGAGAATTTTGGAGAACGTCCAATACTGCATCACTGTCTTTTCATACACACACAAAAGTTGTTATACTTTGTAGACATTTACTGAAAATAAGACTTCTCAAGACTCTGAAACACAATATTTCAAAACCATGTCATCTACTTAATTTGAAAAAACCAAACAAAATTTTTACTTTTTTTTCTGCAACAGCTTCCTTGGTAACCTTGAAAAACATTGTCTGAGTGTCAATTAATAACTTCTAAACAGAAAGAGATCTATTGACATACTGAAGTCAAAACATAATTATGACCTCAATTTTACAGAAAAGGCACAAACATCGCATATGAATTAATTTCAGCAATTCCCATCCCATTCAGTCATTACCTTCCATACAAAGCTGGATGAAATTTCTGCATGCTTTTGGTGCTTCTTTTGACCATAATTCTATATCTATCTCTCCTGCTGTAGTTCTCAGCAAAACCTATAAACATACAGATAAATGCAGCATCAGTTTTATTGTAACTTAGTCACTGATCAAAGAATATAACTTCCTAAAAAATACATCTGAATTTGTTATATTAATAAGAGTGGTATACACTTAAGTGTGTCCGGTAGCTACTGTTAGTTCTAACTAGCATTTCCAGATCTTGAGATACAGCTCTGAATCAATATGTATAATAAAGACGCATAATATATCTGACATAACACAACACAACAACATAACATAACATAACATAACATAACATAACATAACATAACATAACATAACATAACATAACATAACATAACATAACGCAACGCGGCTGGTACTTGATAGAAACTTAGATACTCTTTATCACTTCCATAATGAAACAACGTGGGGAAAAAATGCCATAAATCTCCAAAGGCATGTATTTCTCTTACAAGGAATATCGTTATATTCAGTGACAAATCATAACAAAAATAAGGAGGTAAGATATAATCGAGAATAGAGAAAATTAAACGTTCCGAGGACTGCTCTGTGTTATGTCTCCACGCATCACGCCTCGTGCTTTGACTCTGGTAATGTCAAAGAAGTAACTTTAACCAAACCAGTCCAGCACAGAAACAACCACCTCCCCACCCCAAATCACCACAACCACCACCACCAAGTTCGTGTTTCTGTCGTCTGTCCCCCCATAACCCTACAACTTCTCCAGGATCTTCACCCTGGCAGCCTGACCTTCCCGTTGGTGGGCGGCTCCTGGATGTAGATGTTGCTCATGGCGGGGAAAGGACGAGCCCGACCGGCGAACACTCGCCCGCGGCCGACACTGGACTCAGCTTCGCCTCCAGCACTTCCTACCGCCCCCAGCCGCCCGCCATCTTCGGCGCCTGTACTCAGCCAGGGGAAGGGGGGATGAAGCTGCACAAGCCGGGAGGAAGGACGAAGGAATGAGTCTTTGGCCGGAGTCTCTGCGGGATTCACTGACAAAGGACGTGTCTTGGGAAAGACTCGTAGGCTTCTCCACACACCTGTCATCCCCCGCCATGGCTCCCGCCCTCGGAGTACTGAGGCCCCCTTCCTTACCTGTGAGTGGTACGGTCCCCGGGAGTGCGCCGGGCAAAGCCTTCCGGCGGGGAGAAGCGTCGCTGCATGTGCGGGCCGGTTCGGAGGGAGCTGCGGGATGGCGCTGCCGGGTGAGGGGCTCCGGCCCGGGACCGCGGCGGAAGAGGGGGCAGAGCCGGCTGGGTCCAGGCCCGGCATCGTGGGGATGGGGAATCAGCGGCGGGTCGATGCACAATTGCGCGGGGAGGGCACCCGGCCGTGCGCGGCAGTGGGATGCGTGCTGGGGGCGGCGGGCACTACTCCGTCCGCGCTACCGGGGGCAGCGGCAGGGAGATGGAGAGGGGGCCGTGCCCGCGCTGCCGGGGACAGCGGCAGGGAGATGGAGAGGGGGCCGTGCCCGCGCTGCCGGGGGCAGCGGCAGGGAGATGGAGAGGGGGCCGTGCTCGCGCGGGGCAGGGGCAGCGCAGGCGCCTCCGCCCGGGGTTGCGGGGCCTCTCCTCGAGCCTCTGGGTCACCCAGCTCTGCGTTCCCGTCGCCTCCTTGTCTGAGGTTAGAGCCAAAGAACGGTGGCTGTCAGACTTGGCTTTCCTCCTCGACTGTCGGTGTGGATTACCGCTTGTGTCCCAATAGATTGTCCTTGTGAGACAGGGCAGGCAGAAACTACCGCGCGGTTTGCAAGGTATTCACGTCTGTGTTGGCCAAACACAATCGCTATTGTTTCATAGTGTTTTCTTGTCTTGAAAAACGGGGAGCGTTTGGTTCGAGAACTGAACAGGCATGAGCTTTGGTGAGCTGCTTCTCTGATGAAGAGAAGGCCTTAATAAGCTTGGACCCATTCTAGAACGGGTTCTTGAGGAAGACATGTTTGCCTTCAAAGGTTTCCGAAGCTTTTCTTTCCAATCTTATGCTCCACTAAATTAATGAAGTCCTTAGTTCTGTGTCACTTGTCTTGAGAATTAAGTTGTGGGAAGGAGGAGTGGGAAAAGTAAGCTTCTTGCAATTTGTTTGCTTTTAGTCATCTAAAATTTCATCTAGTCTAAACTCCTGCCTCTAACATTATTATTTAAAACCAATGAGAATAATAAAATTTCAGTCCTAGGAATTTGGTGGGAATATTTGATGTCAATATTAATATTCTTGTCATCTGATGGGTGTTTCTTTTGGAGATCCTGATTTACACGGGAGATTTCTATAGTGTGCACATGACTGTACTGACCTCCCTTGGTTGGGATACCAAATCTTTCTTTACCTATAAGTCAGCTGTGCAGTAGGGCTGAGGCTGACTATGCATTTCAGAAAGTTGAGACAAAGTAGGTAGCTTGGCTGATCTTGTTTTGTAGTCCCAAGGAGTACTGAATAAGCAAATACTGGTTTGAATGTTTCTCTGATGTGACATGGCAAGATTTTTATTTTGTGACACTTTATGTTCTCTACCTCCTTATCTCTCATGGGTGTCCTTCTAAAGATAGTCACAAAACAGGCACCTGAACACTGCTGACCTTGAAGGGGATATATAATTCTAAGGTTTTGGGATCTGCAGAAAATCACGTGTTACAGTGGAATATATGGATCTTTGTTGCTTGCCTTTCCAGTACTCTTTAGGGCATAGACCTGAGCTCTCTGAGTTTCCAAGGTAGTTTTTTCCACTTGGGCTTCAAAGGTTTCTGTTATTTTGAGTAGAATTTTCTAAAGACTGCGCTTGTTTGAGTAAATCATAGTTTAAATTAATGGGGCCAATGTACTCAATTTCTGATTCTTTGATTTCTGTAATAGATTTCTTGGTATGTTTGATCGTTTATTTATTTAAATACATTTCCTAGTTATTCAGAAAAATGTACATGACTGCTTAAGTTGCTGGGGTTTTTCTGCTCTATTCAGTTGAAAGATAGAATGGCATCTTTTGATTTTGGGAATTCAGTTGTGACTTTCATTACCAATGGCTTAAATGATTAAAAGTAAGATGTATCTGCTGGGGCAGGGTGCAAGTCCCTGGTTCTTCTCTTCTTCGGAATCATGTCCTACTGTGTCTGTTTACCTTAACTGCTGTCTCACATGGGAGAATCACACACTTTCTATGCCTAAAACTTGCATTATTACGGTTCTTCGTCCTGCTTAGAATCCAAACTTTTCTGTTACTTTCCTTACTTTATTACACATTTGCTTTCTTGCATTCTTTGTATTTGTTGTCATGTTGTCTGGATTCAGAAAAATTTAACAATTTATTGACTTTTTAATTTCCTTCTTTCTTTTCAGGAGTGGTTTTTTGTTTGGTTTGGTCTTTTTGATTGCCTGTTAAAGTCAGTTCTTGCAATTAAAATATAAATCACTTCAGAGTTTCCAGTGAATGCCTGTCAACACTCTTGCACTGCTAGAATTTATATAGTGTGCAACAGATCAGTGGAATGTTAGATATCTATTACTACGTTCATACTGTAACTAAACAAGTGGAAAGGTCACAATGAATCAAATTAGGATTTGTCAGTAAATTATGGAAGACTAAATGATCTCTAGCAGTTTAAACTAGTCAAATGTGTTCTTATAGATTACTGCACAGAAAAATAGCCTTAGAAATGCAGTTTTTTTTAAGAGAACTTAGTTTACGTAATACTCCTGAGGAGTGATCACTTCTATCTGTGTATTGACATTATCAAGCCACATTTGAAAGAAACTTGAAAGTTCTCTTCAGCAACACCTAATTGGTGAAATTTTCTCTTTCAGGTGGAAATAAGGATAACATCAGAGCTGGATGCAAGAAGTGTGGCTACCGTAAGTCTGTAATGAGCAAAAGGAAGTTACAGTGTTTTCTTCAGTTTATGGTGTTGGTTGGAACTGCCTTTTGAGGAGAGGGGAGAAAATGAAAAAAGTGTTCTCCCTTGTTGCCCAGACATTTGTCAGTTTAAATTACCATATTATTTTTCATTTATTTGTTTCATATTCATTCTCTGGCTTCTCACACTTAACAATGTTCCTTGAGTTTCTCAGAAAAAAAATTATTCTCTTGACTTCATACATACTACATTGCAATGCAGTTACTTGAGAAACTTTGAATTGAAAGCACCTTCTTTGATATATACTGAGATTAGCACTTGTGCTTCATCTGAATCTTACTGTAAAGATGCAGGCATTTCAGTTTAAGTTAAGTCCAATCTGATTCACAAGAAAAAACAGTTTAAAATCTGGATAATCTTTTATGTTAAGAAAATATTACTTTGTGCACTGTGTATTTCAAGAAACAGCTACCTTTACTGCTTACAAGTTCTGCAGTTGGCATTTAGCTCATGCTTTGCATTATACGCTGATCATATAAGCATGTCTATGGCTACTTTCCTGCTTAATGGAGACAGGTCTTAGTGAAGATTTTAAATTGTATATCACTGACTCTTAGTTTTAGAACATTGGAGGAATGGACACTGTTTTGTACTGAATTGTCTTGAACTTTTAGCACAGTGAGTTAAGCTGTTTGAGTTTTTTATGAGCGTTAGGTTGGGTGACAGGAAAAAAGCTTGCTTCATTCTTTCACTTCAGGCTTTGCAACAAATTTTGTCAAGGAATTGCTTTGTGTATCTGTTCTTTCCAAGGACCATGGATAAAAATACAGACTTAGTGCTTTGTTTCTACATGCAGCAGGTATCAGAAGCTTTCTGGAAGAAAGGGAAACTTGTAGTCAAATTACATTGTCCGTGTTTATGTTCCTAAAATCTCTTGTCTTCAAGGTAGCTTGACATCATCCTTGCTAAGCACATGAGCTTATTTCAATTACTACTTATATTTGCATCTCCCAAACCAGATCTTCATTGTTTTTAAATTTCATTTTATTATTTCAATGAGTGTATTCAGCACAAGGTTTCTAGCTGGTCGTGATTATCAAGATGTAACTTAGAAAACTGAAAATACTGGTGAGGCAGCAGCTTAGTCAGTATTAAGTGCTGGTTGTTAAAGATTATGTCTCATAAGCAAATAGGATTCTACAATTTCACTAGAGGGAGTTAAAGAAGCAATGCAACACTTAGTGGAGTTTTTGAAACACTTCACATTATGTTTTTAGGTAATTTCTTCAGAAAATATCTAAGACCATTAAAAAATATAAACTAAAGTTGAAAAAAAATCTTCAAATTAGCAGAACAGGAGAGAGGCCAGAAAGCACTATTAAATGGAAGAGCACTGCACAATCTATCAAAGTTCTTGGAGACTTTTTCAAAGTAAGCTTTCTCCTGCCGCTTTCACAGATCACAGCCTACCCTTTTTCCTTTCACTTCTCAAAACTGAATAATACAAACATAGATGTTCTTTAGTTTTTTATGTTTTTTGGTAAATTGTAATTTTTCTTTCTGTATATTTATTTTGTTCAGCTGGTCATCTGACATTTGAATGTCGAAACTTCCTCCGAGTAGATCCTCAAAGAGATATTGTTTTAGATGTTAGCAGCACTAGCAGTGAAGACAGCGAGGAAGAGGAACTACAGAGATTACAAGCCATGCGTGAAAAAAAGAGTAAGGTGTTTTTTATGGAGTTTTTTTAGAATACATTAGATAACAGTCTTCTGAGGTGTAGGGACTCTCATTTTATCCTTTTTGATAGCTACTTTTACTTCTTTTAGCCTGTGATTTTGAAATAGGTCTTTTACTCTATATGTTCAGACTTCAGAGATTTGATACACCCACACTCTTTTACTATTAGAATTAATTCCTTCTATAGGAAGTTACTAATGTACTTGTTTGGAACATCTCAAAAAGGGCTCCTAAACACAAAAGATTATTGATCTGTTACTAAGAAGCTGCTTAGAAGAAAATTACATGGATGTTCCAAGTAATCTTTTGATTACGACATGTAGTTTAAACATCTTCTAACTAATGAGAAATATGACACCTGAATTTCTCTCCAGTTTTTAAGTAGGATTTTGACTGAAGCAGCTAGTAAATTGGAATTCAATCATTCATATTTGGAGAAGTACTGTTCTATATTTGGAAGGTCTGAGTATCGGGACTTTGTCAGAGAGAGAATAGATGAGTTCTTTATCAGATACTTGAGTTCATTTGAATTTGGACTCCAAAGAGGTTGTTCACCTAAGAAGGGCAGTTTGTTCTGCCATAGCATGTTTTAAATGAATGAACATTCTTCTCCTCTGCCCTTTTCTTTTTCATTATGTTTTGTTCTGTTGCTCTCACATGCTCTGACATTTAGTTCCTACTGAAGATGCTATTTAGAAAGGAAAAGGGATAGATAGAACCCTATAGTTAGCTGTACACTTCAGAAAAAATGGATAGGCTGTTTATCAAGAGTGCTGAATTGGTACTGCAGTGGTACTTTCTTGGAACAAGTCTCTTTGGAAAAAATACTTAAAATTTATTATGTATTTTTGAATGTAAAGGTTGGGTTTTTCGGTCCTAAGCTGTCTGAAGATGGATATCTGCATGAAAAACAGCTGTTTACTTGATCTTCTAATATTCCTATTTACTATATGTTCTTTCTCAAGTTGTGGCTGTTACGCATATTGTAAGGAGAAATGTATCTGTCAATTATCTGTGAATTTTGCCATTTTCAAGTGGCCTCATCTTCTCAAGATTTTGCACTATTTTCTTAAAAAAATACTGTTCGTTCACCCATTCTCATTCATATTTTTTCATTGCTCCAAAGGTAATTTGGTCTTTTATGTCATACTAAATTCTTTCAAGTTCCGCTCCATAACATACAGACCAATATTTGTATTTGTGATAGCAAAGGAATAACTACACCAGCATGCAGATTTTATTGAAAGTGTCTTAGGAATAAGATGAAATACTCAAAATTGGCTGTCTCTTTTTTAAGGATAAATTATAAAACCAGTATTTTCCTGTTGGCTGAATGTGTATTTATGTGGTGGATTTGCATTTTGCAAAGTTCAAAAGTACTTTTTGAACTGGTATAGAAAAATCTAAGGTCAGAAATTTCATCTATGTCATAAAAATACTGCCTGTAAGTGAAATGTGAAGTTGCTATACCATGCTGTACAGCATTAGGGCAGGAAGCAGACACAACCAGATGAGGGGTGACTCTTCTGCCAGTCTCTGTAGGCAATATATTGACAATTAACTCCAATGAGTCTCACTTATGGCATTGCTGTTTGTGAAGCGTGAAATGAGGATGTGTGAAAGTAACTCAGGGAAGCCTAACAGAATATTGTTTTTCTTGTATGTTCTAGTTAAATGACCTGTTTTCAGACTTGGACAATAATATGGTAAATGTTAAAACTGTTAAAATACAGAAGAACAGATATGAAAACCTGAATCTGATGTAAACATATAGGAAGAGGTCTTTTTGCTGCATTTTACAGCCATTCCTTCATTCTTAGTGCTTAGATCAATGTCAGTACAATGTAAGTCATGTAGAAATGTCCTGCTACTCTGCAATATATTTCTGAAGTTGCTATACTAACCAGAATTTGGGGGAAGGAAAAGAAAGCCTTTTAACAAGACTTTTGTAGTAACTTTACATTGCTATTAAAGCTACTTTTTTAATGCTGATCTTAATTCAGACACGTGTTTTGTAAACTTTAACTTTCTACCCACAGATTCAAATGAAGAGGAAGAAAAAAAGAAACAAAAAAGAAAAAGCAAAGAGAAAACAAAATTAAAAAGACCGAAGAAAAGGTAACCTTCACACACTTCTTTTCATTTCAAAACATGACTTCAGAAATGTTTTTGATACTTGTGTGCTTTCTCAGGAAATTGCTTCTATGGATGGAGCTTTATTTGCAAGTACATCTTTGGTTTGAAAAGTTTTCTTTTTTCCAGTGAGAACTGATTAACAGTAAGGTAATGGTAAAACAATGATAAGGTAAAGGTTCTTCGATTAATGGTGGAGTCACAGGCTTTCTGCCATGGAGTTAGGATCACAGGAGCCTTGAAAGCTCTAGCAAGCTGAAGGTCTGCAGATCAGAGAAAGCAGTACTCCCTCTGACTGTCCAGCTCTAGGCAAGCTGTGATGGGAAAAGAGCAAGTCAGGAGGATTGTGGGGTTAGTCCCCAGCTTAGCCAGGGTGGAGAAGGTTCTCTGAAGTTCAGAAACTGTAGGGTTCTTTGTGTGCACATGCATGTGTTAACACACCTGCAGGTACACACATCTGCTCTGAGTAACACGCAGTTATCAAAAGGGAAACCTCTGTAATACTTCACAGGTGTTGAGTTTTAGGGTACCTGTTAACGTAGAAGTCTAAAAACAGTGTTACTCCAGTTTCAGAGGAAAATGTCATCATACCCCAATGTATTGTGAATCTGAGTTCTGGCCTGTGGACTGATTTGGTTTTGGGGATTTTTTTTCTTTTTTCTTTTTTTTTTTTTGAAATGAGACCATAGATGAGGCTAATGGTTTGTTGTTAGGACAGGTGATAAGACTATATCCCAGGAACTGTACTGGAAGCTATAAACTGTAAAATGTGTTCGGAGACCACAAGAAGATGTCTCTCAGAAATAAAGAAATGGGATTTAATACCTATTGTACTTGCATTTCTCCCTTTCCTCATTTAAGTTGTGTAGCTCAGACATCCACTTTTGAAGACAGACCTTACACTTGTGAAGAAGTAGAACAGAAGAGAGTCAGTCTGGTTGTTGGTTTTCTCTACATGCAAGGAATAGTTAATCAAGTAAACAATAGCACAAAACTGCCCTCTTTTGTATTCATGAATACGTAATAAATTTTATTGTCCTCATAATTCTTTTATGTATGTAATCACTCATCACTGCTGGTTAGAGACCAATAGTATAAGCTGCAAGAACCTAAAATTTTTTCCTACCTGTTTCTTGTAGATTTTTGCATCAGGGACATACATCTGAAGGCATTAATTAGCATTGTTATTGATCATGTGGTATTTTAAAAGTGGAAGCTCTGTCTTGCTGTCATACTTTATTTTCTGATGGTCTGTACTCCTGGTCTTTCTTTTCTCAAAGACTGAAAACCCATACAACTTGCCTATTACATGTATTATAAACATACTGCTTTTCTGGCATGAAAGTGTTATTAGGAAAGTCATCATTTAAATTAAACATGAAGACTCAGATATCGTAAGCTTTCCAGTGGATGCTACTGTACAAATTCTACTCCAAATTCGATTTGTGACATTATATAAATACTGAGACCTTAAATTATTATTGTGTAATTTTCCCTCTTTTAATTACATACTGATCTGCATTTTTTTTACAGATCTTCCTCATCAAGTTCAGCTGAAGAGGATGAGCCAAAGTCAAAAAAACAAAAATCACACAAAAAAGAAAAGGAAAAGGGAAAAAAGCATAAATCTAAGAAAGGAAAGCATCATAAAAAGGAGAAAAAGAAGAGACGAAAGGAAAAAAGTTCATCTTCTAGCAGTTCAGACAGTTCAAGTAGTGACTGAGATGCTGGTCTATTCTTGTGTTTGCTTCTGCAGAGATGATTTTCCTATCATAGGAATTTTATTTATGCTTTGCAATGCTGCTTAAAAATGGAATATATATATATATTTGAGAAATCTATTTGCATACATCAGTGCTTCAAATTATTAGATGGACCATTTAGGAAAAAGATCTGTTTTTCTGTTTCAGGTTTATTAGTACTAAACCATGCAAATTTAACTAGTTCTTCACTCTTATTCTTAGTTCAGTTGTGATTGTGTTTGTAATCCTTTGTAGTAGGATGTAGTAAACTGCAGTTTGCAAGGCTTTGTGTAGAAAGATCTGGACTTAAATATGCTTAATTTCAAAATGGTTACATCAAATATGGAAATTCAAGTGAGATTTTCTATTACCCTTCAATTAAATGTATGTTTTATAAAACATTTTCTGCTTACATACATTAATTAGTAAGTGCAAATATGAAACACTGTTCATGTCCTGAGAGGGGAAGAGTGAGCAATGAGAAGCTAAAAAAGATTGATTCTTCAAAATTATCTTCTAAAATTGGTCTAGTCATAGACTGTGAAACACAATTACACATTCTGTTGGCAGGATCACTCCAAGCTGAAAACAAACAGAAGCAAACAAAAGCTATTGATTTTTAAAGTCCTTTCTGCTTGGGTTTTGTTCTTCTACAACTGTGGCCATTTCATCTTTGACATAGATGTAAAGGTTTGGATATCAAACCAATTTCTATATTAAACTTTAGCTATTTCTTCATTCCTATCAATTGTTACTAGCTTCAGTTTGCATGAATCACACTTTTGAAGGCTAACCTTGACGTAACTGCTGCTGTGTACAGGCCCAGAATAGTGATCGTATGCCTGCTACTCCGCAAGCGCCAAAATATGAAGGTGATGCCAGTGCAAACAAGTGCCATTCCCTGTCAGCTTATCTCAGTTACAGAATGAAATGCCTAGTTCCAGAAAGAAAGACAAGAATAAAGCATGTGAGTAGTATGTGGGGTGGGCATGCCAAATGCACAGAGTAATGAAGAGTCAACCTTCACATGCCTTAGAATAAACTCTGAAATGCAAGTCAGGCTCTGTCAATAGGCACCAGGAAACAAAAGCAGATACTTGGTGTTTCCTTCAGTAGTCTTTGCCAGATAGTAGAAGAAAAATGTGCACATTGACAATCGAGCTAAGATAGGAAATTACTAAGCTGGGAAACAAACTGTGCTATAAAATGCCCAAAGCCTGGAATCACTGAATTGAAACAGAACGAAGCTCTTGTTTCACAAATAGCCAAAGGAAAAGGCATTCACAGCACAAAACTTAGAGCTTCAGCATTCTCTGCAACTTGTGAGGCACCGAGGAAAACCTTTTAGTTTAGAGTAAATGAAACCTTCCAGAATTTAGAGTATATACATTTTCTTAACATACCTGGAGTAATTGAAAGCTACTTTCAACACAAATAATTTTGTATAACATGTTTTACCTTAATTTGAATACATATCAGATTAGGACGATTGAACAGCAATTCAATAATATTTTTCTCTTTAGATTCTGCCAAAATTATGCTTCCATGCTTAGTAGTTTTCATGGTCTTCAGAGGCATTTTAACAATATACTTGCCATCTTCACAATCGTAAACTTCTGAAGTCTTCTACCTGCTACTAGCATCAGTTTTCAGTGTGAGAAAAGCGATGTGTACATCACTGATTGTTTGCAATATTATTTTTGTGTGTTGCCACTACCAGCTCTATTACCATTGAAATTTGTATGAATATTACGCTGTCACTAAGTTTATATTTTCAAGATTTTGTCATTCGGTAGTGCCAACTTGTGTTGTTTACAGGACTTTTTCCTGAGTATTTCCTGCAGTTTAGTCAGATACTTCCTTTGTTGTATTCTGAGCTCTCTTCAATGGTATGTGTTGGTTCTTGTGCACTCTGCAAGGGAGCACAAATGATGGACAAATGAAAGTCTTAGCCATAGGTAACCAAGAGGTGGAACAAAAACTGAAAGAAAAAGAAATTCTTTGTGATGCAGTATTATTACACAGCTCTACAACTGGAAGGTTTTGTTTTCCTTTCAAAAACAAGTCATAGCGAAGAATCATAATATAGCTCAGAATTGCAACAAGGCAATTACGGATAGAAAAAATGGCAGTGTCTAGCTGTGAACTTGGAACAGACTGGGCAGCCTTTACAGGCTTGATCTTTAAGGACATGAAAGCTGCTGAGATAATCAATGTATATTGAACTCTGTATTTAGTCAGTGCTATTGTAGTTGACAATAGGAAAGAATGTCTTAGCTGCAGGTCACTCTGAAAAGTATCATGAGTAATGAACCTGACATGGTGCTTGTTATCTGTTTCATGTAACAATCAGTTCTAGGAACTCCTGGGATGTATTTTTAGAAGATCATCTTTTGCAATTCCTCACATCATCTCTCCCTGGTCAAAAAAGGACACAATCTCTGTATATGCAAAAGAGAATGTCAGACATCCCAAACTTTCACTCAACTGATGATTCAGTAGTGCTTTGAAGTCTCCACAGCAGAGCCAGTGGTGAAGCTGTTAAAAAGTAGTTCTGACATTGCCATGTCTTGGGCAGCCAACCTACCTTACCTTGTGAAAATTACCATGCATCAGAGACTCTCTTGGCAAAACATGCACCTGGTGCCTCTTACTACAATGCCTCTGCCTCAAGGCACTAGTACCTGAGAAAGGCATTAATAGAAATTCTAAGATACAAATGACAATAAATAATAATAAGGGTGGATAGACAAAAATACATCAAAAATGCTTCTGTAGTAAAAATGCCAGAACATTTACACTGTTCACAAGAAATTCTAGTATAACAATCTATGAATTTAGGTGATAAAAGAAGAACACGAGATGAGGTGGTGGTAGCAGAAAACAACAGGTGCAAGAATAAAGAAACCAAATGGATTAGAGAAAAAATTATTTGAGAAAGAAGACCAGAGGAACATGTTTATTTAGAAAAGCAACATTATAATTTAAATAATAGCAATAAAGGAGGTAAGTCTGGAAAGACTGTTTAGTATTAAACTTCAGCAAGAGGTACTCAAGTTGTGGCTTATTTACAGTTTTCTGTCTAAGCCAAACATTTGTCCCACTGAGAAACTGTACTGTGAAGATGAGTGATTAATCCTTATTTATCTGTACTGTATATTTTCCTGAGGCTTTAACCTAGTGTAATAGTTTTTAAAATATCCTGGCAAAATTTTGACCATCAGAGAACTTCAACAAGGAATAAAGTTGACCTCAAAGAGACACGTTGTATATGGTATTAATTGTCCAGGAGTAGATTTAGGCTGAAAATTGGCAGAAACTTTGTTTTCATCAAAGAATTGCAGACCCAGAAGAGCTAGAAATAACTTCTGGAAGAGGGAGCTGAGTACATATAATGGCACAAACAAAGATGTGCTTGCATTAGACAGCAACAGTCTGGACAAATAGAAACAGGTGTGTTGCGGTGACCCAGCCCACCTCAGGGCTGGATGTCATTAAATGGATCAATTTTCCTGCTCCTGACTTCGATCCCGAGGGCAGGTCTGAGGCCAGCTCATAGGATGACCATCAGACCTAAGGCCATCCTCTTCTGGGTGATTGCCACTGCCACATCTCCTCCCCTCTTTCTAGACCCTTCTCTTGTTCTTTAGTCCTTATTGGTTCATCTGTTTATGTATATTTATCAGTTTAATTGCCTATATATAACTTCCAGAAA